>JAHHUM010000033.1:80391-627774 GCA_036173005.1 Crenichthys baileyi
GAGTTCAACTGTTGAATATAATGAACGATTAACTCATGTACAAAAACATTGCTGTAGTCACAGAATATTTGTGCACACCCTGTGATAGGTACACTCCATGTACAGCATACAGGGGTTGGACAATGAAACTGAAACACCTGGTTTTAGACCACAATAATTTATTAGTATGTTGTAGGGCCTCCTTTTGCGGCCAATACAGCGTCAATCGTCTGAGGAGTGAAATTATTACAAGTCTTGCCACAGTGGTCAGAGGGATTTTAAAGCCATTCTTTCTTGCAGGATAGTGGCCAGGTATAGTGATATGGTGGAGGAAAACGTTTCCGACCTGCTCCTCCAAAACACACCAACGTGGCTCATATAAATTTAGATTGGTGGTGACTGTGCAGGCCATGGAGCGTTCAACTTCACTTTTGTCATGTGCATCAAACCGATCTTTCACCAGTCTTGCTGGTGTATTGGTGCATTGTCATCTGGTACACGGCACCCGTCAGATACAATGTTTGAACCATTGGATGCACATGGTCCTCAAGAATGGTTCGGTGTCCTTGCAGTGCACATTGCCCATCTAGCCACAAGTATTGGGCCCAAGGGACCTGCCATGATATGGCAGCCCAAACCATCACCGATCCACCCCCTGCTTCACCTGGGCATGCAACCAGATCTGGGTGGTACCTTCTTTGGGGCTTCTCTACACCGTAACTCTCTTGGATGTGGGACGAAAACAGTAAAGGTGGACTCATCAGAGAACAATAAATGTTTCACATTGTCCCACAGCCAAGATTTGACCACACTGTCTGCACCATTGAACCCGACAGTTGGCATTTGGCCAGAGGACAAAAGGTTTGGCTAATAGAGCCCGGGCCGTGTATATTGACCCTGTGGATGCTCCGACGGACAGATCCGGTAGAACACAGGAGAGTTCGAGGTGCACTATTTAATTCTGCCGTGATTGGGCAGCCTGGTTTTATGTTTTTTGGATAAATCGAGGTTAGGAAAATGAACATCCCTTTCAGACAGCTTCCTCTTGCGTCCACAGTTAAATTTCCGCGTGATGTGGTTCGTCCTTTCTTGGTGGTATGCTGAACATTACCCTGGGGATACCGGGCTCTTGATACGTACACAAAGACTTGCTGTCTGGGTCACAGATGCGACAGCACAAGACGTGCACCAACAATTTGTCCTCTTGAACTCTGGTATGTCACCCATAAGTTGCATGCATTTCAATATTTCGAGCAAAAACTGTGCTCTTACCCTGCTAATTAACCTTCACACTCTGTTCTTCACTCGGTTGCCAAGGCAATGTGGCAATCAAGAAGACGGCCTACAAGGATGAGTCCAATTTAGCCATGAAAACCTCCCACCCTAAACGAAAGTGTTCAGTTTCATTGTCCAACCCCTGTACGTTTGCCTGGTTTTTATTTGCATTTTTAAGACCAAATTTCTCCAACATTTATCCACATACAAAAAGCTGCAACTGCTTTTTTTCTTTTTTTTTTGTACAGAGATGGACCAAGAAATCAGTTGGTGGAAGAAATTGGACAACTGTCAGCTCAATCAGCTCGGACCCATAAGTGGCTAAGTAGAAACTAACCAACAGCCTTCAGTGTCCATGCTCTTACTGAGCAAATAGACTGGCCAAAGAAGCTCCAATTAAGTAGTCAACCTGCCAATGATGATGTTTAAAAGATGTGTCACTGTAAATTGCAACTGTCATTGTTTGAGCTTGTTGTAGCACTAAGTTTGTCTTACCAAAAAAAGCCAGTTAAAGCCTTCACATTGTCCTTAGTCCTTAAAAAGCTTCTGTTTACTGTAACATCATGTTTTTATCTGATTAAATGACTTGCAATATCTAACCACAATAACAAGAACTGAAGGACAGCCAAGAAAAGAGGAATAACAAGGAGATAGCTCATACAGCAGCCATTCTACCAGAACCAAATTACCTTTAGAGGGATGGCTCACAGCCATGTGTTTAAAAATACTTACCATATATTTTCAACAAGGTTCAAATCTGTCCTCAATTGGCTCTAATTGATTGTTTTCTCATTCGGTCTCTCTCTTCATAACTAATATTTGTATTTAGACAATCCAGATAAGAGATGCAGCAACAAATCAGCTTGTGTTTGGAATTGGCTTATTGCCAGCTTGATTGTCCTTAAACAGCGATCTACTGTTCAGGAGCGCAAGGCAAGGCAGGTTTATATATATATAGCACATTTCAGTAGCAAGACAATTCAAAGTGCTGTACATGGAAAAAAGAGAAAGAGACATAATAGGCAAAGTACATTGCAGTGCCATAAAGGTAAATAGTTAACAAACACAAAGAATTAAAGTGAATAAAAATGAATAATTAAAATGATAAGATTATAATAAAAAAGATTAAAAATGAAAAACTAATGATAAAATGATCGATAGGAAAATGAAAGGAAAGTTGGACTGAAAACTAATAATGTTTAGATGGCACAGTCACAGGCCACTCTAAACAAGTTTTTAATCTTGATTTAAAGCAACTTAGGGTTTCGGCGTTTTCGTTTTTGGGAGTTTATTCCAGATTAGTGCAGCTAAAAACTAAAACTCTTCTCCTTTTGGGTTTTGGGTTCTGGTTGGGCAGAGTAGATTTGAGCCAGAAGACTGAGGGGTCTGGGTGGTTTTGATACACTGACAACAGGTCTGTAATGTTTTTTTGGGTGCTAAGCCATTCAGTGATTTATAGACTAACAGAAGTATTTTAAAAAGTCTATTCTCTGAGCTACAGGGAGCCAGTGTAGGGACTTTAAAACCGGGGTGATGTGCTCCATTTCTTAGTTCTGGTGAGGACGGGGCAGCAGTGTCTGGATCAACTGCAGCTGTCTGATCGATTTTTTTTTGGCAGACCTGTGAAGAACACCTTGCAATAAAAATTCTGCTAAAGATGAATGCATGAATTAGTTTTTCAAGGTCCTGCTGAGAAAATTAGTCCTTTAATCCTGGAGATGTTCTTTAGGTGATAAAAAGGCCGACCTTGTTACTGTCTTTATGTGCCTCTGAAGGGTTTCAGCCTGAGTCCATCACTACACCCAGATTTCGAGCCTGAGTGGTGTTTCTAGCTGTATTAACTGAAGCTGTGTGCTAACTTTTAAACGCTCTTCCTTTGGGCCCAAAAAAAAATTTAAAAAAAAAAACAATTTTTTTTTGATTCAGCTGAAAAATTTTGGCACATCCATGCATTGATTTCTTCTAAGCATTTACCCAGCGCTTGAATGGGTTCATAGTCACCTGATAAACCCGTAACGTAACTTGTGTCGTCTGCATAGTATGAAAATTTTCGTTCTTGTTAATTAAAATCTTTTTGGGGGGTGCATATAGATTTTGAATAGGAGGGGCCAACATGGCCCTTTGGGAACCCCACATGGTTTTATGTGGTCTCTGATGTAAAGTTACTACTGACACAAAAAGTACCTGTCCTTCAAGTAGGATTTAAAACACATGCTGTTCCAGAAAGGCTGACCCATTTTTCCAGGCGCTCTAATAAAATGGAGTGATCAACAGTGTCGAATGCTGCACTAAGGCCCAACAATACCAGCACTGTGGTTCTTCCACAGTCTGCATTTAAACGATGTCATTGAACACCTTGACAAGAGCAGTCTCTGTACTGTGGTGAGCAGGAAGCCTGACTGGAAGACATCAAAGCGGTTGTCATTGTTAGGAAAGTTTTTAACTGATGAAAAAACGCTTTTTCAATAATCTTACTGATGAGGGGGAAGGTTTGAGATGGGGCCTGTTTTTCTGCAGTAGCAGCTTGTCCAAGTTGCCTTTTGTCAATAGGGTTTGATAATTGCTGTTTTTAGGGCCGGGGGAAAACCCCCGAAAAGGGTTTTGGTTTATTTTTGCTTTAAATCAGATGTTATGACAGGCAAAGCTTTCTCAAGGAAAGGTGTGGGTAAAACATCGAGACAGCAGGAAGAAGAGCTTAGTTGCTGTACGATTTCTTCCAAGTTTTTGCAGTTAATCAGAAAAATCTGATCTGTTTCCGATCAGTGAATGCACTATACTAAGCCTTCCCAAGTCGAGATAACAAAACTCTTTAGTGTGGACAATGTTACTGAGGGAAGAATACTCAAAGTTAGCGTTCACTGGTGTCAGTGAGATGTTCAGGAGCTAATTAAAAGGAACCATTATGAGTCTGTAGTTTATTCAGCCTGTGAGATAGTGTGAGAGTGAGACTTTTAGCAGTGAATAAGAAGACTAAATGAAGTACTGCAAATATGTTCTGTTTGATCCTTTTGAGCTATTAAACCGAGTCATAAAACTGCTGGACCATTTCCATCACTGGCTTTTCTGGCTAGGTTACTGGCTTTATTGGTACATGTTCGTCATCAGGTCTCACCGGGGCTGAGCAGGACCTGTGAGGTGAACAGACTGTTGTTCACCGACTGGCTATGAGTGTGGTCAGCTGTATGTCAGCGGCATGAGAAAATGTTAATCAAAGAAGCAGAGAGAACTGCAAGCCACAGATTTCACCGCACACCTCAGTGCCAAAAAAAGCTAAAAAAAACCCCAAGAGTGACTATGAAACTCTGAAGGACCACAATGGCCAGAGCGGGAAAGCCGCCGTGGTGATTTGAAATCACCATTGGAGGACGGTGTTTATTTTAGTTTGCATGGAACTTGAAAGTGCTCATGTTTGGTAGACTCACACCAAACCATAAGGGTGTATTTCAAACCTGGAAAGTCCTTTGGTCCGGTTGTTGGTTCCAGACCAAAAGCGGACTTTATTTTTTTCGTTTGGTGCAGTTTGCCTTTACATTGGACTTTTTGCAAGTGAACTATAACTTGTAAACAAAGCCATGCGGGTGACGATCATTGCTCCCATTGGACAGAAATGACGGGAGCGGAGAGTGGGGCCGTGTGGAGATGGAACCATGAATGGAAAAGAGGCAAAAGATTGGCTGTTTCGGTAATGTGCACTAAATGCTAATATAAAATGCTAAAGCCAATTAAAATGTCAGTTTCAGAATCACTGTCATAGTTTAAGAATAACTGCAAACAACTGGACAGCAACGTCTCTCACACATGCAGTGACACCCCCTCTGCTCAATTCAACACAGTTAATTTGCATAGCACCTGGGGATGTGCATTTATATTCTTGATTATTGGGAAAAATTCTTATGATAGGAACTTTGAATTATTGTGACAACAATAAATTCCAATTAATGGTGTTTGAAAACTCTAAAAACGTGCTGTGCTGTGGGGATTGTTACTTTCAGTATTTTATCTACTGTTTGCTCCTTGAGAGCATCACTTTTATGTGACTGGCATCCTGAAGAAGCCTGTTTCATAATGGGTATTTTTTTCAGAGCAGTATTTGTTTGTGGCGCTATGATTGCTGTGACTTGCAGCCACAGCCCCACAGTTACCTTAAAAAGACTGAAAAGATGTTGTTTTTTTTACGTCATCTCTTTTATTGTATCACAATAGTGCCATAAAATATTGTGAAAATATCTTAAGTCTATATTGCCATTTCACAACAAATGTCGCACCAAAGTAGCCAATTTGTATACAGGTACAATTATACAGACTGATTGAAAGTCAATTACACACATTCCAATTTGATGCCAGTTACTAAACAATGCTGCCAAGATCAGTTTATTATTCAAAACGGTGAAAGGTTTTCCAATGAGATAAACGTAACAAGCTAAAAATCTGTATCGGATCAGAAATTGGGCTGAAAATTTGGCTTGATGGATCTAGTTTGATGCCACCGTGTCCAAAAGGTTTGTCTCTGTAGGCTGCAAAGGCCATTTCTCTTTTTAGCAGTTATTTTGACTTACAAGCAGTGTTTTCAAATGTAAATGCTAACTGCAACAAGCATGTTACAGCCTTCACTTTCTCCTACTACTAAGCTATGAAATGTTTCCTGTAAATCCATGTGTTTTTATCCGATTAAAAGGACTTACATTAAACAACCACAGGAACAGACTGAAGGAGAGCCAAGGAGGAATGACAAGCAGAGAGCACAAACAGCAGTCATACCACCAGAATCTAATTGCCTTTGATTAAAACACCTAATATTTGTATTTACACAGTCCAAATGGGCAATAATCTTTGACTTGCTGTCACATGGACAACCAAGACAGGGAGGTAAAAATAAATCAAGCATGAGATGGTAAAACGTAAATTAAACTGAAAAGCTACCTGCTATTGAGCCATTTGCTGTTTAAGCCCAAAGGATCTCCCAGACTTTAGAAATGAGGGCAAATCAATAAATGTGTGCTTTTTAAGGACAAAAGGGTAAATGGTAAAATGGCAGCAACTAAGAAGGAAGAATGTAAACTTACTGGTTGGGAGTAGTTATGATTGCTGATGTGAGGGAATCGATCCGGCACCCCGTTTCTCACCCCAGGATCCAAATGATTCAACTGGAGAAAAACAAATATCGTTTATGCTCCGTCTGCTTTAGAGCTTAGAGGTATGTGTGCATAAACTATTTTCAAACCTGCATAGATTGGTGGTTTCTGACATCAATATCTAAAGATTGTTGGGTGTGTCTCGAAGGTTCTGAGCCCCAGTTTGGCTAAAACAGCAAGAAACCAGAATCCCCCCTGAGTTATCTAACGTGATGAGATCCAGTTTAAAAGCAGCAACAATGTTTCTGACCAAAATCTTTTGAGACTCACCGGTTGTGAATTACTGTCGTCATCATCATCATCGTCGGTAAAGTCCATGTCAGCCTGCTGCTCTGGGTTTCTCTTGGAGCCTGGCTTCCGGCTGTATGTGTAGTGAGGTCTGGGCCTGCCGGGCATCAATGACCCATCTGGCCCATACTCACCTGCTCCCATCTGGAAGGGCAGCAAATGTCTCTGGCAAATAAATGCACAGCCATTTTACCACAAAAAATGTAGAGAAGGAAAGCACAAGCACTTAGCTACACGAGTGTTTTACCATGGCCTGCCTCTGACACTGCCGTAGACGACACTTCTGTCTTTTCTTGTTGCTGCCCCCAAATTTGGGTTTGTCTATACAGAAATCACACACGCCACAGTCTTTCCTGCACAGACAGGCCTTACACTCTCCACAGGAACGCCGCTTCCGCTTCTTATGCCACTGAAAATAAGAACGAGGGGTCAGAAAAACAAAGACAGGAGCACATACTGGTGCTGATTCCAGAGTTTTCTTGATTTGAATTTGTGAAAACCTTTAAAAGACAACCTCTTGTTTGTGAATAGAGATCATTCTCGTTCATAATGTCTTGCAATTTTTTCCCCAAATAGAGACAAACAGAACAGAGATCAAGAAAGGTCAGTTGAGTCTGATTAAGAAGAGTTGGTTACACAGTTACTACCAGCCACATTCAAAATAGTGTAAACATGGTGAGAAATGAGGGAGAGCAAAACTTTCCACAACAGTCCCAGAACTACCTGGACAGAAACACGAAACACTCTGCAGAGTTTCTGCTCTTCCAGAGGTGAAAAACTGCTTTGATAAACTAGGGCACAGGTCAAAAACACTGAGACTGTAGTGGTTTTACTACATCTAAAATACCGGTAACCATCATCTTCTTCGTGCTTTTTTTGTCAATTCACGTGTTTCAGATCATCAAACTCATTTTAACATCAGACAAAGAGGAAATACAAGAAGTGGTTTTAATACGCTGATATTTATTAAGAGAAACCAAAAATCGATCCAAAAGAGCAATTGGATCTACACCTAACACACTACTCACAAATAAATAGTGATATTTGGCTTTCGGGCGAAATGTCTGGTAAACATAAGCAGTTCACGCGACAGTGATATTGAAAAATTAAATTAGGGCATTTAAGTAGAAGCATGCAATGGCGATTTCCTCATCTCAACAGTGGTGGTTATACCACAAGGAAAAATTTCAATGTCTCAATGTCATATGGCCTTGAGCATCTAATACAGCTTGGCAACAATGTCTCATGCCGTTCACAAGCCGACTTATTGTCTACTGAGGCATAACATCCCACTCTTCTTGAAGGGCTGCCCTTGGGTCATTGAGGTTCTGGGATACAGAGTTACGAGCCTCTAGTTGGTGCCTTAGCTGATCCCATAGCTTTTTTATGGGATTCAGGTCTGGTGAAAGTGCAGGCCACTCCATTTGAGGTTCCCCAGTCCACAGCAGCTATATTCCCTAATGATGCGACCTCAATAAGCTGGAGCATCGTCGTCCATGAAGATGAAATTAGGCCTGTGTTCATGCAGGGGCACAATGACTGGATTAATGCTGTTATTCGGGTAGCATGGGCTTGTCACTGTACCATTCATTGGACATGTGCATTCAAATGTGCGTTCAAATGTTTAGAGACGGTAACATTAAGTTCACCTGTAAAGGTTATAGTCCATTTTAGGTTCATTCTAAAATTTCAGCCGAAAGCTAAAGATCCCTATCTTTTTTGTGCCACACTGCCACCTCCATGTTTGACTGTTTGTATGATGTTCTTGTTTTTGAAACTGCTGCTTTTTTATACCTCATCTCTTTCTTATTTCTGGATCACGAACACTAAGACAGGCTGCTTTGGATAGCTCATTTACCCTGAATATAATCATAACTTAAGAAGACCTTTTTCTATTTAAGTCTGACCAAAACACGAGAAACCTGTACAGGAGCAAATACATTTTTATAGCACAACCTAATAGCACAACCTCAAATGATAAATACCACTTGTCATAAATAAAAAAAAATCATCAATTCACAAAAAAACTAAAAGAAGTTGTGTGTGAAAAACTAATTCAGCTTTACTGATTCCTTGCAGTCAGGCACTCCTAATCAGATGCATTTCCTAACAGCTAGTATGAACCTCTATAGCAGCAGATGTTTTGAGAAGTTTGCTGCAGTCAGGTGTACACAACCACACAATACCAGTGAGGACACACTGCTGCCCACTAATCTGTCAGCTAAAAAACAGGTAGGAAAAGGGAAAAGGACCATGCACTCACATCATCATCGTCATCTGTTGACATGTCATCATCATCGAGGTCCACGTTGACTGAGAAGTTCTCCGTGTCGCTGCTTTTGAGACTTGGATGCTGTGTAAGGAAAAATAAGATGTACATATGATGATCACTACATGTATATGTGTAATGTTTCCCATTTATTTACAAATGAAAGCAACAAATGCAGAAGTAATACAAAAGTGTTACCTGAGACTCCGTGACATCGTTCTGTACATTTTTAAGAAAAATGTCAGAAAACAAAGGCAACAATTAAAATAAAACTTTTAGCAAAGATAGACATTCAGGATTTGTTATTTGGAAACTTACACTATCATCATAAGTGTCTGTGGTGTCAACAAAAGACCTTTTGTAAGTGACGGTTTTGCTTCCTGGGTTTCGCTGTAAAAAAAAAGAAAAACAGCAATAACAAGAAAGGAAAACCGACATTTTTAATAGAGTTACAAAAGAAAGTCGTGGGTTCTTAGCATCCTTCACCTTACCTTGCGTATCGGACATATGCATCTGCGCTTCCGGCACAGGCGTTTTCTAGTTTCGGGGTCTTTCAGGCCATGCTTGCAGTTAGCACACTGGCCACAGTCGATGGTGTTGTGACATCCCACACACTGACCACAAGGAATCCACTGACGTCCCATAAAGGAGAAAACAAAGGTCGTTTTTTTTTAAGACACGAGTCTTGAATCATTTCTGTTTTACATTGTTGGGACGACATCAACAGTCCTAATATGCAGTATGCTGATTGTATGTACGCAATTCTGCAGCCAAACAGGTCACTGTGAAGCTGCTGCTTGTTAACTGGTAATGCTTTACCTTCCTAAAGCGGATTAGTGGGTGCTGTATTGACTTTGACGTAGCTGGGATTCAAAAAAAAAAGAGAGAGGGAAAGATGAAAAGGCAATGTGGGAAAATGCTTTTTGCAATTTGTTTTATTTCTGAAGTGCTACTAACTGCACACTCATAGACATACCCCAGCAGGAGGGACAGCATGGTTTCTTTCTTTGTTTGTCATACCATGTACCTGTAAATGAAACACCACACTTTGCACAGAGCCTGTAGAGAAACAAGGTAATATTAGGTTCAGAGCCACTGTAGTGAAGAGCATAAACATGCACTGTATAGATTTAGTCCTATATAGGCAAGTAGAGGCCTGAGATCTCAAAACATGACCAATCTGCAACTTTTCTATGTCACTTTTCATCTAGACAAGCATGTGTGGAAGTTTCTCTTAGAAGAGGCTGAACAAAGAGCTTTATTATGGTTGACAACCGCCGATTCGTTTACTAAAGTAATTACCGGAAGACTAGTGAATGTGGAAGCGTCAGGCACTCTTCATTGAGACTCACAGTTTACAGGAAAAGTAATGGGTCGCAAAGAAAATTAACCGATTTTTAAAAAAAGTAAGTGGGTACAGGTACGAACTCACAGAGTGCTCTCTTCTGTTCCGAATTCTCCCTTTATCGAAGGCAGCGAGAGCGGTCGAGATGACGAGGGAAAAGGAAGCCGAATCTTTTCCTCCGGCTGTTTCTCCTCAGAGCTGGGGCTTTGTTTAAAATGTTTTTCCTCAGAGTTAGGGCTCTGTTTAAACTCTCCTGTTGAAATGTTCAGGGAGACACTCTTCTGGTTGCTTTGGACATTTTTGGGCGTGACGTTCGGAGTTAGCCGGTGGTGAGACTCAGGAGTCTCAGCCCCGTCTCCTCTCTCCATCCAACTGGACTCTGAGGAGGACCGTTCCCGATATCTTTTCTAATAGAGGAGAGAGCGACAGCGTCACAGCAAGGCAAATCTTTTTAGTTTTTATGTTTAAAGTGGTGAAAGAAAGACGTTTGCAATACCTTCATTCGGCCTCGACCTCTCGGTGGTGGGATGTCCCTGTCGTGCAACTTGCCAGTCTTGTATTCAAAGTTTGACAAGTCGGTTCCCTGGAGCACTGTAGCTAGTTCTACTCTGCTTCTCACTCGATCGCCCCGCGGACTGAAGGACAACAATTACAACCACATAAACCAACATGCTGATTATTTTCTTCACAAATTGTTGTGAAGTTATCCATTGTCTTTAACATTTTACCAAGAGAGTATACAGAATCTCACTTTTTTTTATATTTTATTATATCTTTTCATGAGACAACGCTGAAGATATGACACTTTGATACAATGTAAAGTAGTCGGTGTACAGCTTGTCTACGTGTAGGTTTGCTGTCCCCTCACAATAACTTAAACAGCCATCAATGTCCAAATTGTGCCTAATTGGTAATTTTCCCTCCCTGGTGACATGGAACTCGTTAGTGTTACAAGGGCTCAGGTGTGATTGGGGAGCAGGTGTGTTAAATTTGGTTTTAGAAGATAAAATAAGATATTATATTATATACAAAGAACCCCCTGAGGATCTAAATAAAGAATTGTTGCTCTACATAAAGATGACCGAGGCCATAAGAAGATTGAAAACACCCTAAAACTGAGCTGCAGGACAGGACCTCACCACAGCCGAACAAAGAAGCTGAGGGCTCGTGCTCAGCGTCTTTTGAAAATAGACGTACGAATGCTGCCAGCACTGCTGCAGAGGTTGAAGGGGTGCGGGGATGGATGTTAAGGAGTCATTAATTGTATCTGACCTGTTGATTCTGATTTATAACACATAAGGAAAAAAACACACATCGTAATGTGTACTTGATACTTCTTACCTTAGATAATACACATCTATCTGGCCAATGCTGGAGCCTGAGCGTCGAACAACCTCTTTGCGTTTCCAACCTTTTCCAAGCACTGGCCACTCAATCCATCCTTCATCAGGATGTGTGCGCTTACGTCGATGCACGTGGATTCTACAATCAGATCCAAAAAACAATGAATGGGTCCGATAAATCAAACAGCAGTGTTTGAGTACAGCAACTTCACTTTGTGCCCAACGACTGAAGGCAAAAAAAGAAATGTAACTAAACTTACTGATGTACTTTTTTTGTGGTTCTCTCACTGCCTGCAACGCTCTCAGTCTCTCCTTGCGGGCTTTCTTCATCTGGATCATTTTTGCCAGGACTGTTGGCATCATCATCGTCGTCCTCAAGCGGCTCAAACCAGTCCATTGGAGGCTCACCAGCAGCCTTACCCTCGTCTTTAGTCACTACTGGGGTGTTTCCAGCTGGGCCTGAGCTTACCTCAGTTGCCTCTATTGGGCCATCTGAGGGTGCTCGTGGTTCTGCAGAGGTAGTTTTGGTTTTGAGACTCTCTATGGTTTTTTCCCCCTGATCCTCCTCCACGGGCTCACTGATAGGGAGCTTATTCTTAGCTGCTTCTTCATTCATCTATGCACCAATGAAGGGGCAACAGAGGAGCCAATGCGTCTTCCTGCAGACAGATAAGACATCCTCTACAATCAAGCATACATCCCATTCAGAGTGCTCTGTTTAACCGCTTGACCTCAGTCTAAAGGGGTCTGGAAAAGCGTCAGAGCCGTCAGGACGGTGTCAGCTGTTCACAGAAAAAAGGGGTGTTGGTTTCAAATAAAAGGTGAAGTACATTGTATTTAACTACAGCGCGTAAAAATAGCGTACCCGAAAGTCAACACTAGCTTTGGTGATACTTAAATTGTTTAAAACGTAAAGCTACCTGCAGTTATTATGAACTGCTAACTAGCTAGCAAAGGTATGTAGCTATTGTTAGCCGCTAAGTACAACGTTAGCCGCACAAAAAGCATGAGCTTGCTCCTCACAAAGAGCTTGGACTCCCAGCGACTCTATCAGTTACACATTCGCGCCGGATACCGCAATATAGCGAATAGTCACACAAAACCAGTGGCGCGTCAGGTGGATATAAACATTTACTCATAGCGGGAATGACGTTAGCCACCGTTAGCTTTAGCACCGTGGGTGGTGCACTACTGTGCTGATATGCATTGGTTACTTTTGTGTTAACAGCTGTTGTTTGTCGTCATTGCTCTATATATGTTTGACAAAGTAGAGAGATAAAAGAAACCACACACCTTTTCGGTTAATATATCCCAAATGTATGCTACTATGTTACAACCAAGTAGGTTCCCTTCCGTTTACGAGCCAGGACCCTGCACCATGCATCCAGCCCCTCCAACGGAAGCGCTTAAGGACCAAAAGGGGGCTGTACGACAAAGCAAAGATAAAATTGCCCGGCCCGCCTCCCCTTGTTTGAGGGTGGACACATATTGTCATGGTGTTTAGGTAGAATATTCGCAACGATCTTTTATTTCAGAATATCAATGGCTCAGTGTCTCAACTTTAAAATATTTAAGAATAATTCAGTTAAATTTTCATAATTATTTAGCGGTGCTAGTAGAGTTGCAAACAAATAGCTAAATTCTATTCTCCACTGAGCAATGGCTCATTTCATGGTCTAAATATATGTACAAACATTCTGTTCCTGTCAGAGCGGCAGATCAGCAGGTGGAAAGGGGTGAATCATCTTGCAGTTGAAACGTTTTCTTTGACATTAAGTCGTTGCTGCGTTCACGGTTTGTGTGTTTTTACAGATTTTCTACAGTATTAGTAAAACTACGTCAGAGATATGTTTAACACCTTAGGTAGGAGTAGGATATAGTGATGATTGTACAGATTACATCTAATAAATAACGAGGGCAACACAAAGTTCTAAATCTAAGATAAAACAGGAGGCAGAGGAGGAAAACTATAGATTTGTTTTAATACAAATTTGCTAGATTTGTCTGACTCTCTGCAAAACCTTTTAAAAACCAAAACCCTAATGATGACAATTACTATCAACTTTCAAGATGATTAAAAAATTTAATTTTATGAATGAAATATTTCCCAATTAAAACAAATCACCAAACTAAAATGAGGACATAAAACTGATATGTTTGTCTGTTTTAAGTACTTTTATCTAAAACCCCTAAATAAAATCAAGTACAATCAAGTTCTGTAAAGGTTTGTTAGAGAACATTAGTAAACAAGCACCATCACCAAGACAAAGAAACACAACCAGCCGAGTCAGGGATAAAGCCATGAAAGAATCTTAAGGATTAGTTAATTTTTATATTAATATCCCAAGCTTTATACAACTCATGGAACAATGTTTAAACAATCTTCTAAAAATGGAAAGAATTTGGTGGTCCACCTAAACTGGCATGGCAAGGAGAACATTAATCAGATAGGCAGCCATGAGGGCAATGGTGTCTCTGGAGGAGCAGCAGAGATCCACAGATCAAGTGGGAGAATCCGTTGACAGGACAACTATTAGTCGTGTATTTCATAAATTTGGCCTTTATGGAAGAATCTCAAAAAGAAAGTCACTGTTAACAGAACTTATGTTTTTTTCCCCAACATTTCACCATAAGACACATAGGATAATGGTTCCAAACACTGGCCTGTTTTAGAAGGATCTCTGCTCCCGCATAACGGATTCAAATGATTGCATTTCCTCAGCATGCCCCCAGGTTCTGCAGAAAACCCGTACTCGTACTCCGAATAAGATTAAGGCCATAAGATTCAAGTTTGAAAGTTGTCAAAAAGCAAATTTCTTCATATGAATAAATGAAAAAATCTGCAAATTAAAGAAACAATGTAAAAACAGGTTAACATGATCTAAAAGGTATGGATAGTTGGTGTAAACATATCAGTCCTGACATATAAACAGTGACACCATATGGAGCATGTTTCAAGTGTTTATTCAGAAGCATATACCAAAAACAGTAGTTTTCAACTTAAATGTGGCTTCTCTACTAATATTTGGGAAAATATATTATCATACACACTTTAAAATAGTACAAAATAATCTTTCATCAAAGTCGTAGTTAATCTAGAACTTTACATCTTTAGCTCACAATTATAATTAAGTACAGGGATCTGCAGATTTAAATGAAGCAACAAATCAGGCCGACTATCTATCCTTGTTGCAACGGAGATCAGTTGTCAGAGGGTCGTGCTGGATAGTTTGGTGCAACATCAGAGCCAGCAGACCGGCTCTGTTGGTCATAGCAGTCCTGACATTGCGCTCCTGCTCGAAAAGCTCATCCAGCTTGTACCACTGTGGGGACAAACAGAGGTTAGATCATTAAGACCTGGTGCAGCCTTATGGTATCGCAGCTTCCATGGCAACCAAGTGCCTCAGATTGTCTTACCACTCGGACTCGCTCCAAGTCCACCTCGGCTCTCCTCAGCTTTTCCCAGTTGTAATGTTTGTTGCATTTCCTTTTGGATACCCTGCAATAATCCTCCGTCGGCTCAAACACATTCTTCACCAGAGGGCATCCACACACCTCGTCTACCGGCACCTGGAAGCCAAGCAGAAGGAACTGATCAGAATCGCCGCATAAACGTTAAGATATGTTTGATCAAACCAGTTGGGAGCTCTGATTGAAGTTTTTATTCTATGGTCAAAGGAGGATCGTCCACCTTGGGATCTCTGGAATGTTCTGGACACAGAACCTGCAGCCTCTTGCAGTAGGTCTTGCTCTGGGGGTTGTACACGTCGCAGAAGAGTCTGGTGGCACTGCAGAGATAAAAAAAAGAAGAAAGAAATAAAGGTGATTTTCAAAAAGCTAAATTCTTCTCTAAAACCTAAAAGCATTCTTTTACTCTTACCCCTCTATTCTTGTGGGATACATGGAACCAAATGATGTCTGACTCTCATACTGTTGAGAAAAATCATTTCAGAAATGGGTTTCTAGAAGTAGACAGAGTGGGTGTTCTTGCAAACGACGGAAATCCCATTCTAGCTTCAAAAACTGAATAAATCACCTTGGCGTAGCATCTCTCCATATGCCTCAGCGCCGCTTTTGGATTAATGGGATGGCCGCAGGACACGCAGAAAATCTGCAGATCTGTGTCATCGCTTTCCCCTTCATTCACCTGCGAGTACAAAGAGCAGCGCCTCTGTTATGTTTTTCCGTCTTAAAAATCTGCAGCAAACATGCGAGTGTTCGGTTTTGAGCTTAAGCTCAGCACCTCCTCGTCCTGCTGGACCGCCTGCTGCTTGGCCTTGGCGATGATGCCCTCCAGCTCGTGGAAGCGTCGTTCCATCTCAGTCAGGCGGAGTCGGGCGTTCTGCTGGTCCCGGCGGATGCGCTCAAGCTGCTTCTTGCCTTGCTCCTCGGCGATGCAGGGACTCTGCTGCCACTGCTGGATCCGCTGCGGGAGGATCTCGTAGATCCGGCTGCAGGTCGGAAAAAGAAAATAACTAAATTATAGCGATCATGGAGGAAGTTGGCCCCTTTTGATCCTTTCCCCAAAAAAATAAAACAACACATCAAAATAAATTATGCCTAATTATTTACATATATAGCCTTCCAAGAGTATTCCTACCTCTTGAACTTTTTAACAGGTTTCAGATTGCAACCACAAACTATAAAGTACAGTACCGTAATTGCGTTTGATGTGATTGACCAACACAAAGAAGTGGAACTTTCTGAACCGGAGGAAAGAGGATACATGATTTTCCTCCTTCAGAAGTCATTTAATTAGTATACAGAGTCCCCTGGAGTCTAATGAAGGCCACATGTTGGTCGATCACATAAAATCCCAATAACATTTATTTTGCTGGTCTATTGTGAAAAAAATAAAATAAAACCAATCACTAGGGGTATGAATACTTTTGCCTGCCCCAAAATTTTCATGCAAGTGTGTAGCTGAAGAATAGGCTTACTTGGCTGCTAGCTTCATGCCACAGTCCTCGGAACAGTATTTGGAGTTGGGCCTTGCTGGTTCCACGCAGTTTGGCCCAAGACACTGACGCATCCCCCCACTGTCACGCAAATCCCCCCGATCATTGTGTCGGTTTTTGTCTCTATGCTTCTGTTTTTGCTTGTGGCGGCGCGACTCTTTCTAAATAGAAAAATGTTAAAACTTAAGACTGTTTCGGACCGAACATTTCGTTACATGCTGATAGTGTGTCCAACATTATCATCTCGCAGTGATTTCAATTATAACGACAGGAAACTCACTTTTTTCTCAATCTTCTTTTCTCGTCTCTTAACGTGCTTCACCTTTATGGCTTTCTTACGCATGACGGGGCTGAAAGCCGGCTCCTCGTCGTCGTCGCTCCCCCAAGCCTGCGTGAATGAGGAGCAGCTGATCAAACCACTTTCTGAAGAATGCCTCCAATCCAAAACCAGCAGGTTTAACTGAGGCAATGCAGCATCCGCTTACCATGTCGCCGTCAAGTCCCGCTGCCCTGTACTGCTGGTAAAGATCTGCCTCACTGTCGTAGTCCTCAGAGTACCGTCTTCGTCTGTGGTGGGAATTCTCCCTCCTCTCACGCAGGGAGAATTCCTCCTCCTTCACGCGAAGCATTTTCTGAGGAAAAACAAATTGTAGCGTGTCACACAGTTTCCAATAAAGGCCCAGGTACAACTTTTGACCATTGGCACTGCAGAGGTGAAATGACTTACCCTGGCTCGAACCTCGCATTGCCTGAAGCGGCACTTCTGTCTGATTTTGTTTGGTCCTCCAAACTTCTTCATGTCCTTGCAGAAGTCGCACTGGGCACAGTCTTCGGTCCTCCTGCATGGCTCACATTCCCCACACATGCGCACCGAACGCTTCACCTGGAGACAAAAAAAGTACAAATACAAACAACGCAGTTCAGCTCCTACAGCATAGGCTTTTGGTGCTTAAATAAAATCACTTATCTTTCATCACAATCAAATGGATTTAGCTGTTTGTTTGCACCGATGCACGTACTTTAGATCCACGTCGTCGGTCGCTTCTATAGTCCGGAGTGCTCGGGGTGCTGTACTGTCTTTCGGTTCTGTCCGAGTCCGGTTCCTTCTCCCGGTTTTTCTTTGATCTGTATCTTACTTCCAACAGTGGATTGTCCTCTGCTCGTCCCCCCCAGAAAACATCAAAATAAAAATCATCTCATTAAATGCCCCAAACAAGGAGGAAACGAATGCGATGGAAAATAAAACTGCTGACCTCTGCAGCTCATGCAGTACCACTCCTGGATGGCCTTGGCCATCTTCTCCGTGATGTTAATGCAGTGCCCGTGGAACCACTCATTACAATTGTCGCAGCCGCTGGGAGAGCAAAGAACAAGAGCACGACCCACTTTTATAAATGCTGTTGCATGTGTCTTCCCTTAAGTAACTGGCTAAAGCAGCATCACTGGTTAACTTACATCATAAAGCAGTTGATGTCTGGCTTTCGACAAATGCAGTAAAGTGGAGCATTTTCCCCCTCCATGCTGCTGCTCCCAGGCCCTGGTGCAAGTTCAACATCTGACATTTCACTGTCCTGAAATATACCATAGAGAACTGAATTAAGAGCAAAACAGTGGACAACTGTTCGGTGACAATGTCTAATGTTCAGAGGGATTGCTACAATGCAAACAGATGTACAAGTAACTTAAAAAACTTATGGCAATTATGACAAATTAAGGTTCGGATTAATGACAGCACAAAATAGAAAAAGAATGTGTTATTCTATAAAAAGGCCTTGGCAGCACAACTTAAGTTTACATTACATGTGAATAAAAAACAAGATCTCTGGGACAATGCCCTGTGGAAGGGTGAGACCAAATACAGCATCTCAGCACAACCACATCCAACTGTCAGGCATGGTGGTGGAGGGGTAATCATTTGGGCCTGATGTGCCGTATTAGGATCTGGGTAGTCTGCATTCACTGGCCCATCTATAAACTCCTCTGTATATCAAAGTATGCTGGGGTCAAATGTGAGGTCATTTGTCTAACAGGTGAAGTTTGCCCTGGAGGACAACGATCCCAAACGCATCAGCAGACCAACAACAGCATGGCTAAATTAAAGAATCATGCTGTCACAGCAATCCTTTTAAAATTCTGGTTTTCCTCACCCAGCTTTTTCATTTCGGCTCTCACTTTGCTTCATAAATGGTTATGTGAAATCTGTGTGTTTTAAACTAGATTTAAATAATTCCAGAAATAATTTTTATTATTTCCCGATATGTATAACCGTAGAATTCTCTAGAACAGGACTTTGCCAGCTGGTTGGGATTCATTTTAAGAGGAAAACCTCTCAATAAGATGATTTGTTTACACAAACACCCTGACAAAGTGCGCGCTAAAGTTAGCATCTGCTAAATTCACACAAACAACAAAATTTGATGGGCTGACTTGATTATGGAGTCAGAATGTCAAATAAAATTACAATTGCAATTATTCTTCATCAGCTACAGAGCCGGGTTCATTTATCTAAGTATAACACCATCACACTCCCATGGAAAGTAAACGGCTGTATAACCAACTGGGCCCAACGACACTAGCTAACTTGTGCCCCCATAACATACGTTTGATGATAAATAAGTTACTGTTTGCATACTGACCATTTTGTGTGATCACACAGACTTTCGTGGAGCAGCAAACAACAACAAGGAAACTAATATTACAAGAGACGGAAGACCGTTGTTTCAACAGCTAGCATTATGCTAACGTTACACGGATAAGCCTTCGCACACATTCGGCTGTGCTCGTTAATGCTCGTGAAACGTCCTTCTTCTATTCGAGTTGATGAACAACCAATCGTAAAGTACTGCCATCTGCTGGATTTGCTTGTTGGTGCACTTCCAGATAAACCGCTGAGACGTCATCCAGCATGGAGAGACACAAGGTCTAGAAGTCGAGTATCAAGTCGAGCATGAATATATATACAGTCATATGCAATAAATTTGATTAGTGAAAATTTCATTTATTTCAGTAATTCAATTCACTAAGCACATCACATTACATAGATTAATTACACACAGACTGATGTTTTAAAGCCTTTTTCTGTTAATTATGAGGATTTTCCACTCACAACTAATGGAAACACGACATTCAAGATTAGAATATTTCATCAGAACAATAAAAATACACATTTTTAATACATAAATGGGGGCTTAATGAAAAGTATGTTTGACATCTGCTTAAAAATTATTTTCAAAATATACTTTTAATCTGACATAGATAGATAGATAGATAGATAGATAGATAGATAGATAGATAGATAGATAGATAGATAGATAGATAGATAGATAGATAGATAGATAGATAGATAGATAGATAGATAGATAGATAGATAGATAGATAGATAGATAGATAGATAGATAGATAGATAGATAGATAGATAGATAGATCACACACACACACACACACACTCAGTCTCTACATATGCCTAAACTGTGGTTGTGAGAGAGAGAGAAAGAGAAATGGGGGGTGTGGGGGTGGGGGTGTTGATGGGGGAGTGAATAAGAGAGACAGGAAGAGAAAAAAGGAGAGACGCTGTAAAAGAGGCTGTGTTACAAATTTATAGTTTTACAGCTGACAGTTCACTGAATAATGGACCTGTGATTGTGGCTTCATCCTGGAATCTCTCCTTTTAAGAGAAGAGTTGTGAGTAAGTACAAATTATTTTACAGGGACCTCACAAATGCAGGAATACAGACAGATAAACAGCGGTTTCATGGATTTGTTTGTATAATTTAATAGAAACAACTGTTTAACTATTATTTCAAAACGGACAGCACAGAACAAGTTAGTATAGCTGTAGATAGCATGCATGACACTGAATGTTGAACTCTCAAATTTATTTTGTCACAATATTCACGGTACTGCATTATAGTTTACGTAGCTCTCTTGCATCCCTTATAGAGGTCACGTTTCTAATTGCATATTTTCAAAAACTCTGTGAACAGAAAAGTTTGGTTGGTATAAAAAAAATCCAACATTTCAAATCAGTTAATTATTCTTTGCATACAAGAATGATTGACGGTAGTAAAAACAGGATCCAGCTCGCTCATATAGCTGTCAGGATGTCAGTGAACTCCATTTCATCTGCTTTTGAAATGTAGGCAAAATGGAGATGAATAATAGATTAACTTTGCTGCCATTTCCAAGTTGTCTACTCATCACTAACAGCTAAGAAACCTCAGCTATTGATCTGATCTAGGCTCAGTAGTCTGACAAGATTTTTTTCCCCTTTTGTCAGCTGTCAATTTAAACAGCAAAAACATTACTTTTACGTGATTCATTCAATGCAAAAAGATATTTTTTATATATCAGGCAATGACAAATTTACAGCGGCTTACAAAAGTATTCATGCTCACTTTTTCACATTTTGACATTACAACACATTTCTGTGTATTCTATTAGGATTTTGTGCAGTAGATCAACACAAAGTAGCACAATGTGAAGTGGAAGGAGAAGGGTACATTGTCTTCAGAAGTTTGACATGCATTTCAGTTTCAGCTTCCTTTACAATGATACCCTTAAATAAAAACCTTGGCAACTAATTGCCTTCAGCACCCACCTTATTTAAAAGAGTCGATGTGTGTGTGTGTGTAATATCAGCACAGAGTAAATCCAGCTGTTCTGTGAAGATCTCAGAGGTTTGTTAGAGAACATTAGTGAACAAACAGCATCATGAAGACCAAGAAACACAGCAGGGAGGTCAGAGGGAAAGTTGTGGAGTTAGGTTATAAAACAATATCCCAAGCTTTTGACATCAAGTTATCACCTGAAGATAGAAAGAGTATGGCACAGCTGTAACCTTACATGACATGGGCATCCAGCTAAACTGATGGGCCTGAGGAAGGACATCATAATCAGACAAGCATCCAAGTGGCCCAAGGTAACTCTGGAGGAGCTGCAGAGATCCGCAGCCCAGGAGGGAAAAGTCAGAAGACCCTTTTTGCAGTTTGCCACAAGCTACAAAGGTGAGACAGCAAACCTGTGGAAAAACATGCTCTGGTCAGATAATAAAAAAGCTTCTGGCCTACATGCAAAATGCTTTATGTGATAGAAAGCTAGCATAACCTTTTACACACCTCCCTTATGGTGACTCGTAGCAGTGGCAGCATTATTCTGTGGGGATGCTTTAACTCAGGGCAAGCAAGAATGAGAATAGAAAGAGGACTACAGATCAAACCTTTTTGCTTTTCACATGAAATCCCACTAAAACACTCGAAAAATGTGAAACGATCAAGAGCTGTGAAAATTTTTGCACTATTGTTTTACTTTTTTATCTCCCTTGTTCCTCTTTCACAGAACGATGCCGATAATTTCACAGATTGAACATTACAATGAATGACAAACAGACGTTCACAGGTATGAATGAAGACAAGGAAAAAGGTGATAAGATAAAGTCCCAGTGTTTACAAACCACTGCCTCCAAGTTGGATCAAACAGGTATGTTTAACAGGATCATGCGGCAAACTGCAGGTTTTAGTACGAGCTGAACCCATCATGTCTCATCTTTCAGGATCTTTGACTGAAGTCATCAGTACGTCAGAACACATTTCCACTGAGGACACTGAACTGCCTGATGTCTCTGGCAATGTATCACCAAATAAAACAAGTAAGATCCTGATTATAATTATCTGCTTTTTGAAGATCTGGTGGTTATTAGTTTCATTCTCTCGCACAGAGAAGACCGCTGTAGAACAGATTTGCTTGAAGAGTGGACTGTCTACAGCAGTGTACGTCTGTAGCCCAAGTTCTGTGGAAGGACACCAGCCAAAACCTTTACGTTCCCTGCTGCCACCCTTCAAAGAGATCAACAGACTTCCTGATGTGAGCCAATCATTCACCTCAACCAGGGGTCAAGAGATCCTCAAACCCTCATCAGCTCACACTGAGGCAGATGGAATCGGTAAGGTTGCTTTGAATGATCCTTGTTCCTCTTCCTTTAATTTTATCTCACTTTGACCGTTTCTTCCTTATCTCCAGACCTTTGTGCTGCGATCCTGCTGGACTGTCTTTTCTGCCGCCCCCTGGACTGTCTGCTGGAGACCTTCAGAGGGTGCACCATGTGCGCCTGGTCGTTGTGCTCATCCATGTTTGGCTGCGGGTCTGACGCCCTGCCTATCCTGGAGTTCACCCAAACCTGCGACCTGTGCGCGGGTCCGGGCGCTTGCTGCTGCCTGTGCGACTGCACTGCCTGTGACATCTGCCTCCCAGCCACGGAGTGCCTGGACCTCGCTATGGAGATCTCTCAAATGCTCTACCACTGATGCAACAAGCAGTTGAAGAAATGTCATTCGTTAAACTCTTAACGAAAGCCAAATTACAGGGACAAGACTCACGTGTTTGTGTTCGACAGTCAATTCTAGCACCCACACTTATACCAGGACAGGACGTGTGGTGGGTCACTGCCGTTCAGGAACAACCGGAGACAATGAAAGGAGAGGCAGTGTGCTTCAGTGTGGAGCAGCTTTCAGTAGAAGTAGCTCCAGGTTTTGAATGAACCCCTAAGACACCAACATCATTCTGAACTTTGATTTACAAACAGACTGCTGCTGTAACCGCCTGCTGGACAGACAGAAAGACTAAAATTGAAACAAAAAACATTTATTAACTGCATACAAGATAGTGTTAGGCAATTAAATACAGTTCTTAATTTTTGTGCCTGTTTTACTGTGGAGTTGACTTGCAGGCTCCACTCAGTCATCCATTGTTCTAAGCAGTTCTGAGGATGGGAAGCTAGTGGTTTTTTTTAAAGAGAGTCAGAGCCCTCTGAAGTCCATACAACAACGAGCATTAATGCATGATCAGACATTATATTCCATCACCAAAAATAAAACAAACTGAGTAAAACATGCCAACTGGTAAAAGTCACTCGGTAATCACAGAAGGTTAAAGGAGAAGACAACACAGATATTAGTTATGAAAAAGCTTTTATCAAACTATCAGGTATAAAAAAAGGTTTAATGAACTACAGTACTGTTGGAAAATGGTAAAATTGTTCTCTTAGACACTCATGCGTTCAACTAAGTAAATGAACTAAAAAAAAAGGCGGATCTGTAGCTACGCTGGAAGAATTCCTGCTTTGGCCAACTAGCTGCTTATATGGTTTTATTATCACAAGAACATGCGACCTGGGCTAGAAGCAGTGCACTGGGTAGTACTGAAAAAAACAAGACAAAAAGCTCTCATAAAATGCATAGACTGCCTTAAGGTAAGGTGCAATAAAATTGCTCAAAATAAAATACTCTTATATACAATATGCAGTAAATATCTCACAATGTGCCAATTCACTCAAAGATCCCTTCTGTAGCTGCTGGTGAGAGAACCAACGCGGAAGAGTGACCGACAAACCCTGATTCCAGTCAGCTGAAGAAAACCAAAAACTAAAATGATACTGAATGTTGGCATCTCTTAGTAAGTTTGCTATGCTCATAAATCCTCACAGCTTTTCTCATTAATTAATTTAGGAAGCGTTAAAAAAAAAAAAAAAGACATCCCTCTTAAATCTCTGAATTAATTTTAAAAACTACATTTCTTAATGCTATAGGTCCATGTCTCTAATATACAATATTCCACTTAATAAGATTGCATTTATAAACTCAGACAATCATGTGATCCGTTCCAAATGGGAACAATAGTAAATATGGCAAAAAATATTCAATAACTAATCTTCTGATTCAATATTAAGTTAGTTTTCATGATAGCTTTGAACTTTCAGGTTCAATCCTTTAAATAGACCGTAGTTATTAGGGATAGACTGCACTTCCTGACATTCTTCGTCCCTACAGAACATCTCTGACCACTAGAAACTCATCACAAGTCCTCGTCCATTTCAAGGCTGCTTCTGCGGCTGCTGGTTTTAGAGGCACCTGGTGACAGAGGAGAAAACAGCGGCTCGGCCATCCTCTCGGGAGACAGGGTGCACCCGTCGTCCATGAGAATGTCCCCCAGGCTGACGTCGGGGTAGAGCGCTGACGCGGTGGGGTCATCCAACTCGGCGAAGCTCAGGCTGCCGAGGTCCAGTGGACTGCTGATGGTGACTCCGGCGGGGGAGTCTGAAGAGGGCGGAGAGAGGAAGGAGGATGGCAACTGCTGTGCTACGGCACCCAGGCTGGAAAGGTTCAGGGTGGAGGCTGCTCCTGTGTTCGTGGGCAATGACTGGCCGCTGTGGGGAGTTGCCTGCTGATGCTGCAGGGAGACGTCGGAACTCAGACCAGATGGAATATTATTGGAGGCTGGGAGTCCGTGGTGCTGTGCCTGCATTTCAAGTTCCTGAAAGAACAGAACGACATTTGGGTTAAATAAATCTAACAGTATCTAAAAACCCGTTTTAATAAATTCGAAATATTACTGTGACTGAGAGGTCACACAATTCAATGCATGCTGCAGTCTTGAGAACATGCATGAAAGCAAATGCATGGAAGAAAAGCTTCTCTTCTGTTTGACTGAACAAAATAACAACTTTGAAGAAAACTGCCTTCGGTCACAGAGCAGACCCAAAGATGCAGATTGTAGAGCAATCATGACACACATACAATTAATGTTCGATCTACATTTGTGGTTGAAGGGTCAGCTGGAGAGCTTTTGTTCAGACTATGTACATGGTCTCAGGTCCAAACCTAAAGATCTGTGGGCCCTTGAGGACCCTCAGAGACCTTTCTAAATGTGACAAAATGAACAATACATGGACCTCTCCACTGACCTAAGTGACAGACAAACCGATTTTGATCCTAAGGTGCAACAACTAAATAAGGCAAAGTCTGATGGCTGCTTTATTTCAGTAAAGTACAGCACTTTACAAAACTATAAATACTTCATGCTTTTCGTACTCTGCCATGTTACAACAAACCTTAACATATTTTATTGGAATCTGATAAAAGCAACAACATTTATGCATGATTTTCAATATAGTCAGTCAGTCATTTTCTACCGCTTATTCCATAGTGGGTCGCGGGGGAGCTGGTGCCTATCTCCAGCAGTCTATGGGCGAGAGGCGGGGTACACCCTGGACAGGTCGCCAGTCCATCGCAGGCCAACACACAAACAACCATGCACACACTCATTCATACATCTAAGGACAATTTAGAGACCAATTAACCTAACAGGCATGTCTTTGGACTGTGGGAGGAAGCTGGAGTACCCTGTGAGAACCCACGCATACACAGGGAGAACATGCAAACTCCATGCAGAAAGACTGCCGGCCGGGAATCGAACCCAGGACCTTCTTGCTGCAAGGCAACAGTGCTACCAACTGCGCCACCGTGCAGCCCTGATTTTCAATATATTTACTAATAAAAATCTTAAACGTTTGGCATAATTTGTATTCAAATACCGTGTGGAATAAGCTTCTTCTCTACTTGGAGCTGCTACTCCTTTCAGGGTATGTCTCCACCAGCCTTGCGCATCTAAAGACCCCAGTCTCAAATCTTTTGCAGCCTCAAACAGGTTTTCTCCCAGAATTGCTCTATATGTAGCTCCTTCCCTCTTCCCACAGCATGATGCTGTCATCATTATGTTTTACCATGGGGATGGTGTGTGCAGTGTCAATCCTTCGCCACAGACAGCATTTTGAATTTAGGCCAGGAGGTTTTGGTCTCATTTGACCAGAGCTGCTTCTTCAGTGTGTTTGCTGTGTCCCCTATATGGCTTTAATTTAAACTGCAAACATTACTTCTTATGGTTATTTACTTCCTCCTCCATAAACGCCAGATTGTGGAGTTCAGGACTGAACGTTGTCTCGTTGACAGATTCTCCCACCTGAGCTGTGGATCTCTGAAGCTTCTCCAGAGCCCCCATGGGCCTCTTGGGTGGCTTTCCTCGTCCCCGTCAGTTTAGGTCACCAGACATATTTTTGTGTGTTGTGGCAAAAGTTGTGACAAAGTCGTGCTTTAAACTTCTCTACAACGTCCTCCCTGACCTGTCTGCTGTGCTCCTTGGTCCTCATGGTGCTGTTTGCTCAACAAACATGTAAGGCCTTCACAGAGCAGCTGGATTGCTACTGAGATTAAATTACACAAGAGTGGATTCTATTTGTTAAATCGGTGACTTCTGAAGGCAACTGGTTGAACTGGATTTTAGAGGAAAGAGAGCGAATAAAAGATGTTGGTCTATCTCCTAATAATCCAATGAAATACATGGATCAAGGTTTGTGGTTGTGTTGTAACAAGAAATGGAAAAGGTCAATGGCAATGAATACTTTTGGTAGGCACTGTATGAACAGATTCAACCTCTAGAAATATGTTTATTGTGATTCCTTAAAGAAGTTAACTGCACTCTGAAGGCACAGATACAGACCTGGATGCGTAACATTAGAACATGGTTGGCCTGCTCTAACTTCTTCTGGCGCATTTCAATATCCTTGGTTCTCTGCTGTTCCTTCTGTAACTTCCTGATGTAGTCTACAGAAGCTTTAAGAATGGTGCCTTTATTCCAACGCATCTCTCTGTCAGGCACAAAATAAAAACATGACTTTTAAACGCAGTCGCAGAAACCAGGAGCACGATTTCAAATAAGCCACAACATTAATGTTGACCTGAGTGTCAATGGGGAGAGGAAAAGACCTGTTTGATAACTTACGGGTCACTTGACTTGGGGATCAGAGTACCAAGCTCCTTTATTCGGTCATTTATGTTGAATCTTCGCCTCCGCTCAACTGTAGCAACCATGAACAATCAAAGAGTTAAAGAAAAGGAACATAAGTCATGGATTTTATACAATTAAAACAAGCTTTCAGATTGAAACTAGGATGTAACGCCTTACAAGGCTGCCACGAACTTTAGGTTCTAACTGTGTGTCACACTTCACTCATATTCAATTAGGGAAAAATACTCGGCCGACTTTTATTTATATATATAAAAAAGAAGAGATTAAAACACTGAGGATGACTTACTGAGGTTATGGTTGTCTTTCTTCTGCCTTTCTTTCAAAAATGCTTTGGTATCGGTTTCTAAAAGACAATTTTAAAATGTCATGGTGGAATCAGACAGTGAAATAATATCAGATCAGAGAGAAGTTACTGAGAGTGAATTCTGTACCAGTAATTTCCCTTTTAATCTGTGGAAGGTCAGCAGGGCAGGAGTTGCTGACAGTGAGAGTAGGAGCTGCCATTCCTGGGCTGTGGTAAACATCCAGCAGATTTCCTGGGAGCTACGGCAACAACAAACACGTTACGATGCATGTAATGAATAGTTAATGACTGTGAAAAAATTAAATATCTCCCAGCTTTAAATAACATCAAACTACAAATGCTGCTCGTCATAGCCAGCGCAGAATCAAACTGCATTAAAACATTTCAGCTTGGAGCATTTACCTCACCGTCTTTCCTTTTCTCGTCCTCCAGAAGCATCACCATAATCCTCATTATTCAGTTATATCTTGTTTCTCTTACAAGCTTCCCCCCCCACCTCCAATTTTTAGTTAACCCGGTGCAGCATTTTCTAGTCAGCATAATCCACTTTGTCTCGGTTCCCCTTGTCAGCTAGCCTGTGATGGCTTTAGCCCCGCCCAGGCAGCACTTCTGTGACGAATCGTAAGCGAGTGCAAGAAATGTATATTTACTCCCACGGCTTCAGAATTCCTCACATAAAAGAGACCATCCATTCGCAGAAAAAGCACCTAGAGTGGAAGAAGGTGGTGCGCCAGAGCAGCTCAAAATGACTGTTACTGCGCAATACCAGAATAACCTGTCCATCCAGAGGAAATGCTGAAAAGGAAGTATTCACAGTCAAATAAATGCATTGTTCTTCATACCGTGCTGGGCAACTGGAGACCTGAATCGATCAAGGTAATGATGTCGTCGTTGAAGCTGGATTCGAGACTGATGATGTCGTCGATCACGTCATCAATCTGGATAAAACAGAAGAGACAAACAAAATGTTGACATAAAGCATTTAAGTTCCAACAGTTTCACTTAAAAGACTGAGCTGCAGGGTAGCGTTCAGCTGTAGGTGCAATATTTAACGTCCTATTCTTACAACAGACCAACAAGGATGTGATAACAGAAGGTATGCATCGTCCTAGTGGGAGCTTCAGCTTTAATAGTGCAAAACGGACAAAGTTATTAGGTTCGAAATGAGTAGTAGGATTTGCATTAAACTTCCTCAAAAATATTCAGCCAATCTGCAGAAACAAGAATGGGCAATGTTGCGTAATCTGGTGTGCAAGAAAATGAAACCCACAGACAACCACCAGCATCAAAAAGTAGAAATTTCCCATACTTCCTCCTTGTTCGGTCCGATGTTAAGTAGAGCCATGGGACTATTGGGGGCGCTGCTGGCAGGAGGGCCGACTTCAGGGGCCGAACTGGACTGGTGCACGGGGGAGACGCCAAGAGACTGAGTGACTGCCTTGTTGCCCAGAGTGGTGGAGAGGTACTGCTTCACTTGTTGCCTCTGTGCCTGTTGGATGTGGTACTTGGTGGGGTTCTCTAAGTGGGTTTGCACCTGAAACATTTCAACAGTTGTTAAATACTTAGGTTCACACATGAACCCACTGCAAGAAATAAACAGGCAACGTTATGTGCAAAAACGTTAAAATGCAGTGTAACAAAAAGAAGACTCAATAATTTTTTTTATATTTTTGTAGTTGCATGTTTATTGCATATTATTTTTGTTTATTTTATTTTAGGTTTACAGGTAATCTGTAGTTGAGAAGCATCATTAATAACAACAACAAATAGCATTGGTCAAGATCAATGACAGATTGTTCAGAGTTATTGCTGCACCCCACTTCTAATGTTGTCGTTGGACAGTCTGCTTGCGGCAGGAAGTGAGACGAGCTGTGGGTTTGGAGGGACAGCCGAGACAAACAGAGCGATCCAGCAGCTTAATGCATATTCTGTCTCTGCTGCTCTGAGACAACATCAGTGCAGCTTTATTTTAGCCAAAATAAACAATATTGATGTTGTCTTTAATCTGTTGTGACTTCGTCAGCTAACGTGTTTAAATAAAACTGGAATTTTAATAAAGAGAAACCCCGACCTCATGGTGCTTTACAAGTGGCCGACGGAGGTTTAATGGAGACATTTTCTGTAAGCCGTTCAGACTTATTTTGCTTCCTGACAACTAAAGCAGTGAAACATGTAAATAAGAACATCTTCACTAGAGGATTTGGTCAAATTAATCTACATTATATGCAAGTAATGAAAAAGGAGAAAAGTAAAAACATGTAAAGTCTATCAATGCCAGGCTGCAAATGCTACACGGTGACATAATAAACATTCAAATTAGCACAAGACATAATTTATATATTTAGAAGATATTTAAACTTGAGATCTATCTCAGCCTCAGATTTAAGTGTCTTGTTTCCAAGAGATGGCAGAGCGGAGCAGGAGATCTACAGATGGATCGGAGCTGCATCCACAGTAGTGTCTGAGCTACGCTGGTCTGTTGTGGTGAAAACAAGAGCTGAACTAAAAAGCAAAGCTGTCAATTTACTGGCCTGTTTATTTTATGGATATGGATCATGACTGAAGGAACAAGACGATTAATAGAAGTGGCTCTAATGAGCTTCCTCTGTAGGGTGGTCCTCATCTTGTGTAGGAGGAAGACAATGAATGGATGGATGGACTTTATTACTTCAGAAGATTAACTAGTTAGCCAGAACTTGTGTTGTGAGTTTAAATTTAGTTCACAATGCTGAGGTGGTGAAACATGAACATGAATTCATGCTCTCATGAATTCTCTTTTTGTTTTACACATTACACACAGTCCAATCAAGCGCTTGTAAAAAAACGTTTACTCTTACTTTTAGCACCTCCACAGGCACCTGCGCTGGTGGAGGACGAGCAGCATTCGGAGGCAGAGTGACGGAGATAGCTGGCGTGGAGTCAGAGGCTCGGAGCTGAGAGGCAGAGGCCTGCTGCTGGGCCTCACGTCTCTCCTGCTCCTGAGCTTGTTCTCGCATCAGCTGCTGGCGCAGCAACACACGTGACGACATGGCGGAAACAGATCAAGAGCTAAGGATGGAGCTGGAAAACACACGGGAAAAAGGAAAATGATATATTTTTATTATATACAGGATTATTTGATTAAAAAAAAAAAAAAAAAATATATATATATATATATATATATATATATATATATATAATATATATATATATATATATATATATATATATATATATATATATATATATATAGTCCAATTTTAATTACATTTATTCAGATAATGCCAAATTACAACAAATGTCACCTAAAGAAATAGTCAGTAATAGTTCCAATTCATACGCTATTATAAATCAAATTCAGTATGAATTCAATTCAAACTAATCCAATTCATTCCAATAAATTTCAACCATTTAGTCAAATCTAGTTCCAGTTACTTACAATGCAATTTAACCCCATCCTTAATACAGTGTAATTAAAGTAAGTTGGTCTTCATAATGTTAACTAGTAAAATACACTGCTTACCTAGTTTAGAACGAACTCATTTTCGAATACTATTTTCATTTTATTGTATTAAAGACACTCTGGACTAGTGTTCTCCTAATTATACGATATCACTGACTTTTAAATTTTGCTCCCTGTAAAAACAACAAACTGTTTAACTTCCTGTGAATTTATTTATTTATTTATTTTTTTACCACTTGCACTTCCTGTGTGATTATTTCGGCTGTAAGATGAAATGTTAAGACTAGTTACCAGCTAGTTTAACTCCATTTACATGTTAGTAAAGGCCTCTCATCACCTACTACTGATGCTCCATTGACAGCTGAGTGTGGGTGGAAAAAGAAAATCCTTCCAGCATCAGGAAAACAAATCAACATCAATTTACACACAGCACCACAAACTCAATAAAATCAGTCACGTCAACATGTAGGTGTGTACTGTGGTGTTAATTATGAGAGGATTATGCTGCCTTGGAGATGGTCAGACACCGGGTCATCCAGTGTTACTGACTAAAAACAATCTTGGTCTAATAAAGCTTGTTATTCCTTACGGAGGGACATTTTAGATTTTAATTTGCACAACTCACCAGCTGGAGATCAAAACTAGCTAATTTCTTTCTTGATTGGCTCTGATTGGTGATTAGCAGGTCAAACACTAAAAAACAACAAACAAAATATTATTTAAATTCATCAAAACTAAGAACCTCCATCATTTTGTCTACAAACGCTTGTGGTCAGTCTAATAAAAACATAAAGGGGGAAATACGCTTTGATGGAGTAAAGGGGAGAGTTTTGTACTTCTTTACATTTTTCTCTTTTATACATTTTTAGAAATACAATGAAATAGGTCAAGATCAGTACAGGCAGGCTGACTTAAAAGGAAACCGGAAATACGGTCTCATATTTTGTTACAACTACATGTGTAGTTTATTAAATCAGAATCACGGAAAACTTCATTTAATTTGGTATTCACATTTTTTAGCTTCATTACACACACAGTGATATATTCCAAGAATGTATTTTTGTTGATTTTGATTATTACTAATTCCTGTAGCTTGTTCTCAATTTTCTGACAACCCTTTTCTTTTCAATTTAATTTTCCCTTTCATACGCTTTGATTCAGCACTCAACCGATGCTTCAGCAATGACCTTCTGCAGCTGGAGGGTTTCAATGACTGTTTGTTGGAAAGCTGTCAAGTTAGCTTTTTTCCGCATGATTGTGTAGACCATAAAAAAACATTTCTGTTTTAAAAATGTTTGTTATTGGTCTGAAGTAATATTCCAGTTTTCTCAACCTGATTTTGAGGTGTGTAACCCTTAATGATCAAAATAAACAAATGCTTGAAATACATCACAGTGTGTACAGTCAATATAGATCCACCTCACTTGTTGAACTGAATTACTGACACATTCAGTGAGATTCTCATACATTGAGACGCCAAAAAAACACATTTACTCTTTTAATCTCCGTCTGAGCTATAAACATGTGGTTCTTACACAATCTCTAGTGTAGTGGATTTTTTTTTTTTTTTTTTTGCTTCATTAGTTTTTCCATCTTGTACACAGACGATAATCAGAGTAAAAAAAGAGACTCATCCTCTCTGACAGCTCCCCGTTGAAAAGCCCGAGAGTTCAGCACATGCTGTTCCACGTCGAGGCTGCAGACTGCGCAGCAGCCTTACCTACCCGCTCGCTGGTTACGTAAAAACACACTGAAAAATCCGCTAAAATTACAGCGAACTTCGCAGAAATCACAAGGCCCTGTTACATTGCTTTTGTCACCGTGCTTGGTGGTCAACATTGTGTACCACAGGCGGTAGTTAGCTTACTTTCAGCTGTTTTGTAAGCTCTGTTTTTAAGCGGTCGAGTCTGGCGTCACGACTTAGCCGAGTTCATTTTGACAGCTTCGAGTCCGTATTGCTGATGGGCCCAAATCAATGAGCTGATTAAAAAAAATACACAACTAATTTACAATATCCACATTTAAGACGGTTGCATGTCGGTTTCTTTCTTTTAAGGAGATAATAATGTGTCGTGTATTATTGTTTCTCTGAAAAAAGCACAGAGGTAGGAAGTTACCGCTTAGCTAACGAGTCAGCTAGCACTCGACAGTTACTCAACAAGCTAACGCTTCTAAACAAGGGAACCTGCCTCCCAATAAATATACGTACCATAGAAACTGGTTCATTTCACATAATTACAGCCATTAATTCCCGGAGACCTCCGCTTTCTTTGCCATGTTTTTAGTGTCAGCGGTTACAAACTAAGCGGTCCCTAGCTTCGCTGCCTAACGTTGTTGTTTATGTTGAGCTGAGGTCATCACGCTAACGTCACCCGGAACTTGTTGACAGCTGTCAAGTTGTAGTCAAAAACAGTTCCCCTCTGCATTATACACCAGAGCAACCTGGTGTTATATTTTCATCTTTTATTATTTTTATAAAAAACAAACTTATGAGACATTGGAAGTAGAAATCCAAAAAAACGTGACGAAAGCCTTCCATGCAGTAGGTATAATTCTCATTCAAGATTAAAAGGTCCCAAATGGCAACACTGTGTTGGTAAATGGGCAAGTAAAGACAAGACTAAGAATGGTTTAACTTTCATTTTATTTCAGTTCCCATTAGCCAACAGAGAATTAGAAGTCCATTGCAGATGTAAGTGTGTCTGAGAGTTTGGTAGCAATTTTGTCTGTAAAACAAAAGGAAAACATTTTGTTTTTAGTTGCACAACACCATCAATCAAAAACAAGTTATGCAACATGAACAGTAGAAAAACAAATCCCTGTGTCTGTTCAGTCAGTGCAAAAGGTTTAACATATTCTGATTACATGGGTTTACTAATTAATAAAGGGCTTCCAACAGTCCCAGTACATCGCTGGTTATTATCTTGGTTTTACAAAAAATTTCCATGGTTTATTAAACTTCTGCATATTTGTGGCAAAACATACAAACTGTTATTCATGAGAACAGCAGATTGCAATCCACACACCTCTACAAGAAGAAAAACCGCCCTACAGACCACATTAAGATGCTCAACATCAGGAATGTTTTTTTTTTCTTGTCAGTTTCATTTCCTCTTTTCTTGAAGCATTAGAAGGTTTCAGTCACATTCTGTCTTACACACCGCTTGTTCTGCTTAAAGGTTGAGGTTTTCCTGTCCAATACGGAATTCTGGTTTCCTTGAGGTCTGACATGCTGAGGCAGATTTTGAGACATTCCAATTTTCATTTTTAAAGAACTTTAAGAAAAAGAAAATGTGCTGCAGGCTCCATGATAGATGTAGCAGTTTAAAATCCAAAACTGTGAATCAAAGTGCATGCTGTTGGTTTATGTGTTTGAGAGTTCTTATGTTTGGAGTTTTTATTAGTTTTTAATCTTTTAATAAATAAAAGAAAAATCTGAAATCTCAAGATTTGATCACAATAAGCACCGATCAAAGTTCAATCTATTTGTGAGTCTAGACCGTTGCTGCAAAGAAGCTTTAAAGCATTAAGTTCTTTTTCTCTCATTCAAGCTGAAATCTAAAAATTTGCTTTCAAACATTTAATAACGTTAATATAGACATGGATATGCGCGACCAGACTGTAGGTTGGCCAGCATATCGTCCTGCCAATGTATTATATACTCGCCAAGCTGTAATCAATAAATACCCAAGGAGGAGGGTCTGTGAGTAGCAAAGTGTTGCTGTGGCTGAGTAGAGAGTTAGTGTGTGACAAACATAACATCACACCCTCATGTTAATCAGACACCACATCTGTACCGTTACAGTAGAAAAAAAAAACAAGCTGCTGCTTTAGGCAGCTCACTAGTAAACATTGTTTAATGCCAGACGACAATATCAAAACTCTCAAATGAAGAATCATTTTCAAACAGATGGAAAAAACCCCACAGCTGCCAAATAAAATAAAAATAATCAGTGTGGAATAGCGACCATCAGATGCCCTGATTTCTAATCTTGAGCACAAACAGGCCTGTATCAGCTGGACTTCTGGTGCAGATAATTCGATGGTCTTTAGAATGTAATTCGGAGTATGCACTCACACCATGTATATGACAACAATAAGGAACATGTTCTCTTGTTTCTGTGATATCTGGACCAAATCCATGAAAGTCAGACAGACAAATCTACCGTTAGGACCTTTGAGATTATGTTTCCTGTGTATGTTCCCATGGTAATGGACCCCACCAACGAGTGAACCAGCATTGTGAAACTGAAAAACCTAAATGAGCTTCACCTGGCCTAAACACAATCTCTCAAATTTTTAAATGAAATATTTATTTTTGTGTGCAGCCATGCCTTTTATTGTGTTTAACTTATTTATAAAATTCATACAGAATTTAATAAAACTAAATACAACAATATAAACATTGAAATATACAAACCAGCTCTTTTCTGCTGTTTTTTCCTTTTCTTGCTGGCAGCTAGGAGTGCCTGGCCCTGCTGCAGAGGATCTACTTTCAGGATATCTTTCAAATCTGGAGCTTTGGGAGCAGCATCTTTTACAGAGAACTCAGTCTTTTTCTGTGCTTTTATTTCCACCGTCATTGGTCCAAACTATTCGGAGCAGGATAGATATATCAGATGTAAAGGGTTAGTTTGATTACTTTCATTTGAGAAGAGGCTGAAGGTTTGTGAGTTATGCAGATTTAAGGACAAAGGTGTTCCTCACCTCTGAATCCTGATCATCCTCCATGAATTCAGCATCAATTTTATCTTCATTTTCCACAGACTTTCCTTCCATTTCCAGTTCAGCTGACTCATTCTGACCTCCCTGCGTCATTCCGGCAGTTTCCATGCAGAATCCCATTTGGATGTCAGGGCAAGACGACTCTGAAATACAGAAACAAAGTTAAGAGTTAATCTAATCAAGACACCTATTCTGACTAAATGTGTTTACTATTATTAATAGACATAAAAATAAGCATATTTATGTGTCCGTATGACGAAGGCAAAGTCCGGACATAAATTGAATTGACAATCTGTGGCAAAACTTGAATACTGACATAAACACAATAAACAATTGATCTCTACATGTGCAAAGATGGCACAGACATAACTCAAACCTACATCTCTAACTGCAGTGAAAAGTGGTTCAAATGACTACTGACTGGGTGGCGGACTACAAATGCATGCCACCCTTTTCTGGTTTTATTTGAAAAACAATAAACACAACTGTACCCTGCATCTAAAAAAAACTATCCAGGTTATAAATCCAGATTTATATCAGGAACAAACACCTAGTACAGACTGATTTAAAATTAATTAATAGTTGCAATGATATTTTGCGGGTACTCTTAGGGATATAATAACCCAGTTACCCTTAAGGTGGGAAGGATTCAATGAAAGCAAGTACAGAAACATGATCCACAATCAAATCTAAATTATCATCACAGATTTATGTAAATTTATGAGATCCTTTGGGTGTGATGCATCAATTCAGGACTCGAAGAATATCTCAAAAACTGTAGGAGTTCTGTTTTGGCTCCCATTTTATTCCTAAATGTTTAGAGCATAGAAAGTAGCTCAATCCCCCAGGCATTTATGGGGGGTCCCAGCTATTCTCAGATGACATAAGCTGCCCCTTCAAGACGAATTGTGCATTTATTGAACACAATCACAACTGTGGAAGAACCGCTCTTGCTTTTGCAAACTTCCAGTGTTGGGCACAGTTCCGCTAATTCGCTAACAGTGGAGCTAACTTTTAGAGTCTTCCCTAACTTTGGAAACCATAGGTGATTAACTTAAAAATGTTTCATGGCTGTGTGTAAAAGAAATGTTCGATTTATCTACACACTGTGTGTGTGAGAGAGAGACTGAGAGAGATAGGGAAAGTTTGAGAGCCAGCATAACTTTATAGTAAATCGTATTTAAAATTCATGCTAGTATCGGGTAGCTTTTTGGTGGTTGCTATGACGGCATGATTGTGAAACAATGTTTGTCTGTTTGATTTGGTTGCCTGATTGCGCACCTAGTGGGGAGCCAGTCTGTGTAACCCTTTTTCTTTGTTTTGGTGCAGCTGTGTGCTTATGACACGTTCTTTATTATGCATGTAATAGTTTTATGGTTTAAAGATGAGCCTGAAGAGAGGTTGTAATTTGGCATGGTTTTTATCGAGCTGGGCGGGTTCTACGTTGTGTTTGGGTTGGAAACTGTCAGATCTGGCAACCCTGAGTGACAGCCGTCTTAGCGTTAGCTTCCACTAATTCTTTATCTGTTTAGCGTTAGCGAAGCTCTTATTCTAGTTAGCAAAATATGGGTTAGTTGAGCTTATTTCCGGATTAGTTGTGCCCACCACTGCAAACGTCACGCAGATGAAGTTTGGACCAAGCTGTTTTAAAGCGTGTAATATGAGAAGGTCCCTTAAGCTCTCGTTGGTCTTTATGTAATGCTGTTAGTAAAGCATTACATAAATGAGGTCCAAGACTTTGTTTACCTGCAAGAACCTCCTGATTTCCTTTTTCCAGCTCATCCCAGTCAAAGGCTTTGCCCATCTCGGAAACGATCTCAGCGCTGACGTGGGTTGGCAGAGTGTGCGTTTCTGGAGGGTGTGTGAAGTAGCTGATCCTTCCTCTGCATGCACACAATGAAAGTTAATTCACACTAAACACTTAGTGAATATCATTGGTAAAAGTTTTAAAAATCAAAGTAACCCACCCTGTCCAGTCCATCAATACGCTCTTAGCTGCTTTATCGGTGTCAGGCAGTCCGCCCTTCCTCAGCTTGCCTTGCCGCCGGGCAAGAAGAGCCAGGAACTCCTGAGCTGTCTGAAAGTCTGGAACACCATAGTGCTCAATGATCTGTGAACATTAAGGTAACGTCAAGGCCCTGACTGAGAGGCGGTATCAATATGTAAGTAGTTAGAGAAGAGTTGGTTCGGACCTGTGCCTTGTTACACCTTCGGAGGATGGCTTCAACGGGTGGAAGAGGATCTACAAGCTGCTCGATTTTCACACAGTTACGAAGAATCATTGCAGCATCGGTTGTTGATGTTGCCATGACGATTCCAGGACAATCCAGGAGCTTAATATGTTTGTCCAAATGCACTTCTTGAAGACACCTGAAGACCAAAATAATACTAAAAAAACATCCAGCAAAGGCTTCTGTTGTGCCCAATGAGCCCACTTATCCATTCTTCTCTGCTGACCACCGTAAGATCCAAACTTTATGGATTTAGAAATGAATAACTTAAGCTGTCATAGAACTATTACTTACAGTTCTATGACAGCTTCTGGCACCGCTGCCGCCCTATTAGATCTACAGCCATCGCTCCTCTGGTGCAGTAGATTATGGCATAAATCTATATTTGCTGAGCTGCACTACTTTTCTCTGACTACTCTTCGCTATTTTAAATTAATAAAATAGGATATATAAAAACTATAAAACTTTCCATAAAAGAAATGTAACAAATCTGATCATGTGCAAGTAATTCTAATTCAATTTTGACAGAACTTATTTTTCCTTTATAAAGAGATCAACTTTTGTATCAAAACATGCTTTTTATTTATTCAGTGACTTGGCAAATGTGAGGGTCTCTTAAATCTTAATGTTTTTTCTAAAATTCAACTTAACTACAATATTGTGATTCCTTAATGTAGATATGGTGTAGGTATGTCTTTGTTGTTAATAGATGGTATAAAATCCCACTACTTGTCTTTTGGTATCGGCAAGCATGACGAAAAGAGAGCGATCCCAACCTGTCGTCTTCACCTTTATTTGCCTTACAGGATTAATCATGAGCCATAAATATCTGACCTCGATCCATCTATAGAAAAACATCTTGCTGTATTTCATACACCACTCTAGGTCGATTAGTCCCACACTCTTCAGCGTTTCACGATTAAAGCAGAAATACTGAGGTGATGGTGCTGCCTCAAAATTACTCAAGGTTCAAAAACCTTTAAAGGCAGTTTAAAAGAACATCTCCTCTTATTGGCTTCTCATTCAAGTAGAGCTTTTAGTTTATGTGTCTGTCCTGCTTTTATATATACATCAACTACTAGCTCGCTCCATTTTTCATTGACTTCAAGCATTGCATTCACTGTGTTTGGATCCTGCATTCCTTTTGTACTCGCAGACTACAATTTCCAAGAGTCAGAGAAAGTTAACTTGAAGGCCTCCTTAAGTTATACGTTTAAGTGAGAAGGTTGGGAGTTTCTCACCAGCCATAACCTCAAAGTCCAATGTGGCTGCTGTGTAAAAAGAACGTCCCGATAGTAGTGGTAATAAACTTCTGCCTCAGGAATCAAGTAGTTTGGATTTATACTAAAAGATGACACCAAGAGAGTTATTTGCTGCAAGCAAGATATGAACTGTATATAAACTTTAAGCAGAATTTAAATGAAGTTGGAACTATCCCTTTAAGTTAGGACTGACTTTATTCCAAGATCCAAATTCAGTATTTCAAGGTCAGTGTTGTGCATGAACATGTTCAAATGAATAAGTCCACATTTTTTAGAACCTTAAACTGAACAACACTGTTTTTAAAGATGGAGAACATAAAGGTAACGCAGCTCAGTTGGGTGTCATTAAACAGCACTGTGGGTGAATGTTCTGGGGGAACACTGGATATTTCACAGAGGAAAAGCCACAGCATTCCGCTTAGGGCTTTCCGCCACTTCCCTCTGCTTGAGTTCACTTTATACATAAGGATGTTAACCCAAGGCTCAAGCTAGGTACCTGAAAGAGCAGCAGAGATGTAAATCATTTATGCCTGGTTCACACTGCGACATTTTAAAATCGTCGGTTGATTTTAAAAACCTGAGACCCCACACTTGATGATAAAAAACGTAGTGGTCCTACAGTGTGTGGTGTCCAGCCACAAGGCCAGCTAAACAGACCACACACGAACAGATTTTATTCACAAACATTCAGATGTCAGACTGGAGATCCCCCAAGACCTCTCAAGATCAACAGTAAGTTGGAAGTAATTTCCCTCTGTGTTTCTGTCACCTTGCTTTCTGACTGGCTACATGTCATATTCATCATATGAATATGCATGTTCGTCATATTCATGCTCGTTTGTCCTTCGGGGACACCCCACACGGTAGGATATCGGGCCAAAAAAATCCAACATGTTGAATATCCCCGATGTGAGGTCGGAGCGGTCCTGATGTCCTCCCAAGCAGACTAGATCACTCTTATGGTGCGTTCACACCGAACACGGATTCTGCGAATATTTCGTATCATTTGTGTGGTTTTTGCCCGCTTGACATCCACGTGAACTCCGCATTGCCATTTGGCAACAAGCGGCAACGCTTCGCCGCGTCAACAAATAGGAGGAGCTTCCTTCTGCTGCTTGCTGGTTTCAACTGAACATGGATTTCACGGACCTAATTACAGTGTTTTACCTGTGGAGAGCCGAAAAACGCCACCGACGTCGACGTCCCTGGGTTCATCAGATTCTTCAGGGACGGAGAGTACCACCACCTACTCCAGGAGCTGCGTCTGGATGACGGTCGATTTCAGCGGTACTTCCGTCTATCCAGGACCCAGTTCGAAGATCTGCTGTCCCGCGTTGGGAGACGAATCAGCCTCCGGGACACCAACTACCGCCGCTGTATCCCCGCTGCTGAACGCCTGTCCATCTGTCTTCGGTGAGTAAATAAATCTCAGCTCAATAAAAAAACTGCCGATTTTTAATGTCCACATCTCCTAAATATAAGTTATTTCTGCCTAAAGATAAGCAGGCCAGGTCCTTTTTGTACTTGTCTCAGTAAAAGTAATTAGTTGAGTCATACAACTCTGGCTTGCCGCACAGCGCTACTATGATCTTGTCCTCCATCTTCACTGACAACCGCTTCTTCTCCGCTGCGGTCTTTCAGCCTACATCACAGCCACATCCAGTCCCTGATTGGTTGACGCGACGCGAATTTAGGAAAATCGCTCTCGCTCTGCTCCCGCTTCGCTCGGCGCGCCTTCCGCACCGCGTTCTACGTCTCCTTCGCACCGCGCCGCTCTGCTCCTGAACGCGCCTCTACATAGGGATAACATGTAAATCGGCCGCTCCCATCGCAGAATCCGCGTTCGGTGTGAATGTATTCACACCGAACGCGAAGTATTATGTTGGCTTTTTACTGTGCAATAATGATTTAAAGGGCAAAAAGCTTGATGGTAATAAAACATGATCGAGATTCATTCTAAGATTTACGCTTTTCGGCCAGAGTTTCAGTTTCATTTTTTGTTGAGGAAACTATTAAAACATATGAATGAGGGCAGCTGTTTAGGAAATTTAGCTATTAGAAAAAACTATTTATGTGAGCAAAGAGATCAGACCAAAATAAAACAAAGACAAGGCAGTGGGACAATCCATATGCTAATTAGCGAATGACATCATGACCTATATATTTTTACTTTATTTTAGACAAAACATGATAAATTAATGAGAACTTGCACCAGTTGGAGCTGTGAAGTTAGTTCAAAATATTTAGATGGTGAACTATGAACATGAACTAATTCTATTGAACCTGTCTGAACTAGTTGTTAAGGATGAACTGGCTCAACACTGTTCAAGGGGAATAGATTGCAGCCTTTAGAGTAGTGGTCCAGTCTGAGCTATCGACTGCCAGTGTCTCAAACGCATTGAGTCCTTCACAGACTTAACCTAATTCAGTAAACTCAACAACATGCTGAAGTAGTAATTCAGCCACAGGAATCAGCTGTGCTGGAGCCAGGACACAGCTGGACACCACTGGTTCAGCAGATCTAAGTCGAGCATGTGGAACGAGGCGTCAAAGTTACACTTACTTTGTGACTCCGGGTGTGGCTCCAACATTGCATGCCCGTGCTCGTTTCAGACTGTTGATCAAGCTACTCTTCCCCACGTTAGGAAAACCTTACAGGACATAAGCCCCCATTACTTCACTTCAGACCACATTAAATAGCATTCTGTACACACAGCCTATGAACAAAGTTGTTGTTTGGCACTTGTCCTACAGTGAGTGCAGCCTAAAATGAAGGACCTTAAAACTGCTGCGTTAGTGTCCACACTACTGGATGCAGCAGCTTACCTACGACTCCCACAGTAATGGCAGTCTTAATATCCTGGTTGCGGCAATAGTTTCCCAGTAGTTTCATCAAGCAGTCGGCTCCAATGCATGCACTGCTGCTCAGAAGCTCAGAGGTGGCTTGTGTCACTGGGATGTTACTGCGTTTCTGGAAAAAGAGAATATATTAAACTTTAATTTTTCAATATTAGTGCAATATAAAATTTGAAGTTTCAGTGTTTACCAAGTTCTTAGTTTGTTGCTGGGTAGATGCTTTGAAAGCCACAGTAGGAAACTCGTTACGGAGATACTTAATCCACTTTTCCACAATTTCTTTTGATACCAAATCTATAATCAAGGAAAAAAAACTATGTGAAAGAAACTATCAAATATAAAACATATACATACATGAACTATTTCCATAATCTTAGTTGCAGGCATTCTTACCGATCTTATTAAGGACTAAAACTATCCTCTTGTTGGTTCCACTCTGGATAACTGCTTGTTCTACTTGAGGACATCTGCAGCCCAGAGGGTCACGTGCATCCAAGACCTCCAAAATTACATCGGACGCCTCCACAACCTTGCAAAGAAAGGCAAGAAAAAACTCTTTTACCCAAACTATTCTATATAAAGATCATTAAGCTTTTAATATTTACAGAAAGCCGGATGTTTTGCACAGATACAACAGAAACCTACCTTTTTAAATTCTCTGTAATACGCCTTTCTTGAATTCTCATTTTCAAAGTTCACATGTTTTTCCAAACTCTGCATCTCCGTTTCCTGTTTGGACAATCCAAGAAAGGAAAACTTGAAGCAAGCAGCGCAATATGCAGCATTTGATTAGCTGTCAGACTGGGCTTCTATTTACCTTCAGCTCAAACTCTCTTTGTCGCTGTAGGATGTCGCTCTGAAAGGTTTGTAAATTTCTCCTCTTCATCATCTCCCGTTCTCTGGACAGCTTCTGCTTTTCCTGGAGATCTTGAAGCTGAGAAGAGACATTAATTATAGCCTTAAATCTAGTACTCTTTGGCTGAATCCCATTTTCTAGGGATATCCCTACACCTATCCTTCCAACGATTCCCTGCCACCTAATTCAAGTAGAGGTTGAAATATCCAAAACAAAAAAGTGGAAACTCCTTCAAGAAGCTGATACAAGATCTCATTTGAGTCCTTTAATATAAAAACACACACGACTAAAAATGGCCATAAATGTCGCGTAAACAGTTATTATACCTGAACCAGGCGTTAGCTTGAATACTTTTTATGTTAGAGAGAAGCAAAAGCATCAAGCCAAATGTGCCCTGGCTAAATAAAATAGATTTGAATGCATTGAAACATATTTGATAATGTACTACCAACATACTGGTAAAATATAGTAATTTTCAAATAACAGACTATTATTCTCATGTTCAAATATACTTGAAGTACTCCCAATTAGTCTAACTATAATTAAGTATATCAAACTTTAACATACTTATTCTTTCTAGGGTAAAACAGAATGATGCATCAAACTAAAGATTACAGTAGTTTTTGTGTTTGTTATTTCTAACATTACGTTCTAAACACACCAGTGTTTCCTTGCAGTTTGAAATGTTCTGATTATATTAAACAAATAGCATTTGTATGCATCAAACTACTCATAATAATAGGTATTGTGATGGTTAAATACTTTAAATGTTCAGAGGCATTAGTCCTGGGTGCTCTTACCCCCACTGTCCTGGTTTGATTCCCAGTTAGACTTAAAAGCAATATTTCCTAACTTGGAAAAGCAAATTATAATCTCAATGAGGCTTTACCTGCTTAAATAAAGATCGTTATTATAAGAATAAGTGACATCACAAGCCTCTTCAATATTTGTTTCCACTTTGAATTCAGCCATTGTGCCGTAAAGACAGATTAAGATCATATTTGGAATTTACTGGCATCACAAACACCATTTATTTATTCAACTTAAAGCTTTACACAGGAAATTCATGTCACTATAATCACTCTGCCTGTTCTACAGTTATTGTCCACTTGATGGCCCAGAAGAGCAAAGAAAGCATCTTGATGCCTTGGCTCATGAGTTGAGCAACCGGATTGAAAGCCTCAGTGCTTCTAGAGCAGGGGAGCCCAACTCCATTCCTCGAGAGCTACTACCCTGCAGTTTTTAAATGCATCCCTTCTCCAACACACCTGAGTGGCTGAATTCCCTCATCAGCAGTCATTCTGTTCTGCAGAGGCCTGATGACGAGCAATTCATGTGATTAAGGCGTGCTGGAGAAGGGATGCATCTAAAAGTTGCAGGATAGTAGCTCTCGAGGACTGGACTTGCGCACCTGTTCTAATTGGACTTTACCGATCTCACAATGGAGAAATTATCCTCTGCATTTAACCCACCCCTTAGGGTGCAGTGGGCTGCCATTCTGCGTCACCCAGGGAGCATTCAGGAATTGAGGGTCTTGCTCAGGGACCCACAGTGGCGACTGTGGGATTCGAACAAGGGTACTTGTGGCAACGCAAATGCCCTGCTCTCCAACCACTAGGCCACCACTTCCCTTAAGGAGGCTTCATCTCGCCATCACTACCTTTTAGTTGAACTTTTTAACAACCTTGACCTTAAAAACCATTAAGAAATGTACCCTTTGCTTCCTGACATCCTCTGGTTTCCTGGAGTCCTTGAGCTGGTGAACAGCTGGCTGCTTTGCAGTGTTTGTCGGCCCTGAGCCATCAGCCTTCCGCCCGTCTTTAGTCTGAAAATAGGATTTCATTTCTTTACCACGTTGAAAGGCATCAGTAGTCAGATTGGCAGACTGAGATCACAACCCTTCAGAGGGTTGGAGACTAAGTGGACATACAATTTTTTTGTCTTTTTATATCAAAAAATAAATCTACAGTAGTGTAAAGCAGCAGAATTGTTTCGATTTTGTTTATTTTTGCAATCAGCAGATGAAAAGTCAGTCATCACCAGGGTTGTATTGCTAGCTTCTAAACCATGTGTATCTTCCCCATTAATCGGAGTTAGGACTTGGATATCAACTTACAACTTTATTTTCAAAACGCAAAAATATTACGTCTGCCAATGTTATACATCTATGTTAAATATATATGAGTGACAGGCGAGTAGCCATAAATAAATGATTCCTGAAGCAAAAGTTAGCTACAGACAGCGTTAGCCGCAGTTGTGCTTACCTTAAACTTTCCAAGAAAACCAAGACGTTTAGCTCGTTTCTGTTCTGGAAACAAATGCAGAACCCTTCAAAACAAACCGTACGCACATACATATCAGGCTCATGGATTTATCACAGTAACGTACTTGCTTTGGACATGACTTCAGCCTCGTCTTCTTCTCCTGCACGTGTACGTCAGCTGGCTCAGTCGTTAAACTGTCAACATCCGGTGAAGTGTCAAAGTAAAAGCACACACACACGCAGAGTCAGCTTCTCTCAGCCTGCCAGACAATGTGTCAACCACCTACAGAGCAACGAGAGGAGTTAAACTCATCTATTTGTTCTAATCACATGTCTGTTAAATGCCAGACAAGTGTTCAGCTGATGGTAGGATTCAATATAACCCATAAAAACAGGATATGCTTCTGGCAGGTTCAGTCTGATGTTATTAATATCCCTCTATAACTTCACTGTATTGAGAGATAACAGCTCTGTCATTCAGGAGTAGTTAGTCATCATAAGAAGTATCTGTGAAACTAAAAATGTGGGATACTGTTTGTCCATTATTTGTAGAGGAATACAAATTCTGGCAGGGTCAGCCTAATAGAGTCTTTTTCCACCCAAAATAGGGGAAAGATGTGGGCTGACTGGGGCATAAATATTTAAAAAGACAAAGATAAAGAGCAGTAACTAATCGTAATCTTAAGGTTATGTCAATTTAAGTACTAGATGGGTGGAGTAGAATGGGGATACAGATTGTGGCAGTGTAGAATAAAACAAGAATGAAGATGTTAGGCAGTTTGTTGAAAATTATGGTGATGGCAGGGAGGACTTCCAGCCTAAATAAGGAGGTGCTCTTCACCAGAGAAAAATGTCAGAATACCAGTAGAAACTTTCAAAAAAACTGGTTAGCACTTATAAAATGAGTTTCAGTGCTTTAACATTAGTAAGGGTTTTTCCATTGATTATTGAGAAGACTATAAATAATATTTCGCTACATGTTGTTTTAATACAATGCAAATAGAAACTGATATTTTTTACTCCTTGTACATTGTTATAGTTTAAAAGATACCGGCCTTGTTTCAGAGCAATGAATCACTTTGGGCTTCATTTTATTCAGTGTTTTTTTGTTTTTTTAATATTACATACATTTTGGATCTTTTTTATATGACCCATTCATATGATCTAGCAACAAGAATAAAGTAGTAGTAGTTAGAGTGTTGCCAAAATCATTACATCTATTTCAGACAATACCAGCAGAACCCACCAGCACAATGTTTCAGCAAATTGACAAATTGATATCAAGATTTATATGGTGAGGAAAGCAACCAAGGATCAGATTTAAAACTTTACAGCTAAGCAAAAATAATGGAGGCCTTACACTCCCTAACATGAAAAATAATTATAGGGCAGCACTAACAAATTTATTAGTTGAAATGTGAAATCCAATTTATACAGAAAAATGGAAAGAAATTGAAAGCGTGTTGTCCAGTACCTCTTTACAAGCAGCAATCTGAAATATAGATCTGATAAAACATCTTGGAGAACTTAAATTATGTTCAGGAACAGCACTTAATACTTCAAAATTAGTTAAAAGAATAAGGAATCCTGTTTGTTGATGAATAGCAAATGAGCAGGATTTTATTTCAAACAAAATGGACAACACCTTTTGCATAAAGGCGAATTAAGGAATTTTCAAGATATCAGACAGATCATCTTGGCAATACAGACTTTTTCCGCTTCGTACAGATCAAACGCTATTTAAATAAAATAAAAGGGGAAAACCCTAACAGGCCTCGTTTTGATATTTTAAATACCTTTCTCAAATCATATCAGTTAAATCCCAATTACAAATTAATAACAAATTTATATCAGGGACTGCAAAACATGGAAGGTGACAATATGTTGTGTATTAAAGAAAAATGGGAGAAGGAAGGTAAAATTAATATCCACATTGACGACTGGGTAAATATTCTGACTGTTGCAAATGAACCTCCTTATTGATATAGAAGGAATTATCATGGAAGTGTGTAGTGTGATTCTTTTAAAACACCTGTCCAGATTGGCTTAAAGGCAGATAACTCATATGCTGGAGGGCAGGTGGGTTTAAAAAAGCTGTTCACCATCATGTCTTTTGGAACTGTCTCCATACTGGAGCAGAATCAAGCTGTGTTGAGGAGGTCACTGGGACCAAGGTTTCCTTGAAATTTGAACTATGTTTTTGGGAAAACTGCCAGATGGTGTGAAAGGAATCAGCAAAAGGTATATATTCACAATTATGTTAGTTGCTAGTGAAAAGATAATTACCAAGAAATGGAGGATTGATAACGTACCCACAATAGAATGCTGGATAAAAGTGATCCAAGATATTTTTCAGGTGGAGAAACTTACATGTAAAATAAGACTAAAACAAAATGATTTTGAGAAATGTTGGAAATCGTGGTTGAACTTCACAGACACCAGATCTACACCCTGCGTATGAAAATGAACTGACACCCATTGATGTATTTATTATTCAGTTATTATTTATTTATTTCTATTTGTCTATCTTCCTATTTAGTTATGCACACTTATGATCTATATGCATGAGCATGTGTATACTTACGTGTGCATGTATGTGTATGTGTGTATACACACACACATAAACTAGAAGCGACATATTCCGGGCTCCTCAGTTTGTTTCTCTATCTCAGTGCGCGAGGGGCAGTTATTGCGCCCATCACAGGGGCAAAAGGTCAAAGGTAACGAGGTGACTGGGGGGCGTTGTCATGTCATTTCTCTTAAGAAATAACAAAATAAATAACATTATTAATGTATGTTTTTATTAGTTCTTAGAGAAGGGCTTAGGGTTAGGGCTAAAATAAATATTTAGAAATTATTTACAATTTGACCAATAGGACACTTGTGGGGAAGAAGCAAAAGGGGCAGCTGCTCAAGCCCCTTCAGCCTCCACCCACCTAACCCTCCCTCACTCCTCTGGACTTGCCTGGATAACAGGTAAAAATATGCAAAAAATATTAACTTGTGTATTGGATCTGTGCCAAACTACAGTATATCACCCCTCCTGAGGTAAAAGTCTGTTCAAACCTTAATCTGACAGGAGTATGGAAACCTTTGACTGTTTCATGTTCATTGATACAGCTACAGCAGTGGGAGGCTCCTGCCTGTTGTGGTACGCTGAGTTTCCTGATAATTCACTAAATAATTTCTCACGTTGGAACACCAAATCAGATTTAAAGTACGCTTCAGGTTGTTCCATTATATTAATTAGTCCAGTTAACTCTGGCACGTCAGCTCCGTAATCCGTAACCCTCCAAACGGACAGTTGACTTTAGAACTAATAGATTAACCAAAGCTGGTGTAATGGTTTAATCTGACATATTGGTTGCTTTTCCCAGGTCTGGTTCATTCACAGAGGCTTTAATGTGGAACAAGGGCCTTACATGAGAAGGGGTCGGCTCCCGAAACACAAATGCGAATGTTTATTTATCTATTTATTACAAAAAAAGGCAATTATATTCTCTGCAGGCAATTTTTTTTTAGAAAAGATAGAGAATCAGTCTTTCCTCTTAACTCCCTATACCAATATGAATATCACTAAATGGCGCTGCGAAATCATTCATGACCCTTTACAACTACAAACCTATGCGGATTAGAATTTATTTAGCATTTTATGTAAAAGAAAAACACAAAGGTGTGCATAAATGTGAAGTGAAAAAAAGCATGTTTTTCCTATTTTTGTTTTACAAATAAAAATCTGAAAAGTCTGGCCTGCATTTCTGTTGAGCCCTCTTAACTCTGATTCCCCTAAATATAATAAAATCCCTTTGATTACATTTTTTAAGCAATTGATCTTCTTTAGCAGGGGTTTATTTGATTGTATTATGAATTCATTTAGTTTTTGGCATAATTCTTTCTCAACTGGCAGCTCAAGCACTCACTGACGTTCATGTACTATGTGCAAACTGGGAGAAAATTCTCAGTTTTAACTTGATTTTACAAACTTGAACCATTAAAAAGTTAAAGCAAGCTAAATTACTTTTAAAAATGATTTGCTCAGTTTAACAGGACTTGGGGAAGACTTTTAAAATATAATTTTTATTTTGGGAGTTGAGGATAATAATAATAATTTCATTATTATCAAGTAATAATTGTGTCATCTACTGTATTTCTTATTAAAGAGCATTCTCCTTAAACTCCTGACATTTCCAAATATAATCCACAAAAAGAGCTAAGGAAATAGGTCATAGTGAGTAATTTTTGGTTTCTTTGATCTAACTGTAGTCTTAGCAGTGTTTTGGCTGCAGTATTTAAATCAGTCGTGTTTTAGGAGCTATACAAAACAACAGAGATAAGTACCAGCATGAAACAGGAAGCTAATAATTATTTTATTATGTGCTAAGCTTCCCTATATTTCCTCTCTGATCTGGTTAGTAAAAGTACTGGCCAACAAAAGTATTTCAGCCTATGAAAACAATTGAAAAATGGCTTCTTTGATTTTTTTCATTTTCAGTCTTTTGACCTAGAATGCTGGTAACTTCATCCTGACCCACATACTATGCAATCTAAACACATGCAAAAAACATTTATGACAGAAGTTTAAAAAAAAATGACTTCAAACAGGCATTAAAGAACCAGGGAATATTTTTTTTTCCTGTTTAAAAACACCAACCGGTTTTGGTAATTGAACTTATCATGGCATTTTCTCAATAAAAGATAATTGGAACACAGTCTGTAGTCTTGTTTGCATTAAAGAAAATTGTGTTGTAAAAAGTCATAAAGCAGCAGTTGCTTTAACCTCCATAATCAGTTAGAGGTGTTATATTTGGCCAAAACTTGCTCCCATGATACTTGTTATTGACAATAATAATAACCACTAATATAGTAACTGTGTTACTTTTGCTGGCCTAATAAAACACTTGAGTCACATAATGAAACAAAAAAAAAATGTTGAACTATGTGATGTTACAACCTGACTGGATGGATTTATCTGTGTTTACCATTAAATTATTCTGTTACATGTATCTAATCACTGACCCAAGATGAAAAACCGGGCCAAGCCTTTAACCTCCTTAGTTTTCCATGAGAGAGTTGGACCTAGAAATGTTCACACCCTCATAAATCTGGATGCGTCCGGCACCCCTTCATTATATCCTACACTCTGGGTGAATCTTCTTTTCGGAGGGATTAAAGATGTCTTACTTGCTTCACATGTCATTAAGAGTCCCATTAGACTGTGGCTCTCCTCTCGTCCTCTAAATCTGGTTTAAGACCTGTGTTGCCTCTCTTGCCAGCCCAAGCCCACAGTATCACACAATATATCTGAAAATATGTTTTTGACACCCTTTCATATTCCAGCTTTAATCTTATTTATAAGATAATAGTTTTTATCTTTAATTTACCCAATCGTTGAGCAAACTTTTTCAAGGGTGTTTATTATTATGTTCTCATTATTTAGCAGCTGTAATTTAGAAGAAACAGAAACAAAATTAATAAGGGCTCATGAAGGATCTGAATGTGTGAGTTAGAGACCTGAAATTTAATCGTCACATGAAGTGAGAGTGATGACTTCATTAGAAGAAAGCTTTAATCACAGTTGATACTAGGCGTATTGGTTTACCCTTGAGCATCTCTGCCAAGTGCCACACCGCGGGTGTAATATGATTTTAAAGTAATCCCATCAGAGGTCAGATAAGCGTGGGTATAAAAGGTGATGTCTGAGGTGAAAAACCCAACAATCCCAGAAGGTAACAAGCTAGAGGAAGGTGTGACAGCTGAGAACCTTCTTCCCAGATCAGGATGGCAGAGGAATGGGGAAAACAGGCGTTCGCTGCCAGGCGGCACAATGAAGATACAACAAGAGGCTCTGCCTTCACATACACCAACAGCAACCATACGAAAGGTATGTGTTTTATTTTTAATCAAAATATGTATCTATCAGAATCTTTTATTCAAAAATGTCTAGTTTAGATACAGAAAAGAATAAAATCATTGATATAGATTAGTGTGTGGGCTACTGAAATTTAAATTAGAAAATTAGAAAGTATTCTTGTGCTTTGACATGTTTAAGTGCACATTATGTAAAATTGTAAGATCTTGCAAAATTAGAATTTTATCTAAATTTGCCTAAAGTTAAACTCATTTGTTCACAGTTGCATTGAACATATTTATAATACCAGTCGTAATAACACGTGTCATTTACAAAAAGATAGTGTTTCTGAATTACAACATAGTGTGACTGCCTAAGATTCTTAGCTGTGAACCTTGCTTCCAGATCCTTTTGAGGGACCAAACTACCACATCGCTCCTAGATGGGTCTACAATCTGGCAACATTCTGGATGTTTATTGTGGTCGTTTTATCAGTCTTCACCAACGGCCTTGTCTTGGTGGCCACAGCAAAGTTCAAGAAACTCCGTCATCCTCTGAACTGGATCTTGGTCAACCTTGCCATTGCTGATCTTGGAGAGACGGTCTTTGCCAGCACCATCAGCGTGTGCAACCAGTTTTTTGGATACTTCATTCTGGGACACCCAATGTGCATCTTTGAGGGCTATGTTGTCTCAGTTTGTGGTAAGTAGCCACAGTGCGTATGTATGAGTCAGACCTGTAAATTAACTTTAATTAGACCTAAAGAGGAATCTTGGTTGCACACTGTTAAACTGCATGTTAGCATCCTTTTTGCACAGGTATTGCTGCTCTTTGGTCCCTGACTATCATCTCTTGGGAGAGATGGATAGTTGTGTGCAAACCTTTTGGAAACGTCAAGTTTGATGCCAAATGGGCCACAGGTGGAATTGTGTTCTCCTGGGTCTGGTCTGCAGTGTGGTGTTCTCCTCCTATCTTTGGATGGAGCAGGTAACCTGCTGGTTCTTCTGGTTATGAAGTCGTTATATCTCAGTATAAAGCTTCAATAATCAGTAGAGCAAGCTTTGGTTGTTTAATGTGAACCAAATGCTAAAACGTTGTCTTGTATCAGGTATTGGCCCCATGGATTGAAAACCTCTTGTGGACCTGATGTGTTCAGTGGAAGTGAGGACCCTGGAGTCCAGTCCTACATGATCGTCCTCATGATTACATGCTGCATCATTCCTCTGGCTATCATCATCTTGTGCTACCTGGCTGTATGGTTGGCCATCCGTGCTGTACGTTTTATCCCTGACAGCTATCTGTAACCTTAGTTTTATTGTAGCATTTCTGAAAGCTTGCTCAAATCTGACCTTGTTGTTTTTGTTGGCTACAGGTTGCGATGCAGCAGAAGGAATCCGAGTCAACCCAGAAGGCTGAGAGGGAAGTATCCAGGATGGTCGTTGTCATGATCGTGGCTTACTGTGTCTGCTGGGGACCTTACACCTTTTTGCCTGCTTTGCTGCTGCTAACCCTGGATATGCCTTCCATCCTTTGGCGGCTGCCATGCCTGCATACTTTGCCAAGAGCGCCACCATCTACAACCCAATTATCTATGTCTTCATGAACCGACAGGTGGGCACAAAGATCCAGTTTTCACATTTATTCACCTATTACAGCAAATATATTTTTGTTACAATATTTAACCTTCATTCTATTCCTTTATTTGCAGTTCCGCACATGCATCATGCAACTTTTTGGCAAACAGGTGGATGATGGTTCTGAAGTGTCCACATCAAAAACAGAGGTCTCCTCTGTGGCTCCTGCATAAACCTTCATGTTCTCCATTTTGGAAAAAAAAAACTACTGCGACCTGTACAGAACCTATTTATTGTTTGCTTGTTTTCTTTTGATGAACATAGCTTTATGGCAATAACAAAAACTTTAAAAAAATGAATGTATCATGTATAAATGTGTGGCTGGTCTTTTTAGAAATGAACATAAAATATAAGGCATTCTATAAATTGTGCTCTGTGTGTTATTATTTGTAGTACTATGGTACTTTTGTTACATTTGGAGAGACAATGCAAAACTTCTGTCCTTAAAAGTTTGACTAACCATAGAAAGAATAGTACCTGGACAAAAATGAAAAGCTGATTTCTTAAATTGATCACAGCCTAATTTGTCATAACTTATTAACCAAACCTTCTGGGTTTACATTTTATCAGTCATACAGAGGAAAAATATCTCTCTCCATCACCTCCCATCATGGCTCCCTTAGATCTGACTCCCTTTAATTCTTCTCAGCTAATGTACTAGCCTGTAGAATATCCGTCATAAAGGTTAGTGTAACTTAGTTATTTAGAGAGTGTGGAGCGCGCCCCCTAAGGAGGGCGCAGTGTCTTGAAGTAGGGAGTGTGAGGACCCTCTTGATATTTATTTTGTGTTTTATTTTAACTTTTGTATTCAAGTCATCACCAGCAGAGCACAGCCAAGGGCTTGTGTAACACCATAGAAGGAGCTCTAGTTAACAAGGCAAATACCGACGCTCCAGCAGGTGCAGCCAATCACTGATGGTATGGTTGGTATGTCTTGCCACTTTATCACTGTTGGAAACCTTAAAGTGGTCCCTGACAGGAAAAGTGTAGAGCTAAAGTGGGCAGAGCCAAGAGACACTGAGGGGCATGGCCAAGTGTGGGGATGAGCGCAGGGAGTTAAACGGGTTGTGGTAAGTAGGACAAGGGAAAGTGTCAGCTAGCTTAATTTGACATGATGAAACATGGAGAGTGAGCAGAGTGACGCTGGTAGTTTCGTCAGGACCAGTCTGGAGAATTTTTCACCCCCCTCGTCACTGGAGGTTAAGGGAGGCTTTGCGGAGCCCAGAGGGCCTGAGCCTTATCAGTTAGAGCTGCTGGCTCAAGGCGCTGACTCAGCAATGCCCAAATTGGGTCCAGTTTCTTAAGTAAAGTGATGTTAGTAGCATCATTGCTAACATAAGCTAGCATTCAAAGCAGTAGCAAACTTTCAGAAAGTTTACATATACAATTAAGATACAGATTTAAATTGAAATTATCTCGCAATGCTAGCAGTTTTAATTCCTGACTTGCCAGAGAGGCATGTGTCTGAGTGAGGTGGTTTTATACGCAAATGTGGGGCTGTGACATAGAAATGTACCGAGCTGTACTGTTAGAACCAATGGCAAAATTCAACTGCAGTAATCGCTGTTCAACCCAAAGAGGGCAGCACCAATGGTGCGTTCAGACCGAATGCCATTTGAGCGTCAAAAAGGGATCCAACACCTCAAGTTGGACGCTTGTGCACTTTGAAGTCAGATGCTTGATATTGCTTGAAATTGCTCTAGATGTCCAAGACGTGCGTCTGACCAAAGTGTGAACATACGCGCATTTGGAGGAGCTACCCTTGTTTTTTTTCCTTTGCTGGCCTCTTGTGTATAACGGCAGATGCAATTGAGAGAGTGGCTTAGCTTTATTTGCTGAACAAAGTAAGAGAAGGTCATGGTTGGGCGCTTATGCGCCGTGTCTGGATTCACCAGATAATTCAGACGTGTTCAGAGTTTGGTGAATTTCACCATTTGCTCCAGAAGCTAAGCTCAGATGAGGATCACTTTCAGTGCTATTTACGTCTGAAGCTTAAAGTTTTAGAATAATACAATAAAACAATAAGTTTGTCCTCTATTGTCTTCGCGGCACTTTGTGGGATTTCCCAGGTTCTTCCTGATCCTTCCTGATCCTTCCGTCCGATGATAAAACTCGTCACTATGTCACAAGACATAAGATGGGCTAGACGTGTAAACTGCGCCGCAGGACCTCTCGATACCCCTACATGCGCTTCCACAATAGACTTTGCATAAAAACCAGACGGCCCTGACACTCAAATTGGGTTTGATCTGAACGCACCAGAAGACGGTTTTAGGACTAGTATTGCAGAATTAAACAACTATACATTAAAATGTTGAAATTTTCACAGTAACATAAAGATAGCACCCTTAAAGCCCAATTTATACAATTTATCTGCAAAAAAACTTGATTTTTGGTTTACCTCCGCCTTTATTTTTTTTTTCCGAGTATAGTGAAGAAAAAGTCTGGGTTGCAACTAGATGGGGGACCGATTGTGCCACCATTAAGAATACATACAGAAATAAGTAAAAGACTCAATAAAATAAATACTGGGCCAAACAGTATTTACATTTGGATTAATATTGCTAATAATTTTAATAAAATGTTGAATCCAAACATTCAATAAAATCTGTTTATTTTTTTCATTTGTTGGTTTTATTGACCTGGAATTTTACATTATGGTTCTTAAACAGTAACATATTTTGTTTGATTTCCATTTTTAAATTATTAATAATGATAGAGCGTTTCAAATTTTGATTGTTTTGATAACAAACAGTTCCTACTTTATTTCTTCTTTATTTTAAAAATGCATTGTCTGAACGACAAAATGATAAATAATTCAATTTCTTCTTGTCAAAGCAATAGAATATAAAAATAAGAAATTCAAACAAATAGTGTATTAATCAATATAATATGGCCATTTTTCTGTCGTGTTGAGATGGAGGGGCCTGGAAAGATTTGTTCCTCTAAAGGGGGGCTCAGCTAAAAAAATTGAGAGTTGCCAGTCTAACCCCTATTGGAACTTCATGTTCAAAAAACACAATAATTTAGGTTTAATATTAATTTGAAATAGTCATGGACCTTCTCTGTCAAACCCAACCTTTTAAAGTTTGGTTTTCTCTTTCCAGCAAATGCCTACCCCCATCACACTGTGAACGCATCTTTAATTTTGAAGATCAATTAGGATTATAACTGTGATTATTGAATCTGATTGTTGCATTTCTGCCAGTTAATCACCCATAAAATAAAACAGGAACTCTAAAAGTAAGATTTGTTTGTCCAAATTTTGTTAAGATATGGTTCTATGTTTGTATGATGTTTGTATTTTTAGGTAATTTATTTTATTAGTCAAAAAGCAGGTTAACTGAAACGTGTTGAGTTTAAGTGATGTCATGATTTAAAGGTGTTTTGTTTTTGGTCTTGCTCCTGATCATTGTTTATGTTTTCCAGGTGGCGATTTAGTTCCTTACTTCTTGTATTTCGTTTATGGTGTATTTGAGTTTCTGTTTTTCTGTATGACATTTCCATAGGTTAGATTGTGTGCTTGCATTTCTGTTTAGTTACACTCATGTCTTGATTTCACTCTCTCCCATAGTAATCAGCTTCATCCGGTCCACCTGCTTATGTCGATCAGTCTCACTGTTTTTACATGTGCTATGCTCCATATATACTCTGCTGTTCTATTTACCCCTTGGGGATACATACTGTTTGCCTTGCCAGACCTGTTTATGACTGTTTGAATGCCAAGCCTGCCCCTTTTACATGCCTGCATCTGCTTCCACCTTCCCGTTGTGAGCTTTCTTTCATATATCAAATCATTTTCTACTCATCACGGCAGAGGGAAGGAGACTAGTTAACACATTGAACACAGAGGGAGGTGAAGCGAAACACAAAGAGAATAACATAAGACAATAGCTTAGATGCACTAACCGAACATCAGCTAAATACAAAGGAATGAGCTAAAATGACGGGACCTAAACAACAATAATGAACACATGATCTGGAAGGCATAAAATAACAAATGAAAATCCAAAAATTATTTGAAAACAAACAAAACAAAACAAAAAAACAATACACAAACACTTGTGGATGATGACAGACTTGAGTGTCAGATCAGGGGTCCAAGTCAGATCTAAGTCAAGTCTGAGGTTTTTTGTTTTTGCAACTTAAGTGCTAAAGATTATAGTCTCAACCTCGAGTCACAATCTCTGCCATGTGCATGCCTGTCTGTTTGAAGCCTTTTATTGAATTGTTTTGAAAAGTTTTGTTTCCAGAAGGTTTGGTTAATATTTTATGACAAATTAGGCTATGATCCAATTAAAGGATGAACTTTTCCTTTTTACGCAGGTAAAGGTTCAGAATTTTTTCTTCCAGCCTTGGTAAATATGTATGGTCTGCTGTTATCCTGCAGAGTACTATTTTTCTTTGTATGTTTGGTCAAACTTTAAGGACAGATTGTTTGCATTGTCTCTTCAAACATAACAGAAGTACAATAGTACTAAAGGACATAACACACAGAGCACAATTTATAGAATGCCTTATATTTTATGTTCATTTCAAAAAAGACCAGCCACACATTTATACATGATACATTCATTTTTTTTAAGTTTTTGTTATTGCCATAAAGCTATGTTCATCAAAAGAAAACAAGCAAAAAATAAATAGGTTCTGTACAGGTCGCAGTAGTTTTTTTTTTCCCAAAATGGAGAACATGAAGGTTTATGCAGGAGCCACAGAGGAGACCTCTGTTTTTGATGTGGACACTTCAGAACCATCATCCACCTGTTTGCCAAAAAGTTGCATGATGCATGTGCGGAACTGCAAATAAAGGAATAGAATGAAGGTTAAATATTGTAACAAAAATATATTTGCTGTAATAGGTGAATAAATGTGAAAACTGGATCTTTGTGCCCACCTGTCGGTTCATGAAGACATAGATAATTGGGTTGTAGATGGTGGCGCTCTTGGCAAAGTATGCAGGCATGGCAGCCGCCAAAGGATGGAAGGCATATCCAGGGTTAGCAGCAGCAAAGCAGGCAAAAAAGGTGTAAGGTCCCCAGCAGACACAGTAAGCCACGATCATGACAACGACCATCCTGGATACTTCCCTCTCAGCCTTCTGGGTTGACTCGGATTCCTTTTGCTGCATCGCAACCTGTAGCCAACAAAACAACAAGGTCAGATTTGAGCAAGCTTTCAGAAATGCTACAATAAAACTAAGGTTACAGATAGCTGTCAGGGATAAAACGTACAGCACGGATGGCCAACCATACAGCCAGGTAGCACAAGATGATGATAGCCAGAGGAATGATGCAGCATGTAATCATGAGGACGATCATGTAGGACTGGACTCCAGGGTCCTCACTTCCACTGAACACATCAGGTCCACAAGAGGTTTTCAATCCATGGGGCCAATACCTGATACAAGACAACGTTTTAGCATTTGGTTCACATTAAACAACCAAAGCTTGCTCTACTGATTATTGAAGATTTATACTGAGATATAACGACTTCATAACCAGAAGAACCAGCAGGTTACCTGCTCCATCCAAAGATAGGAGGAGAACACCACACTGCAGACCAGACCCAGGAGAACACAATTCCACCTGTGGCCCATTTGGCATCAAACTTGACGTTTCCAAAAGGTTTGCACACAACTACCCATCTCTCCCAAGAGATGATTGTCAGGGACCAAAGAGCAGCAATACCTGTGCAAAAAGGATGCTAACATGCAGTTTAACAGTGTGCAACCAAGATTCCTCTTTAGGTCTAATTAAAGTTAATTTACAGGTCTGACTCATACATACGCACTGTGGCTACTTACCACAAACTGAGACAACATAGCCCTCAAAGACGCACATTGGGTGTCCCAGAATGAAGTATCCAAAAAACTGGTTGCACACGCTGATGGTGCTGGCAAAGACCGTCTCTCCAAGATCAGCAATGGCAAGGTTGACCAAGATCCAGTTCAGAGGATGACGGAGTTTCTTGAACTTTGCTGTGGCCACCAAGACAAGGCCGTTGGTGAAGACTGATAAAACGACCACAATAAACATCCAGAATGTTGCCAGATTGTAGACCCATCTAGGAGCGATGTGGTAGTTTGGTCCCTCAAAAGGATCTGGAAGCAAAGGTTCACAGCTAAGAATCTTAGGCAGTCACACTATGTTGTAATTCAGAAACACTATCTTTTTGTAAATGACACGTGTTATTACGACTGGTATTATAAATATGTTCAATGCAACTGTGAACAAATGAGTTTAACTTTAGGCAAATTTAGATAAAATTCTAATTTTGCAAGATCTTACAATTTTACATAATGTGCACTTAAACATGTCAAAGCACAAGAATACTTTCTAATTTTCTAATTTAAATTTCAGTAGCCCACACACTAATCTAAATCAATGATTTTATTCTTTTCTGTATCTAAACTAGACATTTTTGAATAAAAGATTCTGATAGATACATATTTTGATTAAAAATAAAACACATACCTTTCGTATGGTTGCTGTTGGTGTATGTGAAGGCAGAGCCTCTTGTTGTATCTTCATTGTGCCGCCTGGCAGCGAACACCTGTTTTCCCCATTCCTCTGCCATCCTGATCTGGGAAGAAGGTTCTCAGCTGTCACACCTTCCTCTCACTTGTAACCTCCTGGGGTGTTCGGCACTTCACATCAGACTCTAGCTTTTATACTGATGCCTCAGTGACCTCTGAGAGGATTACTTTACAGTCATATTACAGCCACAGACAAGGCCTGTAGATCTTCCCAGACAAGGTAAAACACTTTTTTTTCTGAACAGCACTTAGAAAACCTAATGAGGTTAAGACTCTGAGTGGATTTCCGTGCTCTCACTAAATATGTGGATTAACATTCACATCTTTCACCAATACATTTGCTAATGTTTTTTGTATATCTCCAAAAACTGGTAGCAAGTACTTCTTAAAATTGTAGCTATGTAGAATGTAAACTGCGTTATATTAAAAGCAAAATGGCCTTTTTAAATTATTTTTGCTGTAAAGGAACATGCCCAAGATTCATACAGCAGTCACAATATATTAAACTGGAAATTGATGCAAATAAAGTGATGCCATGCTGTCCATGATGCTTTTGTGTTTGCGGATACTTGTGAAGGCTCTGGCCAGCCAGAGAGGACAGACACGCTTAAAGCAGATTTACAGGACAGGAGGAGATCTGTGGCACGTTAACTGTGACAGTTGTAATTGTCGACATGTGGAGCAAGTAAGACATCTTTAATCCATCCGGAAAAAGATTCACCTCAGATCATTGGATGTTTTTGCCAGCCTTTGAGCCTACCACATACGTCAGACTCATAATTGCATTATTGCACCATGGGGTCATTTCCAGGAAACCTGCTCTTTGAAAACTCTACTTTCTAATTTTTTTAAACACTTTTTATTCTGTTTGCAGAGATTTTTATTTAGTGTCTTCAACTGTTGTTAATGTTAGAACTTGTTCAAGCTGCTTTTGTTGTATTGGGTATGTTGCTGGACACTTACTGTTTTTACCATCATTTGCCCTGATTGTGATGAGGTAGGGACATCTTTGGTTAGAGTTACAGGCCATTTCAGGTGAGATTTGTAATGCAATAGGGAATTGTAATGCACTACTGGCTGCGAGTTTGTGTTTTGATTTCTTCGGGTCAAAGGACATACGTGTTATGCTGATTGGTGATGTAGAATTAAGTACAATGTAGAAATTATGATGTAGGATTGTTTATCTCGGTGTTAGGTGTCCAGGGTGCACCCTGCCTTTAGTTGAGTTTTGGTTTCACAGAAATAAAACCTGATGTAAATGATATGAGATTTCCAGAGGTCAGTCATGTTACCAAATGTGTTTGTTACATGTAGACAAACTACAAAATTCGGACAGGGATTTAAAGAAGAGATTTTTTCCATTCTATGTAAATTTGCCATGTTCTTCTACATGCAGAGTAATTGTCTGGGTATTCCAATTCCTCTCACATTACAAAAAAAGCATGCTAAGTTTTTTGTTTTTTTTTCCATAACTGTTTTTTATGTATTTTAGTACCTTGTGGTGGATGCTTCTACCACCACCACAAAGTGTTAGTATTGTTTCATTGTTTTACATGTATTAGTTTCAGATGACACTATAGATAAGTTCAAGTTATTTTATTTAGACAGATATTTTCTAATGGGTGCACACTTTAGTTAAGATTTGTCTGAATGGCTTACTAATACTTTTTTTTTTCTTTGAGGTTCTGCAAACGTAGACCAGCTGGAGGTGGAAGCCAGGAACATAAGGTTAGCTACTTCTTAACTTGTTAAAGTTGTTAGTTAATTGTCACTTTAGTATTCACTTATTTGTGTTAAGTTAAAGATTAATTCGTGTAATTTATGTTTGTTAATTTTGTATGTATTTTTTTCCATTTGTTGTTCCTCTTATGTTGTGCCTTCCCCATTTGGTGAGTCTAGGTTATTCCGCCCCTATTTAAGAAGCCTTTGTTTTTTGTCTTGAGGTCAGTTTTGTTTGAGTTCTGTTACTGTTCAGTTCTCCTCAGCTGAGTTGGGCCCAAACTCATATAATTTATTATCTGAGTTATTTTTGTATTGAAGTTGACCTTTTGTTAACTATTTTTGACAGTATTAAGTTGAAGTTTTTCCAATTTTTGAACACCTTTTGTCCTTGCTTAAGTCTGGTCCACCACAGTTAAAAAACAAGTATAAGTAAACCATTCAGACAAATCTTAACTAAAGTGTGCACCCATTAGAAATCATCTGTCTAAATAAAATAACTTGAACTTATGTATAGTGTCATCTGAAACTAATAAATGTAAAAAAATGAAACAATACTAACACTCTGTGGTGGTGGTAGAAGCATCCACCACGTACCTGTACAGTGGTTTCAAATTGATGTAAACTGATGTTGTACTCATTGTTCCATTCATAGCATTAAACTTCCAATGTCTCGATTTGACCTAAGGAAACACAAGTGAAGAGATCTCATCCCCCGGCAGACCAAAGCAGATTATACGGACAAGTCAGGTTGCTCCACAAAACTGCTTAACAAGAGTAATTACTTTTGGCATGCTCACTCTGTAACAAGGTTATCTCTCCGTAATTACAGGTCACATCAGGAGCACGCTCAGGCTAATCAAAGCCACTGTAGTGGTTTACTTTAATCCTTTGACTTGTGTTTTTTTCTGTTTTCTCGTTGGATTCCTACCTTGTGCATGTGGCTGTCTCACAGATTTGATATGTGCTCCATGTGGCAGAAGAACTTCCTTATCTTGAAGAAGAGGATGGACGCGGAACTCTATTCTGTAAATATTTCTGTTATTTGGATATTTAAAATTTTTTGTATGTATGTATTCATGTTAGTATTTACAATTGTGGAATTTAGAGCAGTTTCAAATATGTAAATTATAAGAAGTGTTACCTATAATGCAAATCTATATATCTTCTAAGATTCCAACTTACACCTTTTTTACCATCTTAACTTTCCATGTGATGCTGTGATATTTCGGGGGTAAGTCTGGAATTCCGCTAGTTCTGAACTATTCATGTTTGGAAAAAGTTCACTACTAGCAGAACTCGGATTTGCTCCCGACAACCGACGGGAATGACCGATGGTGAAGGTCTTATTCAGCCGCTGTGCTGAGCAGCAGGTGGTCTACATGTGTGGAGTAGTGATTGTTGAGGAGTGCAGAGAATTACTCTGGTGTCAAGTGAGCCAGATCTACCTTTGCTGCTCTCATGACTCTGTGTTCACTTAACATCAGGTAATATTCTCTAATGGTTGTTCTTAATGAATTTATAAGGTGTTTTTTTGTTTCTTCTAATGCTGATACTCTTCTTATTTTGTTTTTTTCCCCCCACTTTTACAGTTAGGATTATCAGGGGCAGTTCCAACACGGTAATGTTTGGTTGGACTGATTATCTTCTACTTCTTTAGAAAGTCAAAATATAACTTTATTTCTGAAATCCATTATGTTTGTTTTTCGGATGTACAGTTTGCATCATATGTTTTTTATTTCATTTTCTGATGGATATATGCCTTTCATACAAACATGCTACAACACAAATATCAGAAATAAGCAGAAGAAAGTAAACATAGGAAGACATTATTTAACTTGTAAAAATCTATTTTCATGCTTTTTTCTTTTTTCTATAGGTAACCTCTACCTACATTTATCCCAAAAGGGTAATCCTGTTCACCAAACTGCCTTAACCTTGTTGTATTAAAGTGTTAGAAAAGCTTATGAGCTGAAACACCAACCGGCCATAACATTATGACCACTGACAAGTAAGGTGAGTGAAACCGGTAATCTTGTTACAACAGTGTTCTCCCAAGAAAGCCTGCATGCTGGCATTTAAATGGATTTTACTTTAATCTCTCGCTGTCTCAGCAGTGACAGCATGGGAACCCTCAAGAGGTGCTTATAGCTCAGAGACTGCAATGAATATTGTGAGATGTTCACCCAGCTTTCAGTCTCTGAAGATTCCCAAATTTTAGGGTTTTTTTGGCATTGCTGAAAAGTCCAATCCAGACAGAACTCTCAGCAAGGCCTAAAAGCTCTATAGCTGATATCCCAACACCGGAGACGCCCACAGACGTTTCATTCTCATCCATTGAGTGTGGAGATGTTTTGATGGTTAGAAATATCCATTCCAATAAGATGGTCATAATGCTAGGTTGGAATTGTTCACTTTTTCTTTATTAAAATGTTTATTACTTATTTAATCTGTGACTTATACAATTTCTGTAACAAGACCCCAATTGCATACTATCTGAGGGTACGCAGGGGGTGTTTGGGTTTTTGTGTTCCAGGACATACAACAAAATACAGAGGACCAGAATGGCCAAAATAACAAACACATAATTTAATAAACGTTTAATTGATCAAATAAACTATTTTATGTTATTTATTGCTTAATGTAGTTATTTTTTTAGGATATTTTCCAGGGGTGTAAATGTACACTAAAATCCCAGTGCAGTGCATACCTTGGTTTAAAGTCACAGCTCAGTACATTTCCTGTACACTTTGATCAAAAGAAACAAATAATGTTTTTTACTTTATTCAGCAGTGAATAAAGAATTTCTCACACTTGGGTCAAGAGTTTTTTTTTTATATTTTTGAACTTCTAAGAGTGTCTAGTGAAGAACTGACTGGAGATTTGGTTTGATTACTTTTTTATTAATTCAGGATAATCAAGTATAGCCAATGCCTTGATAACTTATACATGAGGAAAAACATTACAATGATACAGAAATCAAACACATAAAAACAAATCAAATGACACTAATAATCCTTGGGAGTAATAATAATTAATTATCCTGCCGGGTTTACTGGTAGAAATTGGTTCCAAGCCACTCTTAATAATAAAGCATCTTATGCTAAAAGAAGATGATAATATTGATAGTCTCGTCATTCCACTGAATTCTAACTAGGGAAGCTGAGTCACTGGTACAAAACAGCTTTAATCCACATTTTCAGGTGCTAATAATATATTGCTTTTACTGGTACTGAAGTTGAACTAAGTAATAACAGTCCATTGTAGTCTAACTAAGAAAGCTGGGTCATTGGTGCAAGAGCAGCTATAGTCAAAATTTTCTATTACTAATAATGTTTGGTTTTCGCTGGTAATCCTTCTGATAAGACAAAAAATCTATGAAAAAGTTATGAAATCACGCAATTAGGTGCAGGGCTAAGCAACACACAAGAAGAAAAGATTAGGCAAGAGTGCGGTGGAATCCAGGGGGTGTGAATATATATCTGTGAGAGTGTGTGCAAGAATTAGAATTATTAACCAATGGAGGCCTGGATTTGGAGTCACACACAAAATTAAAGTGGAAAAACACACTACAGGCTGATCCAACTTTGATGTAATGTTCTTAAAACAAGTCAAATGAGGCTCAGTATTGTGTGTGGCCTCCACGTGCCTGTATGACCTCCCTACAACGCCTGGACATGCTCCTGATGAGACGGCAGATGGTCTCCTGAAGGATCTCCTCCCAGACCTGGCTAAAGCATCCGCCAACTCCTGGACAGTCTGTGGTGCAACGTGACGTTGGTGGATGGAGCGAGACATGATGTCCCAGATGTCAGGTCTGGGGAACACATTGAAGCCAGTCCATAGCTTCAATGTCTTCATCTTGCAGGAACTGCTGACACACTCCAGCCACATGAGGTCTAGCATTGTCCTGCATTAGAAGGAACCCAGGGCCAACCGCACCAGCATATGGTCTCACAAAGGGTCTGAGGATCTCATCTCGGTACCTAATGGCAGTCAGGCTACCTCTGGCGAGCACATAGAGGGCCGTGCGGCCCTCCAAAGAAATGCCACCCCACACCATTACTGACCCACTGCCAAACCGGTCATGCTGAAGGATGTTGCAGGCAGCAGATCGCTCTCCACGGTGTCTCCAGACTCTGTCACGTCTGTCACATGTCCTCAGTGTGAACCTGCTTTCATCTGTGAAGAGCACAGGGCGCCAGTGGCGAATTTGCCAATCCTGGTGTTCTCTGGCAAATGCCAAGCGTCCTGCACGGTGTTGGGCTGTGAGCACAACTCCCATTTCTGGACGTCGGGCCCTCATACCATCCTCATGGAGTGGGTCTCTAACCGTTTGTGCAGACACATGCACATTTGTGGTCTGCTGGAGGTCATTTTGCAGGGCTCTGGCAGTGCTCCTCCTGTTCCTCCTTGCACAAAGGCGGAGGTAGCGGTCCTGCTGCTGGGTTGTTGCCCTCCTACGGCCTCCTCCACGTCTCCTGGTGTACTGGCCTGTCTCCTGGTAGCGCCTCCAGGCTCTGGACACTACGCTGACAGACACAGCAAACCTTCTTGCCACAGCTCGCATTGATGTGCCATCCTGGATGAGCTGCACTACCTGAGCCACTTGTGTGGGTTGTAGAGTCCGTCTCATGCTACCACGAGTGTGAAAACACCACCAACATTCAACAGTGACCAAAACATCAGCCAGAAAGCATAGGTACTGAGAAGTGGTCTGTGGTCCCCACCTGCAGAACCACTCCTTTATTGAGTGTGTCTTGCTAATCGCCAAAGTTTTCCCCCTGTTGTCTATTCCATTTACACAACAGCATGTGAAATTGATTGTCAATCAGTGTTGCTTCCTAAGTGGACAGTTTGTTTTCACAGAAGTTTGATTCACTTTGAGTTATATTGTGTTGTTTAAGTGTTCCCTTTATTTTTTTGAGCAGTGTATTTTGGGCCAATTCACAACACGCCGTCTCAAGGCACTTTACAAAGTCAATTCAATCAAATCATACAGAGTCCAAGGCAAGTACATACATTCCAATTTATATGTTATCGAACAATGCAATTAAATTCAGTTTATTATTCAAATTGGTTAAAACGTTTTTCTATCTAAGGAAGCCCAGCAGATTACACTGACTTGCAGTATTTACTGCTCCTGGATGAGGATGAAGCAACAGTGGACAGTCACTCACATTGTGTCGTTGACTTTATGTTGGTTACATTCGGCTTGAAGTTTTTTATTGTGAGTAATTAAGTGTTAAAACACAAGGCCATTGTCTTTTAACACTAGCCTTGTGTCAAAAGATACAAGACCAGCAACTCCTTCAGTTGCTCCTCTTCAGGCAGTAGTTAATACAGCTTTAAAATAACGCTCTATTCGTTTGGTACACGTGCATACCAAACCTAAAAAGGGCTCTACCAAAACCTCATTACCATTACACCCCTTATATTTTATCTATATTAATTTCTAAAATGTTTACAATCATAGAGCAGCATGGTTAAGTAGTGACAAGTATAGTGACTCTGAAAAGTGTGAACACCCTTGTTCTTAAGTTCTTCTGTTGGTGTCCATTTTTGACTTTTGACTTTTGGCTTTTATATTTCTACCACACCAGATGGCAGCAAGGAAGATGGCACCAAAACACATTGAATAAACACAAGGACCATTTTGTTGCATTCATTGAAAAAACTGAGCCTCTGCAGGAGCTAAAGCGTGCTCAGGCTTTTATTTAGACTGCCTCTGTTTATGAGAGCCATCTAGCTTTTGCCCTCTGGAGAAGACAGTGGTATTAGGTTTGTTCTACAACATGTATGTATTTGGGCCTGCTCAGCCCCAATGAGACCTGCTGACAAGCAGTAACAGTACTGAAGAAATTTTATTACCATATAGAAAAAGATTATTTTTGAATAAAGAAATGTAAAACATAAATGTTAAATGAATAAATTTGTATTCGTAATGACCTATCAAGAACTCATGGAGTCACAGAATACATCTGTCACCACCATCAGTGACATGGCAGGCATAAAATGTGAATTATAACAATATCCTGAATTTCAGGATGTCAAGATTTTATTTAAGTAATGTGAACAGATAGTGCAGTCATAACTGAGTAAAGAAAACAGGGATTTGCACTAAAGGTTAGGTCTCTGATGAGCAAAAGTGGTAGAAGGTCTGAAGCAGAAGCGTCCTGGGTGCCATTCATGCAGAAATGCTAAAGGGTATGCCCAGCCACTATAGCTTAAAGAAGAGAACATGTCGCAGAATAATTTTTGCTTCACCCTACATGGTCACTAAATGATTGATGGCATGCATATCCTGATCTCTGTATGTTTGCTGCAAGCTGGGGGCACCTTCTCAATACACAGGGACACCAAGTCCCCATTGACTCCACATGCATACAAGTAATATTACAATTTATCAGGTGTACCTGACAGAGGAACAGGTTTTATTTTTGATATGGTGCCTGTGCATCCCCCTTTTTTAATGCCGCCCTGGGGAACTGCCTTATGGCCTATATCAAACCCACCACTAGTCTACAGTAACTTGACCAGATTACATTAACAATAATCGATATGGGTTGAAATGCTTAAGAAAGAATGCATCTTTCCCAGTGAATATGAGCTTTAAAGTTGACTTCTCTTTATTAATTCTCTGTTGCTACATATATACAAGTGCATACTTACAAGTCATGACATGTAGAACAACTTATTCACAGATGTCTCAGATGTCCTACATGCATTTATTTTGTAGTTTATGGGTTTTCAGAGACCTCAGTCATTTTTTGGAAGAAAAAAAAATCCTTATTTTCACATCAGAATGCAATTCTAAAAATGTGTGTTTTTGCCATATGTCCATGATAAAATGCACAGAAAAATAACAGCTTCATCAGTTGAACCTTTTTTCCCCCCTTTTTTTTTTAATTTTTCTTTGAAAACCCTAATTTATAACAGCAGTAAAAACACATCAGTGTTGTGCATTTCTATGTCATCCAATTCAAGACAGGCCGTGAACCTAAGAAGGTCCAACTTTTGAGACTTCGGTGACCGACTGACTTGCAGATGATTCGTCCTCGTCGCCCCCGCTCATCCCCAACATCTTCCTCATGCAGGACCGAAACTGAAAGCAAAAGCAAAGATGGACAATTTAGCTGCTTTGCTTCATTCAGTGTGGTTCAAATGCTATCCTGTTAGCTTTTTTTCTGGAGGAAAAAGTAGAATTTGCCACATATTGTCTGATGGTGAGAGTAAGAAACCTGTCTGGAACTTTCCTAAACCTAATATATTTGGGGGTTTTACATTGCTAACATCAAAGAGTCAAACAGACACAACTAGCAAATGAAGTTAAATGGTTTTTTTTCACATTTTTGTAGGTAATTTATTTTGAAGATTCACCTAAGGTTGAATGCTTTTATTAGTTCTTTGTGAAAGATTTCAAGCCATTAGGTGGGTTTGAAACCCACCGTTAGAGGGCATTAACAGCCTTTATCTGCGGAAAGTTCAAGTCAAAAAAGGTGTATCTTTGGTCTCTCTTAAACTGAGCACAACATCAGCTTTGCAGTATAAGACTAGACTACTGTCAATCCTTTAAGCCCCCACATAAGCCCACCTGTTTATTGAGGAGAACATAGATGACAGGATTGTAGACGGTGGATGCTTTTGAGAAAACGGACGGTATGGTTGCAAGTCTCAGGTCAAATGTCTGTCCACGGTGGTTCACGATCCAAAGGGCGAAGCTGGCGTAAGGCAAGTAGCACACCAGGAAGCCCAACACCATGACCACCACCATTCTAGTCACCTCCTTCTCTGCCTTCTGGGTGGAGGCAGACTCTGCCTGAGCCTTTGCTGCCTGCGAACGCAAATTGAATCAGACCCAGAAATATAATGCCACATGACAAAAACGTACGCCAAATATTCAAATCCAGGTAACTCACAAGATACTACCTACCGATTTCAGTGTGAAGAGCAGCTGTGAGTAGCAGAAGACGATGCAAGTGAAAGGGACAGAAAAGCAAAAGCAGAAGAGGAACAGCACAAATGATTCGGTGTTAAACTTGGTGCCTGTTGTGTACCAGTCTGGTCCACATGAACACTGCATTCCCTCAGGGATATACCTGAGTAAATAGACAATATGCATTAAGTTATACCCTGCAATATCCTTCCAGCACTGCATTAGATTAATCATATAGTCAGTGTGTTTTCCTCACCTACTCCATCCCACTAGTGGAGGAACTGAAGCGCACAAAGCAAAGAACCAAGTAAGTGCACAGAAGATCAAAGCATGCTCTGACTTGAAGGCAAAGTTCCCGAGAGGCTTGCAGATAACCAGCCATCTTTCAAGTGCAATCACAGCCAGAGACCAGAGGCTCACCATGCCTGCGGAAAAACAACAGGTAATTCAGATAATACACATGCTGGCATATTGTAATGTGTTATCCAGGTGAAAATGACTGAAAATGACTGGGTTACAGCTTATTACTCTATAATATCTCAGAAATTCCAACTCAGTAAAGCATGACGCCAACTTTTACAGAGGGAAATTATTCAGATCTTTTCCTGTCCTTACCACCAAGACTTGCAGTAAATCCTTCAATCTTGCAGCCCAGTGGACCAAGAATCATGTATCTGAAGGCAAAACAGTAGAAGCAGGTAAAAGAGCCTACGGACGAGACGATGAGGTTCGCCACAGCCATGTTGACCAGGATGTAGTTCAGATGAGAGCGGAGCTTCTTGTATTGAATAGTGCATGCAATTGTGAGGACATTGATGGTCGTGCCACCCACAAACAAGACGAACATTAACGCTGACAATGAATAAAAAAGCCCCAGGGTTCCTAAATGGTCCTGGGGAACTAGGTACGGGCTGAGGGCTGTCATGTTGTCGGTGTCCAGGGGGATGGGAATCCAGAAGTCGTCTGGAAGTTCCTCTTGGCGGTTTACCCTCAACTTCATTGGACTTGTTTTTAAATAAAACTTTCAATTGGAATAAAAAATAAATATGAGTTGAACGCGTACAATTTGAATCTAAAATTAAACAGTAGTAAGATACTTCATGTTTTTCCTGTCTTCTAAGTGAAGTGGGTTTCTCTCTGTCTGATGCCGAGTTACGGAAAACCTGCATTTATAGGAACTTTAAACGTTACTTCAGCTCAACTTAATTGGCTCAAGGATGGGATTTAAAGCTTTACATGTATTCCCGTGACAACACCACCTTTTAGCTAATGCTGAGATTAGTGTCTTAGTGTCAGAGTTCAGAGTTGGCCAGTATCTTCTCACTGCTTACCCATGTCTGAACCCCAGGAATTGGCTAATCTGTTTGCCGGAGGCTAAAAGATTAGGTAGATCTCCAGCACGCATATTACCTAGCATCTAGCTGATTATCGTTTGGTCTATCTAATATCACATTTATTTGTGGTTTTGTTTATTCAACAATCTGCTTCTGTTTTTAAAACCAGTATCTCGATTGCTGAAAGAAAAGTTTTACATGCTGAGGGATAACTAGCCTTGCTGTGCTAGTTAACTTTGCAGAAAGTGCTAAAAACAAAAGTTATTAAACAATCTTAGCAAAATTGGTTTTTTTTCTGTTGTTTGAGTCCAATAAAAAGATTTTATAACCCTAAAATGTCAGAAATGACTGACTGCATCAGAGATAGGTAGAGTAGCCAAACATTATACTCAAGTAAGAGTGGTACTAATTTAACATCTTTACTCCAGAACGTGAAAAATAGTCATCCAAAAAATCACTCAAGTGAGGGTAAAAATGTATTCGTTAAAAATTTTTTAAGTACTGAGTACTTGACTAGTACTGTTTAATTTAATGTGTGAAAATAATTGAATCATACAGACAAAATGTAAAATTGTGTGCAGGTTCTGGTTCTTTGAATAATAAAATAACAAAATGAGTAAAAATAAATCACATCATTACACAATAAGTTCTGGCAGAAGAAATACATGTTTCCAAATCTCAGTTTTCCACAACATAAAACCTCTGGAACCAATACTTACAGTAGATACATGTTAGAACAGGGTAAAGTATTTCTAGTGGCAATATCTACTGTTTACTGTATGTTTACTTGACCTGCAAATGGTACAGCAAGCTCAGCAGATAGAAAATAAAATTAAAACAATGAAGCTTGTTTCCAAACCAGAGGGGGAAACGTGTCTCTTTCTGGTGCATTTTTGGTTAAAATGTTTTATTTCTTCATTTAGCTACTCTCAAGGTAGGTAGAATAGCCAAAGATTTTATTCAATTAAAAGTAGTGTTACTTCAGAATATTACTCAAGTAGAAGTAAAAAGTAGGGTGCAATAAACCTACTCCTAGAAATACGTTTTTCTTTCAAAACGTTACTCCAGTAAATGTAACTGAGTAAATTTAACCAGTTATACCCACCTCTGCTCAACATACACCAAGTACAAATCTTGTAAACACTTTTTTTTTGAAAGATTTGTATGTTTTTTTTTTTTTTGCACAAGCTAAGATATCCTTGCTATTTCTGTCCAGAGGTCTGCACCCACGTTACCTCTGTGTTAAGGGCAGGTTCTACCAGGATCAGAGGATTAATTTATCGGCTCTTGATCTTTGATGTAGAGATTTGGTGGGGTGGGTTTTTAGTTATCTTGGGGTTGAGGTTTTATTCCTTCCTTCCTTACTACAGTTTTGATCTGATGCTGTGATCCTTTCTTCCAGAGCTGGAAATGTTTAACTGAATCCATCTTTCCCTTTACCAGTGAAAAAGGAGCAGTCGTCCTCCGAGTCCAAAGTATGACTGCTCCACCCCCAGGCTTAAAAGTTGAAGAGGTATTTGTTTCAATTAGCAAAAAACATTTGCTCAATTAACTCCCAACATAAACTGTAAAATACATTCAGCTTCTTATGTTTTTATTTTTAACCTTTATGTCTATATTTTTAAGTAAGGACAAAATTAGGATATAGGTTGAGCTGTGGTTCACCACCCAGAGTGTTCTCTATTAGAAACTCTACTGTTTTTTCACTCTAAATTTGTAGCATTAAATTAGAAGCTAATCCTGTTAAAATAACTGGTTTAAGTGTTTCCTTTTAAATTTTGACCTCAACAGCTGCTGGTCATTTCCTCCCTTTGCCATTTCGTAGCATCGTAGATTTGGTTGTTTTGTGCCTAACTTTTATATATATGTGAAATAGAGCCGTCTGTCGAAAGGTGTGTTGATTTGTACCTGCTTTGACAGTTGACTCAAAGTAATTTTCCATATTCTTTTTAACTTAAAGGCAATGTGATTTTGAGACTACAATAAATAATATCTAACAACAGCGGATGAGTTAGATTTGTTTTAGTTTGATCAAGGGTCACCATTTGTTAGATTGGCCCAAACAGATCAGAACCAAAATAAATGACAACAGGGTCTCAGAAAGTCACCAAAAAATTGTATAATACAATAAAATGATATGTGAGATTTTAGTATTTTTATTTATGTTTATGTGCATAACTTATGAACATACTAATCTACAAAGAAAAATAAAACTGATAGGCAATGGTTTAAGTACATGGGTCTGTAGTCGTAGGAAGGAACAAAATGGCAAATCCCTTCTTTTTGCTAAAATAAAAACAATAGCAAAAATAATACAAAGAAACACTGATCATATTTACTATCAGAAAATCCTCAGATAAAACTGTCAAAAAAACATAATTTCATATTTTTTCAAATGTTTTATTTTGCACAATTATGATATATGATTTTTTCTTGGTTTGTATGATTTTTGGAGTTTTTACTATTTACAATTAACAGAGGATTACTATCGGACTAGGCTGGGGAAACTTTGGAGACTTCAGTCACTGATTGTGTTGTAGAAACGTCCTCCTCTCCATCCACCATCCCAAGCATGGATAACATGCATGTTCGAAACTGAGACGGAAAAACAAAATAAAATTCTTGAGTTGATGGGCATATCTTGTTAGAAAGCATCAGACATATACAGTACATAGCTTCTCATTCATCACAGTTATTTGCTGGACATTGTCAGCAAGAACCATAAGGCATGTAAAGATGACCTTAAATGCAGAGAACATAAGTGTCTGGAATGAGGTCATAAGGCGACATATAATTGCTGTAATTAGACAACAGATTGATGCTTCTCCAAATCACTCTTTTACCCTGACTATCCTTTCCAAAGTTACATCATTATTGATCATAGTAACTGGCCTGTTTACTAGAGAGCACTTTGCTTTTAAAGTCTTTTCAGCATGTGCTCACCTGCTTATTGAGGAGTACATAGATGACAGGATTGTAGGCAGTGGAGGCCTTTGACAAGCAAGATGGTATGGTTGCAAGTCTCAGGTCAAACATTTGCCCACGGTTGTTGACAACCCAAAGAGCGAAGGAGGCGTAGGGCACCCAGCACACCAAGAAACCCAGCACCATGACGACCACCATCCTGGTCACCTCCTTTTCAGCCTTCTGTGTGGAAGCAGACTCAGCTTGGGCTTTTGCTACCTGTTAAAAGACCACGCATTTTACTCTGACATCTGCACTTACTGAATAAGATCATACAAAACCATAGCCATATTAATGTTTTCTCACCATTTTAAGTGTTATGAGTAGCTGTGAATAGCAAAAAATTATGGTGGCAAATGGAACAGCAAAGCAGAAGCAGAAAAGGAACATGACATAGGACTCATTGTTGTATCTGTTGTTGGTTGTATACCAGTCTGGACCGCAAGAGCACTGCAGGCCTTCTGGGATGTACCTGTGGGAATAACAAGTGCACTTGTGTGCTTTCCTGGTCTGACAGCTTTGTGTTACAAGTGTTTTACTTTGTGCATGTCTTGCTTACCTGCTCCATCCGAGCAAGGGCGGAACTGAGGCCATCAGTGCAAAAATCCAGGTAAATACACAGCAAGCTGTGGCATGTTCAGGCTTGAAAGCAACATTACTAAGAGGTTTGCAGATGACCAGCCATCTCTCAAAAGCTATTACAGCCAGAGACCAGAGGCTAACCATACCTGGAATAACAAAGAAGACATCTCAGCCACTTTGAATATTAATATGCTATAGTCTAATGTAGAGAAGGTCATCCCAGCTAGAATCTGTGTATTGTGCACCTAAATCTCACCCCCTAGTGTTGCAACAAAACCTTCAATCTTGCACGCTAGTGGTCCGAAGATGAAATATCTGAAGGTGAAGGAGCAGCAGGCAGTGAAAGAGCCGATGACAGACACCAGAAGGTTTGCAATGGCCAAGTTCACCAGGATGTAGTTGAGATGGGAGCGAAGCTTCTTGTATCGCACGGTGCACGCAATGGTGAGGGTGTTAATGGAAGTGCCGATCACAAACAGAAAAAACATGAATCCCGCCATGGTGTAGAAAGTGCCTGAATGCCCCAAGTGGTCCTGAGGAACAGAGAAAGGACTGAGGGATGTGATGTTATCTGTGTCCAATGGGATTGGGATCCAGAAGTCTTCTGGCAGCTCTATGACTCGGGTGGACCTCATTTTGCCTTCTTTCTCTTGCAAGCACTTAACCTAACTAAATGTTATGATTAAAGTTTATATTTTAATAAAGATAACAATGGGAAAAGAACACGTAAACGCTACCAGGTCCAAATCTCAATCATACCCCTTTCTTCTGCTCCAGATATTTTATAAAGACCTCCCCTCCCCAGACAACAGTGTACCTCATGACAAATTGATTTGATAATTGACTAATTGATTGGGTTTTTTCATTAACTGATCTAAGTTATTTAGGGATCCCCCTACTGTGTTGCAGATGGGGTTGCATGTGTTTTGAAGATGTGTTCAAACAGACAATAGAGTCCAGGTGATGATCTAAGAACAAATCTGCTGTTTTAGTGAGTTTTTCATGCATTTGTAATATTAATGCTGCACCCAAGGTGCTGGTATTGTCAAACTGTTACTTCATATGTTTTTATCACGATATAATTTAAATGTGTGGGAAATGTCTGAAAAATGTCTCAATTTTCAGAATTGTGAATGGATGAGAGCCCACCAACAAGGAGAAAAGGTGGTTCAGAGTGCATATTCTTTATCTTAAGGAGTTTGTTCATGATGTCAAAACCTGGTTAAACAAGTTAATCCCATGTTCTGGGGGAAAAGCTCAGCGGGCCATTGCCTGGTAATCTGTTTGCCCGTAACATCATGTCTCATAATCCCATGCAAAGTAGAGGATAATCCATCCTGCTGCTTTATCTGTTTGTGTTAATTCTTTGGCAGTTCGCCTTCGTCGGAGAGCTTAAAGGAATCTTCCTACAATTCTCTGTCCAAGAACCCAGTAAAGAGGAAACTGTGCGTTTTAGTATTTCAGAGCAGGTGGAATGTGTAAAAACAGATAGAGGCAGAATTACTGCACATCTTTCACAAATTACAGTTTTAATGTTATTGGACTGTTTGAAAAATTTTCAAAATCATTCTCATTCAGTATAAAATGCAGCTTATTATGTTAAAATTGTCATTATGAATACATTAGTTAAAAAAATTGACAGACCTATGTCAGCAAGACATCCATCCAATTTTTCTACTCTCATATTTTTGCCACTTTTTACTTGAAGGAACTGAACTTCCTGGGTGAAGACAGAACAGGATTAGGATTATCCTCGACAACCAGCACGAAGTCTTGGTTCTTTTTCTATTTATATTTGACCTGTATAAATGCTGTGTAACGCATTTGGTGGTCAAACCTCTTAATCACGAAACAGACATTTAAAGAACTACAAAAACAGAGATGTCAATAACCAAGATCTTCACCCAGACCTTCTGAGAAACACCGAAAAACCATTGAACCAAGAACAAACTCCCTTTACCAGGAATATTAGAAATTTAGGCGGAAAAACTGACAAATATTTCATATTTCCTGGTGCGCTAAACTACATCCAAGTTCAAAGTATTGCCATTGAACTTTAGATTCGGAATACTATTTGTCCAAAGATGTTACCTATGGATATATGTATCAGTGAAAATGTAATGTGTAATTGCACAAATAAAACAAAAATGTTATATACCAGTGAGATTTCCATATAGACCTGTTTTTTTCCCTGGAAGAGCAACAGATGAGACAATGTAAATACAGCTTCTCAAATTAAGATCCTCAGAAGTCATGCAAAAAACAAATAAAAATTCAAAAGACTGAATTTGTGGGCAGTTAAATAGTTCAGTTCACCTAGAAAAACAAAGAATGCTCAGGGAAATTCATTTTTATTGCTCTAGGAATAAAATGTTTTACAATGTTTGCTTGATACAGGATTCCTCTGCACCTTCTAAGTCTAACTGAATTGAATGGGTGGTAAAGACAGGCTTGTTCAGTATGGCGCACCGTATGTTCAGAACCTGTTCTGAAACAGCACTTCCAGTCTAATCCTGCGTGGCAGATGGTCGCTCACACTGAGCCTGGTTCTGCTGGAGGTTTCTTCCTGTTAAAAGGGAGTTTTTCCTCTCCACTGTCGCTACATGCATGCTCAGTATGAGGGATTGCTGGAAAGTCAATGTCAGTGACTGTCCACTGTCTCTACATGCTCATCCAGGAGGAGTGAATGCTGCAAGTCACTGACTGGATGCAATCTGCTGGGTTTCCTTAGACAGAAAAATTTTTATCCAATTTGAATAAATAACTAACTCTGACTGCACTGTTCAGTGGTTAGGACTAATTGGAATGTATGTACTTGACTTTTGTGAAGTGCCTTGAGACAACATGTGTTGTGAATTGGCGCTATATAAATAAAACTGAATTGAATTGAATTGAATTGAAGGAAGGAGCAGAGCATTAGGTTACAAGAATCTTTCACAAGGTTTTTAGTCAAAGACAGGATACGGGGTTTGAGGTACCACAAAGGACGACACTCAGGTGTCGAATGCTCAGCAACCCACTCCTTAAAAAGCTGCCTTAACGAGCCTGATAGCTCACAGGTGTGAGATGGCAGAACGCAGCTCCACCCTCGAACTGAGCCTGCTTAAAAAAACAACACAAAAGAGAACACACAGACAGATCCTGACATTACCCCTCCCTCAACGACCACCACAAGGCGGTCCAGCAGAGGCAGACGAACCACCTCGGGAAGCCTCGAAATCCTGGATGAGGGACTTATCGAGGATGAAGGACCCAGGGATCCAGGAGCGGTCCTCCGGGCTGTATCCCTTCCAGTCGACCAGGTACTGCCACCCCCGCCCACGGCGACGGGACCCCGGGACATGACGCACAGAATAGGCAGGGTGCCTGTCGACGTCCGGGGCGGGTGGAGGGGGCACAGGGTACCGAAACGGACAAGTTTCAACTGGGAGACGTAGAATGTAGGGTGGATGCGCAGGTATGGCGGCAGCCGGAGGCGGACAGCAATGGGGCTGATTACTGTGTCAATGACGTAGGGACCGATGTATCTGGGGAAGAGCTTACCGGGCGGCGGTTTCAGGGGAATGTGATGGGAGGAGACCCATACTTGCTGTCTCGGGGTGAAGGGAGAAGTCCGGACCCTTCTCCGGTTGGCAAGGCGGCGATTAGTCTTTGTGGATCGATGAAGCGCTGCAGTGGTCAGCTGCCATAGGTGCTTGCAGCGTCTGATGTAATGTTGAACGGAGGTGACCGAGGCGTCCTTCTCGTCTGCCGTGAATAGGGGGGGCTGGTACCCCAGAGAGGCTTCGAAAGGGGAAAAGCCTGTAGCAGCTGATACTCGGCGTTATGAGCGTACTCAATCCAAGGGAGATGGGTGCTCCAATCCCAGGGGGCCAATGAGGTCACGCACCTTAGAGCGGGCTCCAACTCCTGGTTCATTCTCTCCGTCTGGCCATTAGATTGGGGGTGGAAACCAGAGGAGAGACTGACAGAGGCATTTTAAGCTGAGCAAAACTGTTTCCATACTTAGGCAATGGATTGTGGTCCATGGTCAGAAACAATGTCTCGAGGGATGCCGTGGAGGGGGAAAACATGTTTAATGAGGATCTGGGCGGTTTGGAGCGCTGTGGGCAGCTTTCTGAGGACAACAAGATGGCAGGCTTTAGAAAAACGGTCAATAATTGTGACAATGGTGGTCATACCTTTAGACTTGGGCAGGCTTGTCACGAAGTCTAGGGCGATGTGGGACCAGGGCCTCTTAGGGACAGAGAGAGGGTGGAGCAAACCTGATGGGGGCTGATTCCTGGTCTGGTTTCTGGAGCAGATGGTACAAGCTAGTACATAGGTCCTGACGTCATAGTGTAGAAAGGGCCACCAGAACCGGCGGGCACTAAGGGCGATGGTGCGGCTTACCCCAAGATGGTAGGTAAATTTGGCAGTGTGGAACCAATGGATAAGTTTGGAACGAACGGAGGATGGGACATAGATACGGTTAGGGGGTCTCGTACCAGGGTCTGGTTCAGACAACAGGGCCTGGTTGACCCAACCTTCAACCTCCCAGGTAAGGGTCCCAATGGTGCAGTGGGGCGGTAGGATGGGTTCGGCCTGTTCATTGTCCTGGGGAGAGTATTGTTGGGACAGGGAGTCTGGTTTTGTATTTTTGGAGCCTGGGCGATAAGTGATGTTGAAGTTAAAACGTGAGAAGAATAAGGACCACCTTGACTGTCTGGGGTTGAGATGTTTGGCTGATTGCAGATATGAAAGGTTTTCTTGATCCGTAAAAATCTGCACAGGGATTTCTGATCCCTCCAATAAGTGGCGCCATTCTTCAAGAGCTAACTTTATGCCCAGTAATTGCCGATACCCCACGTCATAATTACACTCGGTGGGAGTCAGACAATGGGACAAGAAGGCACAGGGATGAAGCTTGTGGTCAGTACTAGAACACTGTGATAGCACTGACCCCACCCCAGAGGCTGAAATATCAACTTCTAAAATGATCTGTTTAGAAGTCTGAGGCTGGATCAAAACGGGAGCCTTGGAGAAACGTGTCTTAAGCTCCGGGAAGGCTGCTTGAGCTGCGGGGGTCCGGGTCCAGGAGTAGGCGGTTTTAGTGGAAGTGAGGGCGGTCAATGGTGCAGCCGTCTGACTTTAGTTCCTTATAAACCTCCGGTAAACGTTGGCGAACCCCAGGAAGCGTTGTAACTCCTTACGGTTCTCCGGAACCGGCCAATCAATGACCGCTTTGATTCTTTGCGGCTCTGCTCTCACCTGTCCGCCCTCAAAGATGTAGCCCAGGAACAACACTGACTCGAGGTGGAAACCGCATTTCTCTCCCTTAAAGAAAAGTCTGTTTTCCAAAAGGCATTGGAGGACTAGACGGACTATGTCTGATGTTCATGTAGGGTTTTTGAAAAAATAAGAATGTTGTCTAAATATACAAAAACAAAGATGTCCAGGAAGTCACGGAGAACGTCATTAACAAATGCCTGAAAAACTGCAGGCGCATTAGTGAGCCCAAAAGGCATTACCAGGTACTCAAAATGACCAAGTGGGGTGCGGAAGGCAGTTTTCCACTCGTCTCCCTGTCTGATGCGAACAAGATAATATCCATTACGTAGGTGGAGTTTGGTGAAAATAGTGGATCCCTGAACTGGTTCAAATGCAGATGAGGTTAAGGGAAGTGGATATTTGTTTTTGATAGTGATGTTATTCAGACTTCTATAGTCAATACAAGGTCGGAGTGAACCATTCTTTTTGGAGACAAAAAAAACCCTGCTCCCAAGGGCGACGAGGAGGGCCGAATGACTCCTGCAGCCAATGACTCATTTATATAATTTGACATGGCCTCTTGTTCAGGTTTTGAGAGGTTGAAGAGCCAACTGGAGGGTAGTGGAGCCCCAGGAAGCAATTCAACTGCACAGTCGTACGGTCTGTGGGGGGGAAGTGAGAGTGTTTGACTTTTGCTGAATACCTTTTTCAAGTCTAGGTATTCTTCAGGGACTTGAGCTAAATCAGTGGGGTCTGCTTCCACCCCATTAATTGACTGGGCACACTGAGGAACCGCAGATTGGAGGCAGGAGGAGAGACAAGGGGTCGTTTTACCGAGCCTTTTGACCTACATGCAGAAACTTTCAGGAGACCAGGGAAGTTTAAGATATTTATTTTCGAAGAGACAATAACATGAGTGAGGAACTCAGGGCTGCTCCGGCGGTTCGTCCTCTGGGAAAGGAAAGCAGACGGTGAGCTTGGCTTCATGAACGTGGAGGAATAGTCAGAGTGAGGAAAGCTTACTGTTGCAGGAGGATTAGGAGTCCGGGAGGGGAGGTCAGTTTTAGGGTGGACAGGTCTGTGTTTTTCCGGAGGTAAGCAGTTCGTTGGAGGGCGGACAGGTTTCAGTGGCTGAGCGTCTAGAAGCAGTCTAGTGCAGTCTAGTGCAGTCAGCCTGCGATCCAAACGTGTAACTCAGAAGGTAAACGGAATAAGGCTGGACAGGAAACACTGGGAGGACCCAGGGAGCTTGCCTCAAGAGGCACCTTAAGGAAGGAGCAGAGCTTTAGGTTACAAGAATCTTTCACAAGGTTTTTAGTCAAAGACAGGATACAGTGCCTGAGGTACCACAAAGGACGACACTCAGGCGTCGAATGCTCAGCAACCCACTCCTTAAAAAGCTGCCTTAACGAGCCTGATAGCTCACAGGTGTGAGACGGCGGCACGCAGCTCCACCCTCCAGCTGAACCTGCTAAAAAAAACAACACAGAAGAGAACACACAGACAGATCCTGACAGGAGTGGTGTGTAGTGATACAATACAAAACAATGACAGCAGCAACATGAGTCAAACAAATAATCTCTATATTATAAGAATTCAACCAGATAAGACGGGTTTTGGGCAAATGGCCGACACACAGTTTATGCATATTGCTCAAGTGCGAGCTGCCAAGTTATACACGACGCCCTTTGTTTCCATCATCCCAGCTACATTTTCTGTTCGACCTTCTCTCCTTTATTTTATTTGAATCGATTTTAATTACTGTAATATAATTAATCATTTACTGAAATCCTTAAAAAAGAAAAATAATAATAATAATCTGAATGGATTTTTCTTTTTTTTTTTGCGGCACTAGAGGCCTTTATTTTTCTTTTTTTTTTACAGTAAGTAGACAGGAAAGAGGGGGAGACATTCGGCAAGGTCGCCAGGTCCGGGACCCGAGACAGCCGCACCAAGGACTATAGCCTCTGCACATGGTTACGTGGCTACACCGCCAGCGCCGCACCTTAAATAAGGATTTGTAACCCTGCATTTAAATCTATAGTAATGGACTGAAATAGAATTGAATCTGAACACTGAATAATTTGGGCCGATTAAATTTTTTTTAGTGTTTTGGACTGACTAGACCTTAGATATATTGTTTGATTTACAATTTTAGGTTATGGAGTCTTTTCTTTCCATGAAATTCCCTGAGATGACTTGTGAATGGAAATTACTGAATTGAATTGAATTGAATTGAATTGAATTGAATTGAATTGAATTGAATTGAATTGAATTGAATTTAATTTAATTTAATTTAATTTAATTTAATTTAATTTAATTAAAGAAAGTAGAATTGTTTAAAAACTGACTTTGGCAGCATATGGTGGATAAGTTGTTATCCCTGTCCCAGTTTTGGTTCAAATGTGTAGAGTTTGCATGCTCTCTCTGCATGCGTGGGTTCATTCAGCTTTTCCTATCTTTGCATTAGCTTCACCATGGCTGGCCACCTTTCCAGGATGTCCACTTTGCCAGTTTGTATCCCCATTTCATGCATTGGAATTTCAGCAATCCTACCTCCGTTTCTTGATTTTTTTGTTTTGTTTGGAGAAAAAATGGTTACTTCACATTTTGTTCCCTACCTTCCATGCAACACATAATAAAAATGCATTAGTTTTTGCATTTTAGCATTTGCTATTTTTTGCCTTTGTCAGTTATCGTGATTTCACAGTGTCATCAGCATACAGCACATAATCATCAGGGATTTTAGAGAATGCCTTTTTTTCTCTCCATCTCCTGCCAATATTTTTAAATGTAGTTTAAATGTTTTACAGTAGTTTAGTTGTGGCTAATCACATTTGCTTACACTCCCAATGCACAGGCTAATTAAATTAGCTCCTTATTGAGGAAAGGCTTGAAGTCAGCTAATCTAATCCTCAATACTATTAGGACTGCTAATCACATTTCAGCCTACTCTCAGTTAACCTCCTTTCTGTTAGCATTAGGGTGGATGATCTCTGTCTGCGTTATTTTATCTGGATCAAGAACGGATAACGCCGTGTGCTGTGTGGATTCCCACACGAAACATGTTTATTACTTTTTTTGCTATTACAAGCAAACATTTTTGGACAATGTTGTACTAAAAGTTGTTTTAGTGAACACAGATGGCTTCTAACATTAAACTTTAAAAGTGAGTTACATTCTTTTTCAGAAGGCTTTTATTGTGGAAATTGAATTAACATATTTTGAATTCTGGCTTGGAAAGTCGAGGGGTTCTTACTAAGCCTGACTTTAAAATCCAATATGGCTGCCTTGCATATAAAAGGTTGGGAAAAGAGCAGTGATAAACATTTTATTTGCACATCTGGTGATTTGTATTTTATTAAATCTGTCACACAGAGTACCTTTCAACTTTGGTTAGTGAACATGTTGCTACAGTGTTTGTATGCAGAAAATCTAAAGAAATAGATTGCCACTATTGCTACTTGTTGTTAGGGTCAGTGGTCACACTAGTCAGTGAGCACACTCATTAGGAAAGCCAACAGGTTTTCCAACTTGTAACTGTAACACGGTTAAGTTGGGCGTGACGTCATTCAGTGATCCAACTTCCAAGGTAAATAGAACGCGGGATAAGCGCCGGGCAGCAGAAGCCAAGATGGTGTTCACCACTGTGCCGTCACCAGTACCCAAAGCCAACTTTCTTTTTATTTGCCTGTCACATCCTGAATCTTTAGGAGTTCAATTTCTTTCATGTAAATTGCTCATACACTATATATTTGCACCAGTAGGTTCCACTTTATGAAATGTCATTGAAATAAAATTTTAAATGCAGATAAATACGTTTCTTTAATGTAAGTTGCCAAATTAATTTTTTGAAGGATTTTGTGAATATTCAGAAAAAGAACATGATCACAAACTCTTAAAAGTATTACATTGAGTAAAGAGCAACAGAATAACTCTTCAGGCAGCAGTGCAGGTGGGAGAATGTAGAGACAAGAGCCACATTGTTCAGGCTGCCAAAGTACCGAGATCATGGGCATCTCATTAGGCGGTTAATTTTAGGAAAAGCAATCTGAGGCGCTTCCGCCAGCAGCAGCACAACAACCTGAATCTGCTACTCATGCGTCATATAAAAGCAGGCATTCACTCTGCTGTTCAGGTTGTTCTGAGTGGTAAACAGAATGCTAATTCAACGACCATTTCTGTCCTGTTTCTGGTCAACCGAGTTAACTTTATTAGTTAATGTGAATTCTATACTGAGTGAAAATGGTTTTATGTGCTGAAGATTAAATGAGACACAAAGACCAATTTCCTTTTTATTTATTTGACATTGACAAATACCTTTAACTTTGCTTCATAAAGAAGCAGATGCTATGTGAACAGGTTTCTAGCAATAGTTAATTTGCAACCCCTGTCCTTGGTTAGACTTCCAGGCTTAAAACAGATTTAAGAAAATAGGACATTTTAAAATATTACAACCAGTAAAATAAAAGACAACATTATTTTAAAAGAAAATGGCAGAAGTCAATGTCAGAGTATAGAGATTTAACATTTGTAACAACAAAGGTCTGTGTGTGCACTGATTCCCACGTACAGGTGCGTATTACACACATACACACATATTCATACAGACATACATACACATACATGCACACACACACACACACACACACATTTTGGTTTGAGTATAACGGGCAAAACGGAAACTGCACAGTTAACGTTCACAGACTTGCTTCGCTTTCAACCATTTCTTTATGTGCAACTTAAAGCCATTGACTTCTGCAATATCTTGAGTTCAGATGGTAATGCTTAACATAATTTTATACCTTTTACTGAAAAGGATGAATGACCAAAGATTGTTTTGGGTTTCTCTGCTTAACAGTTTTCACTTACTACTTCTTGTGTCCTGTTTCTGTTATATTGTACATATACTAATTTGAAATATTTCAGGTGCTCAACTGACACATTTAAAAATCAGTTTTATAAAGAAAAAGTTAACAAAGCTGTTTAAACTTAATAAACTGATTTTCTGTAAAATAAGACAATAATGCCATCCGACATGTTTCTGATCCATTATTTTAGTGCTACATTATATAATGATCTTAATGGTTTACTTGTTGCTTGTTTAGCCTGGCCCCAAATGGTTATACAGGATGGGATAAATTGGAAAATATAATTGTATGCATAAACTGCTGAGCTACTTTAAGAACCAAATAAAGTCTTAATAGATTAAACAGTTTCTATTTGTTTTGACAGCTTGGAGAAGTTTAACAAAAATGCAGGTTTTAAAATAATATGCCAAGCTTTGAACATCCCACATAGTGCTGTTCAATTCATCCTCAACAGTAAATAGAGTATGGCATAACTGCAAACCTACCAAGACATGGCTAATCTGATATCCACAACTCAGGTAGGAGAATCTGAGAAGAGGACAATTATTACTCTTGTTTTACACAAATCTAGCCCTTATCAAAGAGTAAGACTCCGCTTAATCAATCTGAATAAGATTGAGCAGTTTTATAAAGAAGAAAGAGTAAATACATCAGTCTCTAAATGTGCAAGGCTTGTGAAGACATACCCTAAATTACTTGAAACTGTATTTGCAGTAAAACAGCCCCCTGTTCTATTTGTGGACATATGGGTCAGAGATGTAATCTTCTACGTTTCACTGTTCATATTTATGCAATTTTCGGATGCTTTTATCCAAAGCGACTGACCTATGAGGCTAAAACAATGCAGTTAATATCAAAGCTAACAAGAAGTTACTTAAAAGGAAGACCACTAGTCAGGCTCTGTCAAGGTTGACAGTAAAGAAATAGAGTGCAGGCAGAGAGGGACGTGCAGAAAGAGAGGGTACACCAGAAGGGGTGGGTAAATGGTAGGGTCAGGGTAGCAGATTATCACTGAAAAACAAAAAAAGAAAGAAAATAACTACCTGGCTGTTCTGGGTCAGCTGCAAAATGTAAACCTAATCACAGCATCCTAATTCTGCTCACTGTCACCAAAACTGGATTTTTTCAAAAAAAAGTAAAATTCCAACTTTAGCAAAGATCTGCTTCCACACCTTTACAGAAAACTTTCTGTCTTGGTAACTGATCAGAAACATGCACTTTTTCTGCTACATCTTATCAAAAAATATATTTCAGTTGCTTTGGCTTACTTAAAATAATATGTATGCTTTTCAATTCCCTTTAAGCCTCAAAAAATCTGAAAGGTGGAAAAAAAACTGTTTATCAATCGGACTGATTCCCAGCAACACAAAACACTCCTGCTGCCGCAATAACTCATACAACTGTGTCATCTATTTGACTTCAACATTGCATCTTCTTTAAGGTTTTAAAGTACCGTTCTGTGGTCAGTTCCTAAGGTCTCTTACAGGTTTATATCTGCTTGTGGAGTAGAAGTTCAGGATATTTATGTGAGCTCCACTCATTGTCTTTGGAGGCATCTGCACTCTGGGTTAAAACAGACAGGTGTAACTGACTAGGTTTACATGAAGGAAATAATTCTACATGTTTTTTTGTTTCAATGTTCCGATATTTCTTGTGCGGCAGCCAGGCAAGTAATAAAAAGTGTTAGAGTTAGTATATTAACTGCAATAAGTACAGTAATAAATATGAACAAAGGTGGTCATGTGAAGTGTTTAGGGATAAAATAAATGTCAACTGATTTAAATAAGGTTTACATTTTCTTGGGGCAAAAATAAATATGGCCATTATGCATAGATATTTCTTTTGTGCTCTAAATTAATGAAAATAATCTAATTTATTTTTTTCTAAAACATGTTTGAATAGGTTCACTGTTTTTATCTTTCTGATTCAAAGCGGACTCGACCCAGGTTCTCAGAAATTTCCAATCCATTTATCCAATCATTATTCTGATGACATATTTAATTACTCCACATTCTGTTATTATCTCTCCATCAAGATCTAATCCTTCTTCTGTAATGTGGGAAGCATGTTCACCGTTTTAACACAATATTGACTTTTTTCTCTACTACATCTTTTCTAAAGGCAATTATGCCAATTCAAAATAGAACAGGTTGGCGAGTCAGAGATATACAATTTAATTGACACGCTCAATGAATAAAGCAAAGGTTCATCGTTTAAAAACATTTGTTATGGTATGCAAGCTCTAACATGTGATCAGCAGTAGAAAAAATGATCTTAACATTTGTTTTACTGAACAAAAGAAAACTTTGGTTTGGGGCAAGAACAGTGGCCTTGGTCTTGGGAATGACGGAAAATTCTGCTTCTTTGACCTGGAAAACATTTGCGTTGTTTTTCTCTTATGTTTTGGCATTATGCCCATATGTACTGTTAATCAGTTTAGCACAATTTGGCTGAATATGAGCAGAAGGGTTCCTCTGTAGATAGAATTTACTCTTTTTTCAGCTGTCAAAATTCACCAGAGACCACGTGCAACTAAACCTATAAATGCCCTGATCCTGTCAAACTGACACTTTGTTTCTGGTTTGTTTGTTTTTACAAATGCTGATGTATTCGATGAGGGTCTTCTAGAACCAATTTAAAATAGTTTCATGTTTCATGAGAGGGCTTATCCATAGCTGTTTTCCCTTTCAGAGAAATTTCTGACTAGGTTTGTTGAATGACCATCTGTAACTGATCTTAAGGGCAGAGTTTAAGAGGTTTGATTTATTCATTCAATTTAAATGGGATCTTTTACTGTCTGCTTCAAAAAGCATCATTTTTTCACAAAATATAAAAACTAAGAATATTAGCCTGCACTTGTTCCAGTCACTGTGCTGAACTTTTTCACAGACCTGTTGACTTGCAGAAAGTTGCCATCTAATGGAACAGAAATGCATTGCACCTAAGGACAGTACATTTTTAAGATGCTGTCTTATACTGTCGCTTTAATATGTTCATTTTATTTTGTATAGTTAAAATAAAAAATTAACTATACGACTAGGGGTGAGGAAACATGTATGCTACTCAACATGCTTCATAAATACAGCCTAAAAGGTCCAGGGTTTACCCCTCCTTCTTGCTCATTGACCACTTTAGATACAGTAGGCTCCAGCCCTTCTCCAACCCTGCAAGAGTAAGCAGGTATAGAAAATGAAAGGATGGATTGGTACTTACTAAAAAAATCCATACTTATGACACATGTTTACAGACAGATAAACATAGTACATTCCTGGTCTGGTTTCTGGTCTGTATGGTTGAACCTCCACCGTACTGTGAACTGTGTACTAACAACAGAGTCCATTTAAGCCTGAAGGACATTTTTTATGCTATCAAGGGACCTATAAAGCCATATATGTTGTTTGAAAATGTACTGCAATCAACGTCTTAATCCAGTACACTAACAACATTTTTACTTCTGCTGTGTTATTGCATATTTCTTTGGATCTGAATGTTTGTTAGTAGAAATTGTTAAATTGATCATGTTTAAAACTAAAGCTGTATGCTGCCAAAGAGAATGTATGAGTGACCAAACTGTCACAGTTCTCCCTAATAAGGAAACAAACAGGTAAGTAATTAACCCAGTAAATTGGTTATTTCATTAAGTAAAAAATAAATACATTAATATGTAAATAGTAGAGTAGGTAAGCAAGAAAACAAGTAAAAGGCTTTTTGATAAGTAAATATACAAAGATTTTAATTTTTATCTTTCTGTTATAGTTTATTTCTTAGGTATTCTGGCTATTATCCTGAAGCAAAACGTAGTCAGAGCTGTTACTTTACTCATCAATCGCTTAGTTTCACCTTCATTTTACATAAAAAAATTAAGGTAAACAGTTATTTAATAGGAAAAAAACTATAAACAAATAAATAGTTTTTTTTACTGTTAATGTTTATGTCTTAAAAATGTATTTCAGGTATTTTCCTGCGCAAAATACAGTCACAACTGGTACTTTGCTCATCAGGAGGTAGGTTTTACCCTTATATTACAAATTAAATAAATACAGCTATTTAATAACCTAGAAAGTAAACTAGCAAATACGGTATTTAATAGGTAAATAAACAAATGAATGGCTAGGTAACAAACATAGTAAATAAGGAAATGCGTTACCTATTGAGAATAAATAAGCAGTAAGACATGAAAATAAGTTATTTGACAGCTAAAAAAAACAATAACTAATAAATAGGTAAGTAAGCAAATAAACCAGCAAGTGAGTAAGCAAATAAAAAAACAAATAAATTAATAAATATTTATGTTACTGTTATTGTTTCTATCTTAGAAAAAAGATATTTCAGGTTTTTGGCAGAAGCAAAATATAGACAAAGCTACTACTGCTCAGTTGCTTTAGGTCACCCACATACACTTGTCAAAGAAACTATACAGTCATATTCAATAAGTTGGAATATTATTCACTATATTATATTCACTATATTAAAAGTTCACTTATTTCAGTAACTAATTTCACCTAATGAAACAAAGTATATAGATCAATCACACACAGAGTGATGTTTTTTCAGCCTTTATTTCTAGTATAATAATTTTCTGCTCACAACTAATGAAAACATTACACCAAACAAATACAAAAACATAATAATACAGAAATGTGGGCTTAATGAAAGTATGTTTAACACCGGTTTATAGGTTATTTTTATTTCTAAAGGTACTTTTAATTTGACAAAGGAGCTTAATCGATTGAATATGAATACAGTGTGTCAGTGGAGGGCGCACTAACGGTAGGCTATACGTGGGCGTGTCAGCATTAAAATTTGAGAGCAAAAATTTCGTAAACTCGCTTGTTGTTTCACTATTGTTCTTCTTGTATGGGGTTTACTATAGGGGTTTTAACACTAATAAACTGCACACCGCCCAGCATAGGAAAAAAAGGGTTTCAGTACGGATGTCGCCATCTTTAGTAAGGGACAATAACCCTACAGTTGTGACAGAACTTGATATAATTTGCTCAAACTCTTAAAATGTTTATATGACAAAGTCTGAGGGGTCTTGGAAACGTGGGTAAAATACCCGCGTACAGGCAACCTTCTCCTAACGTACAATGTGAAATAACAAATAACGGTATATGTGTTTAAGAGTGTGAAATGCTTATTGAGCGGGTTTTGTCGCCATGTCTACTTTGGGTGACGCTTGCTCACTTCCATTTTCCTCCGCCTCTGGTTGTCAAGAAGATGGCAGCTTCCAGGCAGGCATGAGAGGAAATACTTCTTCACAAATCGAATGAATTTGGATTATTGCCACAAGATAAGAGCACATACTAGGGTTTTCGCATCTATTGCATCAGATTAGGTGAGTATGACTAAAGAATTTTTGTGCCTTTTCTGGGTTTGTTGTGTTTTGTTGTGGCAAAGCGCCCGGCCATTTTTCTTGTGGGAGCCGCTAAAGTAGGCCGATTGTCGAAAAGATGGCTGCTTCCAGAGACAGCGTGAAACATAATATCACAGTGTTTATGCTGTTACACTAGATTTAGCTAAGTTTTGAGATTGTTGTCGCAACTATATTTGTACCAAGTATGTAATGCATATTGGGGTTAGTTAAAGTTGTGTCGAATTTAATTGTGACTTTTGCCGACGCTTTGACAGATGCTAGCTGCAAAGCTAACCCTGTTAGCATTGCTAAAGTAGGTTGAGCAGCTAGCGGCAAGAGCAACGGCTAACACTCAATTTGAATGCCGCAGCTGTAGCGTGTATACGTTTGTTTATTTGAGCAAATCGTTTGATAGCAGTTGAGAATATACGTTTTTTGAATAATACCTATCCTTCTTTATTGTCGTGGCGTCTTCCTTAAAACAGAACCTGCGTTAAAGCCGTTGCAAAAATGCTAATTTGTCTAGCTACAATATGGCGACTCCCACAGAGGCATGAAAATAGCCAACTACTGCTAGCGATAAAACATTGAATTAAATACTTGTTGCGGCTGTCTATTGCTCTGTTTGACTGATTGGTTTTCAACAAGTGGGTTTTCTTTTATTTTTTTCGCGCTTCTTTGGTGGTGCAGCGTACTAGTTTACATATATTTTGCTTGTTAATTCGCTTCCGCCATTTTTCAGTCGGGTAGTAGCGTTAGCGGCGGCTGTTTGTTTGCAAGATGGCTGCTTCCATAAATTGAAATCAATGGCTGTAAATAACTTTGTGTAAAGAGGTTATGCATTTCTGAATATACCCGAAACATTGAATCCACTTCAAATAATACAAGTAAGCGGTGTCTGGTAACGTTTTACAGTTGTTTTTGGGCTAAGTGCATTTTAGCCGAAGCTAACCGCTAACTATTTAGCGCTCCAGCTGCTCTGACCGCAACAACAGTCGTGAGTGGTTCGTTATGGTGCAGTCATATGCTGCTGTTATGTTTTTAGGGTTGTTGTTATGGAAATGGCGCAATAGCTGCAGGCCAGTTAAACAAGTGTTCTTTTATTTTTCTTTGCGGCAGAAGTCATGTCTGCCCCCGGTTCCGCGGTGTCTGGGACCACTCCGTCGGTTCTGCAGCCGCGATGGAAGCGGGTCCTCGGATGGTCCGGTCCGGTCCCTCGGCCCCGGCACGGACACAGAGCTGTGGCTATAAAGGAGCTGATGGTTGTTTTTGGAGGTGGAAACGAAGGAATTGTAGATGAGTTACATGTATACAACACAGGTAAGTTTTGGTTTGTATGTTGAACTTAAGCTGTGAGGTTATGCAGCAGGTGCAATATTTTGTTTATATTACAAGTAATAATCATTGCTGTTTTACACAACTTTTTTTGTGTAACTAAACAGTTTTAATAAAAATTTGTGATGTTTAAAGTTGGGGTTTAAGTAGGCCCCAGGAGGCCAAACAAAACCTTGTTTGATTAATATAGTCTCCCTCTGCTGGAGAAAGCGTGTCATTTCACGTTAAAAAAAGGCGGGCTAAAATAAAATGGATGATGTTGGTTGGTTAAGGCACATCCTGTGTCCTGCTTTCCTGTCCATAAGACTAAGATAAATAAATTTAGCAATCGCTGTGTTTGTTAATACCTTTAAACATGATTTTAATCCAAAGTCCTTTTAGAGTCTTATTTATTGTAATTTTATAACGTTTAGGCTATTGCCAGGGTTTTATTATTTCTGTTAAACTGAAAGAAATACTGTTTTAATTTTAGCTACAAACCAGTGGTTTATCCCAGCCGTCCGTGGTGATATCCCTCCTGGTTGTGCTGCCTATGGTTTTGTATGTGATGGAACACGGTTGCTGGTGTTTGGTGGGATGGTGGAATATGGAAAATACAGCAACGATCTCTATGAACTACAGGTAATCTTTCTGTTTTGTGTTTGTTTTTTAAAGAAACTTATCTATGCACATAAAACTATTTGAATGCTTCACATTTATGAACAGTGTTATTTTATTTTATAGCCAATCATTTAAGTATTTGTCATTGGCGAAATCTGTTATTGTTGATTATTTGGTCTTTGTCGGACATGGTTAAAAAAACGTTCTACTTGATTTGTGTACAACTGTTTGGTGTCTGTTTTTGTCTGTCTGCATCCAAAACATGCGATCTCAGAAAAGGAAAAACTTGTTGCTGCATAATTTATACTGTTAATGTAAATTAAAATCACAATAGAAGCTTTTTTTTTTTCTTTTTGAATAGGCCAGCAGATGGGAATGGAAAAAACTAAAAGCCAAAAATCCGAAAAATGGTCCCCCGCCTTGTCCTCGACTTGGTCATAGCTTTTCACTTGTTGGTAACAAATGCTACCTGTTCGGTGGATTGGCCAATGATAGCGAAGACCCTAAAAACAACATTCCCAGGTAAGGGGAAACATCCATGATCACCAGAAGCATTCATGATCTACTGACATGAGTCTGTTCCAGCCAACTACATGAGCGTTAAGTATCTGTGTTTTTATTTGTCAGATACCTAAATGATCTGTACACACTCGAGCTTCGTCCAGGTTCTAGTGTGGTTGGGTGGGATATTCCCATCACATATGGAGTTCTGCCTCCTCCTCGTGAGAGTCACACCGCTGTGGTGTACACAGAAAAGACGAGCAGGAAGTCTCGCTTGATTATCTATGGAGGAATGAGTGGTTGTCGTCTTGGAGATCTGTGGACGCTTGATATTGGTACGTGTCTGCCTCCTAATTTAAGAAACCAATGAAAAAACAATAATGCTTTTACTCTAGGTTTAGCCCCATGTTGTACCTGCTTATAGCCACTGTGTTGCTTTTTTACTTCATTGCATGCCTGTAAATACAATATTTTGTACCCATTTAATGAAACAATAGCATGCCAGTAGGTATTTTAATGAACTATAGAGATGGCCAATAAAAACTGTCAATTCCCAAATGCAATTTAAATAGAATTAGATGGATATAGATGTGCGTTTAATTTTTGGAAATCTTTGTATTGCGTTCAAATTTCATTTATTTCGGCTCTCATCTCTGTCTAAAATAATAATAAACCTAAAATAACTGTAAATGTTACAACCTTTAAATATATTTATTGGAGTTTCAAAAACCAAATTACCTAACAGTAGATTAAGTAGAAAATTACTTAAAATCCTGCAATGTCGATTTGGTTGGTACCAAGTGACACATGATGGCCAGCACCAGATGGCTTTACTTGATACTAAGAAAACTTTTGGTACAAAACATTCAAAACTATAAAGATGTAAAAAGGCTGGGGGTCAGAATGACCCAGTCAGCACCCAATTTAAAAGTTAACAGGCTGAAATGTTAACCTTAATTCATAGAATCTTTATTTTTTGTTCCTAGATACCCTGACGTGGAACAAACCTTCAGTCGGTGGTACAGCACCTCTTCCACGAAGTCTTCACTCTGCCACCACAATCACAAACAAGTAGGAAGTCTACTTCAAATATGTAGAAATTAGCCTTCAGTTACTAACAGAGTTATATCTCACTCTGATTGGATTTTCTTACTTTACAGGATGTATGTTTTTGGCGGATGGGTTCCTCTGGTAATGGATGATGTCAAAGTGGCCACACACGAGAAAGAGTGGAAATGCACAAATACTCTTGCTTGCCTAAATCTCGGTTTGTCACACTGCCAGATTTCACACTGTCATAGCTTGAGTAAACCAGTTGTTTCGGTGCTAAATGTTTGTTTTGTCTCTGCAGACTCTATGTGTTGGGAAACCGTGTTGATGGATACTCTTGAAGATAACATCCCAAGGGCCCGTGCAGGCCACTGCGCTGTGGCCATCAATTCCAGGCTCTATGTTTGGAGCGGCCGTGATGGGTATCGTAAAGCATGGAACAACCAAGTCTGTTGTAAAGACCTTTGGTACCTGGAAACAGGTGAGGGTGTTGTAATATGAATGTTTGTGTGACTTGCATTGGGAGAGAGTAAAATAATAATTATTAATATTATTGTTCGTCCTGCAGAGCGACCCCATGCTCCTGCCAGGGTCCAGTTAGTCCGTGCCAACACAAACTCTCTGGAAGTTAGCTGGGGTGCAGTTTCCACAGCCGACACGTACTTGCTGCAGCTGCAAAAGTATGACATCCCTGCAACCCCAGCAGCTGCCTCACCAGCTACATGTGCAACCCCTTCACAACCTGTCAACTCTCCAAAGAGCCCTGCACCAGCTGCTGCAGCACCCTCCGCGCAGAGTTTACCACAAGTTTTTTTTTCCCCCCCCCCCAAAGGGGGGAACCCCTTTAAAAAAAAACCCCGAACCCAAAAAAAAAAAATTAATTTTTTAAAAAAAAAAATTTTTTTTTTTCCCCGGAAAAATTTTTTAAAGGGGGGAAAAAAATTTTTTTTCCCCCAAAAATTTTGGGGAAAATTTTTTTTTGGGGGGGTTTTTTTTTAAAAAAATTTAAAACCCCTTTTTTGGGAAAAAAGGGCCCCCCGGCCCCTTTTTTTTGGGGGGGGTTTTGAAAATTCATACCCCCCCCGGGGGGGCCCCCCCCCAAAAAGGGGGTTTTTTTAAAAAAAAACCCAAATTTTTTTAAAAAAAGGGGGGTTTTTGGGGGGAAAATTTTTTTTGGGGGGCCCCCAAAAAAAAAATTTTTTTTTTTTTTTTTGGGGGGGGGGGGGGGGGGGGGGGGGGGGGGCCCCCCCAAAAAAAACCCCCAAAAAAAAGGGGGGGTTTGGTTTGGGGGGGGGGAAAATTTTCCCCAAAAATTTTTTTCCCCCGGGGAAAAAAAAATTTTTTTTTTTTTTTCCCCCCAATTCCCGGGCCCCCCCCGGGGGGAAAACCCCGGGGCCCCCCCCCGCCGGGGAAAAAAAAAAAAATTTTGGGAAAAACCCCGGGGGGCCCCCAAGTTTTTTGGGGGCAAAAATTTGGCCCCCAAACCCCGGGCCCCCCCCCCCCCCCCCCAACCCCAAAAAACCCCCCAACCGGGCCCCCAAGGGGGGGGCCCAAAAAACCCCCCCCAAAAAAAAAATTTAATTTTTAAAACCCCCAAAACCCAAAAACCCCTTTTTTGTTTTTTTTTAAAATTTTTTTTTAAAAAATTTTTTCCCTTTTAAAACCCCCCCCCCCAAAAAAATTCCCCCGGGGCCCCCCCCCCCGGGGGGGGAAAACCCCCCCCCCCCCGGGGGGAAATTTTAAAATTTTTGGAAGGGGGAAATTTTTTAAAAAAGGGTTTCCCCAAAAAATTTTTTTTTAAAAATTTTTTTTTTTAAAAAAAAACCCCCCTTTTTTTTTTTCTTTTAAAAAAAGGGGGGGGAAAAATTTTTGGGGGGCCCCCGCCCCCAAAAAAACCCCCCGGGGGGGGGGGCCCTTTTAAAAAGGAAAAAAAATTTTTCCCCGGCCCCCCCCAAAAAAAAAAGGGGTTTTTTTAATTAAAAAAAAGGCCCTTTTTTTAAAAAAAAAGGGGAAAAATTTTTTAAAAAAAAATTTTTTTTTTTTCCCCCCCCTTTTTTTTGGGGTTTTTTTTTCCCCCCCCCTTTTTTAAACCCCCCCCCCGGGGGGGGGTTTTTTCCCCCCCCCCCAAAAAAAAAAAAAAAAATTTTTTCCCCCAAAATTTTTTCCCCCCCCCCAAAAAAAATTTTTTTTTTTAAAAAACCCCCCCCCCTTTTTTTTTTTAAAAACTTAAAATTTGGGGTTTTTTTAAAAAAAAATTTTAAAAATTTTTTTTTTAAAAAAAAACCCCCCCTTTTTAAAAAAAACCCCCCCAAAAATTTTCCTTCCCCCAAAAAGGAAAATTTTTTGGAAAGGGGCCCCCCTTAAAGGGCCCCCCCTTTGGAAAAAAGGGGGGGGGGCCCCCCCCCAAAAAAAACCCCCCGGGGGAAAAAAAAAAGGGGGGGGGGAAAAAAACCCCCCCAAAAAAAACCCCAAACCCCCCCCAAAAAAAAGGGGGGGGTTTTGGGGGGGCCCCCCCCCCTTTGGGCCCGGGGGGGGGGGGAAAAAAAACCCTTTAAAGGGGGGTTTTTTCCTTTTTTTGGAAAAAAAAAATTTTCCCGGGGTTAAATTCAAAAAAAACCCCCCCCTTTTGGTTGGGGCAATTTTTTCCCCCCAGGGTTCCCCCCCCAAAAAAAAAAAAAATTTGGGGGGGGGGGCCCCCCCTTTTCCCCCCCAAAAATTTTTCCCCCGGGCCCCAAAAAAACCCCCCCCCCCCAAAATTTTTTGGGAAAATTTGGGCCCCCCCAAAAAAAACCCCTTTTTTTAAAAGGGAATTTTCCCCCCGGGAAAATTTTTCCCTTTTTAAAACCCCGGAAAGGGGGCCCCCCCGCGGCCCAACCCCTTTTTCCCCCTTAAAAAAAAAAACCCCCGGGGGGGGAAAAAAAAAAAAAAACCCAAAAAAGGGGGCCCCTTTTAAAAAAAAACGGGGCCCCCCTTTTTTTCCCCCCAAAAAACCCCCCCCACCCGGGGCCAAAAAAGGGGGGGCCCCCAATTATTAAATTTTGGGGGGCCCCCCCCCAAAAAAAAAACCCCCCAAATTTTTTTTTTCCCCTAAAGGGGAAAAAAAACCCCTTTTTTTTTTTCCAATTTGTTTTTCCCCCCCCCGGGGCCCCCAAAGGCCCCCAATTCCAAAACCCCCTTTTTTGAAACCCCCCAAAAAAAAAATTTTGGGCCCCCCTTTTTTGGGGGGGGGGGGGGGGGGGGGTTTTTTTTTTTGGGGGGGGGGGGGGGGGGGGTTTTTTTTGTGGGGGGGTTTTTTGGGGGGGGGGGGGGGGGGGGGGGGGTTTTTTTTTTTTTTTGGGGGGGGTTTTTTTTTTTGGGGGGGGGGGGGGGGGGGGGGGGGGGGGGGGGTTTTTTTTTTTTTTTGGGGGGGGGGGGGGGGGGGGTTTTTTTTGGGGGGGGGGGGGGGGGGGTTTTGGGGGGGGGGGTTTTTGGGGGGGGGGGGGGGGGGGGGGGGGGGGGGGGGTTTTTTGGGGGGTTTGGGGTTTTTGGGGGGGGGGGGGGGGTTTTTTTGGGGGGGGGGGGGGGGGGGGGGGGTTTTTTTTGGGGGGGGGGGGGGTTTTTTTGGGGGGGGGTTTTTTTTTTTTTTTGGGGGGGGGGGGGGGGGGGTTTTGGGGGGGGGGGGGGGGTTTTTTTTTTTGGGGGGGGGGGGGGGGGTTTTTTTTTGGGGGGGGGGGGGGTTTTTTTTTTGGGGGGGGGGGGGGGGGGTTTTTTTTGGGGGGGGTGGGGGGGGGGGGGTTTTTTTTTGGGGGGGGGGGGGGGGGGGTTGGTTGGGGGGGGGGGGGGGGGGGGGGGTTTTTTTTTTGGGGGTTTTTTGGGGGGGGGTGGGTTTTTTTTTTTTTGGGGGGGGGGGTTTTTTTTTTTTTGGGGGGGGGGGGGGGGGGGGGGGGGGGGGGGGGGGGGGGCCCGGGGGGGGGGGGGGGGGGGGGGGGGGGGGGTTTTTTTTTTTTGGGGGGGGGGGGGTTTGGGGGGTTTTTTGGGGGTTTTTTTTGGGGGGGGGTTTTTTTTTTTTTTTTGGGGGGGGGGGGGGGGGGGGGGGGGGGGGGGGGTTTTGGGGGGGGGGGGGGGTTTTTTGGGGGGGGGGGGGGGGGGGGGGGGTTTTTTGGGGGGGGGGGGGGGGTTTTTTTTTTTTGGGGGGGGGGGGGTTTGGGGTTGGGTTTTTTTTTGGGGGGGGGGGGGGTTTTTGGGGGGGGGGGGGGTTTTTTTGGGGGGGGGGGGGGGGGGGGGGGGGGGGTTTTGGGGGGGGGGGGGGGTTTTCCCCCGGGGGGGGTTTTTTTGGGGGGGGGGGGTTTTTTTGGGGGGGGGGGTTTTTTTTTTTTTGGTGTTCGTCTTGTTACTCCAGTGACGGTCTCCTCTGTTAAGCCCACTGTTACCACTCTGGTTGTCAAGGGGACTACTGGTAAGAATACCTTTGTCTTTTCTACCGACTCAGTTGTTTGGTTTGACGAACCTTATCACATATTGTGGACTTTTTAAAGGCATATTTGTGTGGTTTTGTTTTATGTAAGTTTCAGTTTAACTTTTAAGCAGTTGACATCTGATCTGCAGTAGACAGGTCTTTTGACAACTTCATTTAGTACAAGTTCAGATCAACTGGTCCTGGAGGCTGGAGGTTACAGCTAGCGTGAAAGGCCGCAGACCAATGTGATATGTACCATCTTAAAAAGACGCCAATCTCAAGAACCTCATAGTAGTTTATTTAATAACCCTTTAAGCTGTGACCACATAGGCACTGGACGGTTATTTCTACAGAAGCCTAAAATTGTCTCCACAGGAAATAAGGGCAGGAGGGAGTGCACCACTAGTGGTTATGTGTGAAACACGTGCATACATCAGAACATGTAAATAAAGTATTTACATTCAGTGTAACTGTCTGATCTAAAAGTAAAGCAGTGTAAAAAGCAAGAATATTATAGTCTATTGAGTAGCCCTATTCCATTGATATATATTTTTTAGACAGCCTTACCTGTAGATTAGGTAGTTATGCTGACCAAAAACTCTTTAGCTGTTCCATTTTCAGTATGTGTTTGACATAGGAAGAATGTTGGTGGCACACTACCTCCAACCTCCATTTCCTTTGAAAATAATCATTGACTTCTCTGTAGATGTGATCACACAATGAAAATCTGATGATGGGATAAAGGTTCTTAATTAGTGCTATGATGTTTTTGAGAATAGAGTTAACTTTGGTTTTAGTTCCTCTTGGACTAGCTGTTAGTATCAGCCTCTGAGTCCAACTAATCTGGATTTATACTAGATGAAGATCCTATAAGACTTATCCACTGCAGGTAAGACATTACATTTTTACAACCTTTAAAAGGAACCTCTCTTAAAAATGCTGAATTATCATTTTCATTTCTCCATCTGTACTTCCTCCAGGAGTTACTACTCTTGGCACGGTCACCGGGACGGTGTCCACAAGCCTGGGAGGAGCCACAGCTGACAGTTCCAGTGCCTCATTGGTGACACCAATCACCACACTGGCAAACATCGCCACCCTGTCCAGCCAGGTGATCAACCCAACAGCCATAACGGTGTCGGCTGCTCAGACTAGTCTGGCTTCTACTTCTACACTGCCTTCCTCTACAATGACAGTACAGGTAAGGCTCTGTTGTTCAGGAGATGTGTCCTAAGTATGTAATAACATATTGCAACTTAAAATGAAAAACACAGTAGCAGCAAAGGTTAAGCTGCCAACACTGCAGTACTTATAATATGTAATTATCATATTGGTTCTCTCTCAGAACCAGCCCACCCAGGTTACTCTGATCACAACCCCCAGTGGTGTTGAAGCCCAGCCAGTGCAAGATCTACCTGTATCTATTCTGGCTTCTCCAACCTCTGAACAGCCCAGCTCCACCGAGGCTGGAGCAACTGGAGATGGCTCTGGTACTGTCACCTTGGTCTGTTCTAACCCACCCTGTGAGACCCACGAGACCGGAACCACCAACACAGCAACCACCTCCTCTGCTACAATTGGAGCAGGACAGGTCTGCTCCAACCCGCCCTGTGAGACCCACGAGACCGGAACCACCAACACAGCAACCACCTCCTCTGCTACAATTGGAGCAGGACAGGTCTGCTCCAACCCGCCCTGTGAGACCCACGAGACAGGAACCACCAACACTGCCACAACGGCATCTTCAAACATGTCTACGTTACGCGTGTGCTCCAACCCACCCTGTGAGACCCATGAAACGGGGACCACGAACACAGCTACTACAGCTTCATCCAACATGGGAGGAACCCAGCAGGTGTGTTCGAACCCCCCCTGTGAGACCCATGAAACGGGGACCACGAACACAGCTACTACAGCTTCATCCAACATGGGAGGAACCCAGCAGGTGTGTTCAGACCCCCCCTGTGAGACCCATGTGACAGGCACCACCAACACGGCGACGCAAGCTTCCTCCAGCATGAACGCAGGGGAGACGGGCACCGTGCAGAGCTCACACTCAAATCCACCCTGCGAAACGGGGACGACCAACACTCCATCCACAGCATCCTCCAGCATGGCAGAGGACCAGACCAGCACAACCACAGGCCAAGTCCAGAGGGTTTGCTCCAACCCACCATTTGAAACGCATGAGACTGGGACCACCAACACTGCCACCACTGCTACCTGCAACATGGAGACAGGCGAAGGCACGGGTATGTAATCATGCTACATTCATTTGGCCAAAGCCAACCTCTGACATTGGCTGAATAGTGTTCAATATTGGGTCACGTAGACGAAGAAACTGAGCTAGATTCTGGTAGTAGCAGCAGTCATTAAAGGGATTGTTCTGGATATTTGAAGTGAGGTTCTGCTGAAAGAAGTCATTATCTTACCAAGAGCAGAACACTCTTGTGGCATTTTTAATATATATTTAGTATACACTAACAAAGGTGAGTACACCCCTCAGTATTATATCTTTCATGGGACAACAAAAACAATATGACACTTTGATACAATTTAAAGTAGTCAGTGTACAGCATTTAGTACTGACTGTCCTCTCAAATAACTCAACACACAGCTATCAATGTTAGCTTAATCCTAACCTGCTGGTAACAAAAGTGAAAATGTTTAAATTGTACCCAAAGTGTCAATATATTGTGCTCCCACCATTATTTTCCAGCAGTGCTTTAACTCTCTTGGACATGGAGTTCACTAGAGCTTCACAGGTCGCCACTGGATTCCTCCTCCACTCCTCCATGAAGACCCAGTTTCCGTAGGGAGGGGATCATGCTCTGCTTCAGTATTGCACAGCACATGTTGGCATTCATGGTTCCCTAAATGAACAATAGTTCCCCACAGCTGGCAGCACTCATGCAGCCTTAAACCATGAAACTCCTACCACCATGACTGAATACAAGCAAAACACACTTCTCTTTGTACTCCTCTCCTGGTTGTCGCCACACATGCTTGACAACATCAGGACCAAATAGACCACAGGACATGGTTCCACTAATCCACATCCTTAGTCTGTTTCTCTTCAGCAAACAGTTTATGGACTTTCTTGTGCATCATCTTTAGAAGAGGCTTCCTTCTGGGATGACAGCCATGTGGACCAATTGATGCGGTGTGCAGCATATGGTCTGAGCACTGACAGGCTGATCCCCCATCAACCTCTGCAGCAATGCTGGTGGCACATATACGTCTATTTTCAAAAGACAACCTCTGGATATGACGCTGAGCATGTGCACTCAACTTCTTTGGTCGACCATGGCGAGGTCTGTTCTGAGTGGGACCTGTCCTGTTAAACCGATGTATGGTCTTGGCCACCGTGCTGCAGCTCAGTTTCAGGGTGTTGACAATCTTCTTATAGGCTCGGTCATCTTTATGTAGAGCAACAATTATTTTTTCAGGTCCTCTTAGAGTTCTTTGCCATGAGGAGCCATGTTGAACTTCCAGTGACCAGGAAGAGAGCGAAAACACCAAATTTAACACACCTGAGACCTTGTTACACTAACGAGTCACATGACACCAGGGAGAAAAGTCACTAATGGGGCACAGTTTGGACTTAGAGATTTACTCACAAAGCTTCTCTGTTATTAGCATGGTTCCTACGCAGTCTTGATAATCTGGAAAAGCCTGGAATTTAAAAAAGTAAAAAGAACTGTCTTCGGGGGTTTAGACAACTTCAAATTCAGGTTAAACTGGACCTATGATCTGTAAACTTGGTCTTTTTGAAATGTTAAACAAGTTTGTTTTTCATTATATTTTATGAATACATCAAAGGTACCAAAGTTTAGAAACTGTTTTAAAATTGTTGCATATTTTGCAGGGTTCCTTTAGCGCTTTGGCAAACACAAGTTACCAATTTTTAAATGCTTGTCTAAATTATTCCAGATGTGTAAAAAGCTGTGAATCCAAGGCCAGTTTCAGCAATGTGTTGCTCTGTGGTCTGTGGAACCTACAGATTGGACTTCTATTTTAGCAGTGAAGGGAGAATATTTTAGACTCAAATGTTCAGAATGTTAGAAAATCCGAACAAGAAAAACAAAGAGACATTTAAAGCTAGAAAATGTGGAATTCTGAAAGTTAAAATGTGTCAAAACCTTGTATTGGACGTAGGAATGTCTATGTAAGGATGTTCATCAACAGCTGAAATCAGATTAACTGAACTACTGGGGCTGATGATGGTTTAAACAAACCAGTCTTGGATAAAAATCCTAAACTTACAATGAACTGTTAGGCTAGGAAAGGCATGCACTGCTGCTAACTATGCTGCAGGAATAGATGAAGGAAGGATGGCGGTCTGGCCAGGTGAGTTTTTGTGAAGCTACTTTGTGAAAAAGGTTTCTGTTGCCTCCAACTATCTGGCCAAAACCTCCTCATTTAACGTTTTTCTTCGTATTAGCTGAGGAGCTCTGTAGCCACTTCGGAAAAATCCCCTAGCGTTTGTAACTACTATAAGTACATACGTATAGTGATTGCTAACCTTTAAGATGCCAGAGCATAAATAAGCATTTTTTTAAAGCTCTGTGTGGAACCTCTAGCCTATGCTGTCCCACGTTATTTTCACCCTCCCAGATGTTCTAATGACCCACATAGCCAATGCTTGAGTTGCATCAGTAGGAGTTAGAACTAAAATGTTTTTGAATCCGTTCAGCTACCCAGCAGACAGAGGAAGGAGCAGAAGGAACAAGCACAACAGAGGAAGCTGCTACCACTGCAGCTACTAGCGTAGCTACCACCACCCAAGGCAGAGCCATCACCACTGTCACTCAGTCCACACCTGCCCCTGGGCCCTCAGTCCCTGTAAGGAAACAACCACTTCTCTCAATTAACGTCTTTAACAGTAGTCCATTGTGTTATCTCTGCAGTTATCTGTTTAAAGGCCACATGTTGGCTGCCTGAATGTTAAAAAAACTGCAGCATCACATGATGTGAATTATGTGTATCTGCGACTTTTGTTTCCCTCCAGTCAATTTCATCAATAACAGAAGGAGCAAGTACTGCAGCCAGCGCCACGGAGGAGCCGATGCAGACCGAAGAACCTGCATCAGCAGAAGCTGCAGCTGCCGAGGAGCCTGCTGCAGCTATGGAGACACAAGCAGAGGTGATTAAAACATGACATCACAGAAAGTCAGCTATAGCTCGGATAAATCTATCACCACAGCAAATTTTTCTTTTTTTTTGTTCTTCAAGGGAGAAGCAGCAGCTGCGACAGCCTTGAACCTGCCCTCAGAGCTGATGTCCGAGGGCCAGGGGACCACACTGATGGTGACGGGGCTGTCGGACGAAGAATTGGCTGTAACTGCTGCAGCTGAGGCTGCTGCCCAGGCTGCAGCCACAGAAGAAGCCCAGGCCCTTGCCATCCAGGCCGTTCTCCAGGCAGCTCAACAAGCCGTAATGAGTGAGATTTCGAACTGTTCCTCCACAGCCACAGATTTTTCAGGAAGTAGTCCAGATGGGTTATAGACAGCATCCTAATCATAAATAGCTTTGGGCTATGCAGCTATTGAATTAAAATGTGATTTAGTTAGTCCTGAATATTATCTAATTTGTTTGCAGATGAAGGTGATGCTTCTGGAGAAAGCCAGCAGCCCACCAACATCCCCATCATGCTGACCCAGCAGGAGCTAGCAGCATTGGTCCAGCAGCAGCAGCAGCTGCAGGAAGCTCATGCTGCAGCGCAGCAGGCATCTGTGGACACCAGCATGCCCACTGAGGGCCTCGCACCCGCTGACAGCCTCAATGACCCGTCCGTTGAAAGTAATGGACACAACGAAATGGCTGCCTCGGTCACTAGCGCTGTGGCAACCCTTCTACCACGCACCACTGCTGAGAGTAAGTCTTTTTATTTCATCTAATCTTATCTGTTGCTTTGTTGCACTCTATTTGGCAAATTTGTGTTGTTCTTTCTACAACCTAGCACTGGCTCCATCAAGTACGTTCGCGCCGTCTATATCCGTAGCAAGTCCAGCCAAGCTGCAGGCTGCAGCCACTCTCGCAGAGGTGGCCAATGGCATTGAGGGAGAGGTGAGAATTTATCCAGACCTGATGGATCAGCTTTGAGAGAATAGAAAAAAAAAATTTGTGTTCATTTTGTTTTTATTTTATTATTTATCCAGAAACAAGCCCCTCAGCCAACTCCAGTGAAGCCTGTTGTTAAAAAGGAGAATCAGTGGTTTGATGTTGGAATTGTAAAAGTGACAAATATGGTTGTCACTCACTTCTATGTGCCAGCAGATGATTCTCAAGGAGATGTAAGTGTGACGAAGTCCTACAGTGCTGATGATATGTTCTCAGAGACTCTTCCTTTAACATTCTTGCGTTCCTTGGTTAGGATGATACTGGCGCTGTACCGGACTACAGTCAGATGAAGAAAATGGAGCTGCAGCCTGGCACGGCGTACAAGTTCCGTGTAGCTGGAATCAACGCTTGTGGTCGTGGAACATTTTCTGAGATTTCTGCTTTCAAGACCTGCCTACCTGGGTTCCCAGGGGCCCCATGTGCCATCAAAATTAGCAAGGTAAACATTTTATCAGTGCTAAACAGTTCCTCAGACAACCTGCTGCCACAAAGTATTGAAGTAATATATACTTACTGTCATCCCCAGAGTCCAGATGGTGCCCACCTGACCTGGGAGCCGCCTTCAGTGACATCAGGGAAAATCATTGAGTACTCTGTGTACCTGGCCATCCAGAGCAGCCAGACAGCTGAGGCCAAGGCCTCCACCCCGGCCCAGCTAGCCTTCATGCGAGTGTACTGTGGACCCAACCCCTCCTGCTTGGTGCAGTCGTCTAGCCTCTCGAACGCTCACATTGACTACACAACTAAACCGGCTATCATCTTCCGCATCGCTGCCCGCAATGAGAAGGGTTACGGTCCTGCTACTCAAGTTCGATGGCTACAGGGTAAGCACAGAGATTCCCGTTGCATTGGGTGTTTTCCACCTAACTGGGGCTGGAACCTGTTCTTCACTGGTTCTATAAAACAACCATCTCAGAGTCATGTTATATCACCACGAAAGTGTCATCCAGTTGAAGCTTGACCTTTCCTCTGTGGTATAATACGGTTCTGTAAAGGATCAGTGTGAAGGGAGATAGTTTAACTACACAATTCATATTATTAGTAGCTTCCCAACAAACAGATGTGCTAAACTAACCAGCCTAATTTATCAACGTTTATTAACAAACAGAACGTAGTGTTTGTGAACGTATCATAACCCCTACGAACAGAGCCTTGCGATCGGTACCAGCAACAGTTTAAATCGACACTTTTACGCAACATTTCCTGCAGGGTTTACTAACCCTACATGCTGATAAAAGACAGGTTAAGAGTCCGAATGGTTGTTTACGGATTCAGTGACAAATATTAACTTTAACAGCAGCTCTGTGTTGATATAAAAAAAAAAAAGCTGGTGACAGTGAGGTTGGGTTGTTCCACTGCCAATCCAACTTTTTATTATTGATAAACAAAACGAACTTGGGAGTTTTGAACACGCCACATGGTATTTGTCCGTCTCTATAACCGTGCCTCTAGCTCCCCCCTCTGGCCCAGCAGAGTTGGAGTTGACATACCAGGAGTTTATCAGCACCAGAGCTGTGGTGGAAATACAGGTCAGCTGGTGGGTTTTCTCAACGGAATTTTTAATATATTTTAATTGGCCATGACTGCACGTTGTGGATCAATTTTTATTTTAGACAAGCGTATTTTTGGCCAGCACAGCCTTGTTGGTGAAGAGCAGACTAACCCTATACGACTTTAGCCAGCAGTTTGTGCTGATCTCTGGGACACCACCAGTGAAAATGTATTCTTACATTTTCATAGCGATTTTTATTTTATTGAATATCAGGTGTTAAGATTAGACGAGAAAACTTTAATCTTCATATGGTCTGACGTTGATAGCTGCATTGTCGTATTTAAAAGCCGTTTCATTGTGTTCATGACATTTTATGTTTGTGTGAGCCAGAGCAGTGCCTGTTAATTTCACTCTTTCACTATGAAACGGAAGTATGACGGGACACAGTGACAACGGAAGGAGGGTACAAATTGGCCAAAGGATAAATCCACCCTGAAGCCGGATACAGCTGTTACACCCTGTACCTGATAAGTTGGCACACAGGCTGGCAGAGCAGCAGGAGAGCTCGGCTAAGCCTCTGAAGGAGAGACTATGCAGCAAACAGCAGCTGTTCCCCCTTACATTGATCTCCATCGACTGCATGCTCTCAGATTCGCAGTTCTTAACGATGGTGGAGAAACTTCATGTAAACATAAGACGGATGACTGCAGCGGCGCTGGGTGTTATAACTAGGATGTAGTTTGCAAAACATGCTAGCAATTTCCTTATTTTCCTTCCATCTTCAAAATAAAAGCCTTTTGCTCTGTGCACTGAGCCTTACTAATTAGTTAGATCTATGGGGGCCCTAAACTGTGCAGAGTCCTCTGTGGTGTTATGCTTGTCTAGTGCAAACATGAGCAGAAGGCCACGTAAGCACATTCTTTCAGGGCACCTTATCTTTTTCTTTTCCTTTTACTTGTCTTCAAGATTATCGTAGAATGGAAAAACGCTACTGCCTCAACAAACTCACTTTAGCCTTTTGCTGCGCAGGTTTTATGAGAAAGATGGCAGCAAAGATAACCTAAATGGTCAGAAAAAATGAGTGTACCTAGAAATCATATTGGCTAAATAAAATAAACAATATCACCATAAAATAAAAATCAGTACTAGAAAAACCAGTCCAACTAATGCTACACAAGCACTAGCACCAGTTAAGCACTGGAACCAGTTTGTGGGTAAACATCTATGAAGGAGATAAACTAAGTCTAATCATTGTTATAATCCACAGAATCTGGTAAAGATGCCACTTCTGCGAAACCTGCCCCAAAAAGACCGGGCACCTCTCCCGATACGTAAGTATCACCTTTCACCTAAACACAGGCTGAACATGATCTTAGACCCTCTACTCATGCTGGTTTTATGTGTCCTCCCACAGCAAGACTACTGGTCCAAAGAAAGCAAGGACGGACCAGTGAGGTTGCCCAGAGTCCCCTCCCAGTCTTTTGTCCTTGTTTTTTTTTTCCCACTGTCCTTTTTATCAGGAAGACTGACCCTCACTCATCATCATCATGTCCTCCTCCACCCCCAGGTCTCAGATCAAGACGGCGACGGTGGCAGAAGCCAGGACGAAAGTCAATCTGAGACACATTTCTGTAGATAAACCCCTCCTATTCTGTTGGCCGTAATATTTTTAGAGCAACTCCAACCTAGAAGCACATTCTCTCTTTTCAGTCACGTCCCCTTCCTTCATTTTAACATCTACTTTTGGCTTTTTTCAAGTAGTTAAACATTATAGAAGCATTTACACCTTTCACAAACTGGGAGCCAGCCTGAGCGCTTTGTTACCTGTTGTTTTTTCTGTGTTTTGTGAATTCTGGGGGGATGTAGAAAGAGACTACATAAAATGTTGTACAGTGTTGAGAAAATGGCTGTGGAGGCATTAGTTTAGACGAAAGGAAAAATCGGTATGGAAACGAATAAAGCACTTGTCCTCCACAATCGAGGACATCCTTCTTTTTTTTTTTTTTTTTTTGCTCCATACAATTTGCTTCATAGAGAACCAAGTCTGTACAGTCATCGTACTGGACTCCAGTCTCCTGGTAATATCATCACTGTGCGATTTTTAACCCAAGACGAGGAGTGGCGGCCGACTCGGAGGAAGGAGGGGGAAAAAAACGGCAAACGAAGAGATTTGCAGAGAAAGAATGACGAACTTTGCTAGGACAGAGACTGGCAGCACACACATTTAAAGAAAAACTTCCAAAAACCTTCCCAAAAAATTAGCAATGACGCAGAAAATCTCCTGTGTAGTTTATTTTTGTATTTTTAAGCTTCTTTTTCCTCCTGTGTGTATGTGTTCATTTTAAAAGAAAACATCACTTTTTTTAACTGTTGTTCATCCCTGTAGTTTGTGTTTGTGGGAAGATGGGTGGCTCTGTTCAGGTTGCCACTATATTTTTAGAAACTTTCATTCAGTTGGTTGTATGTTCCTGTTGTTGACAGACGACGGTGAAAGACGAGACTTTTGCATTTGTTCCAAGTAGAACCGGAGAGGTTGTAGGACTGAAGGGAACTTTGAAGCGGACCCAGGGAGAGGAGTTTTGTTGTTTTTGGTTTTTGTTGTTTTTTTTTACTTTGTTTACTTCTTGATGCTTGTGTTGCTTTGTTTGCCAAACACAAATTTCCCCGGGTTAGAAGGAAAAATCGGCATCAGATCTTTTCCCCTTTACCCGGTTGGTTGTCCTCTGCTTCTTTTGCTCATGAATCTTTAATTTGTAGAAAGGCTAAATATATTAGTAGACCCCTCCCCCCACAACAACTCCTCCACCTTATTGTCTGTGAATCAACTGAATAAATTTAAATTTGTTTTTCTCCTTCTCTAAGGCTCTGTATTTCAGACCACAGATGGTGTGCAAAGCTACCTGTGACATGTTTGTCTTTGAATGGGAATGTCTGGGAAGACCGCTAACAGCCGGAGTGTACTCACTTGTAAATTAGTTCATTCATAGAGCAAGAATAAAACAAACACACAAAAAAACTGAAAACAAACATCTTGGCCTTTTATATAATTACCTGTAACTAACTGTTTTTACATGTTGGTCATCTCTTGATCGCCTTTTGTGTCTTTACTTATAAAAGAAACATATATATATATATATATATAAATATATATAGTCTCCCTGATTGTTCTGATTGATTTGCTTCTGTCGAGCTGATTCACTGTAGGAGTGTGAAACCCTGCTTGGTTCATCAGTCCACATGTGTACAGGGAGGAGATGTCTGATTAGGCATGAGTGGAGATCTTCTATGTAAGGCCAGATTTAGTTGTGATGGTAAAAAAAAAAAAGTAAATTAAAAGGCTCGAACGTTTGAGCCGAGGCCTCCGCTTGCTGCCTGGACTTCAGGTTAGGATTTTCTCCTGAATTCTTTCTAGAAACGAACTTTCTCTTCATATGCATTCATAATTTTGTGCGTGTCGGTGTGTCTGTTGAACAAAACTAGACATGCATGCAAAAGCAGTGTATTTTAGTAGTGATGCCTTAAGTTAGACCATAAACTGAAGGTTCTCAAAAAAATAAGAAAAAAAAAATTTAATGAGTTTGTTCCTCTCTCCATGTGGTATACAATTGTGTCCTTTCCTTCCACAGTACCTTTGCCGGGTCACTATTTTTGCACCCTTGTTAGATAGGTCATCATCAGCAGTGCCGAGGTCTCTGAACTTTCCTTCCAACGCTGGGACGAGTGCCCCTCTCAGCACTCGCAGGTGTTGCGAGTTTCTCTCGGCTGTTCGCAGGTTATCTGGAAATGTCCTGTATTTTCCAATGTGTGTTTTTTGTACTGTAGGGAGTAATGTATCTTTTATCATCAAAAATAAACATGTTAAACAGAGATCATGTCCCGTACGTCTTTTTGACTGAATTACCTGCTTCAGGCCGAGCTCTGCGGCTTTCAAGAATGGCTTCTCGAGGTCCGGGTCCTCTTTAGCGCTGCCTTCAAAGTACTCTGCTCCAATTTCTTCGCACCACTGCAGGGCCTTTCTGCGAGACACCTAGAGAGGAAGGGTTTTTCAAACTGTGAGAACATTAATGAGAACATTAATTCCTAAGTGTGAAAGAGCTACAAATCTTTGATTCCTGCTTTCAAATCAAAGCTAATAAAAAGAAAAGGAACAAATGTAGTTATACAGTCTCTCTTGTTCAAACCCTGATGCAGTTCCTTGTAAAAACATGTTCAGATCATGCATGGTTTTCACAATGTATTCAAAAATCAAAGTGCGTAATAAGCACCCTCAACTCTACTACCCCAAAATCAATCCTATGCAACATTAGCATAATGCCACAGTAAACAGGAAGAAGAGTGCTCTGGACAGATGAGGCCAAAGTTCCCTTTTGTGCCTACATGTAAAACATCTTTGGGGGAAAACTAGCACTGCACATCACCCTTAATACATCATCCCCATGTTGAAGCATGGCAATGGCAGCACCATGCTCCGGGCCTGCTTTTCTTCTGCAGGAAATCTGATGAATTGAGCTAAGGGATGATCCTGGAAGAAAACCTGCTTAGAGGCTGCAAAAGACTTCAGACTGGGGAGAAGGTACACCTTACCAGCCAGATAATAATCATAAATACACAATCGGAGATTCAATGGAACAGCTTATCAAAAATATATTCATCTCTTAGAAAAGCTTAGTCAAAGTTCAGCCTATACATAAAGTGAAAACTGGAGGCATGACTTTAATACTGATGTCCACAGATGCTCAGCCTTTAATCTGACTCAGCTTGATTTTTTTTTTTTTTTTGCAAAGTAAAACTGACAAATCAATCTAGATGTGCAAAGATACCCTCAAAGTCTTATCACTGGCAGCAAAATATGGCTTCACAAAGTACTGATTCAGAGATTGAATAGAAAAGCATGCCTTACTCTTTAAGTCATTATCTGGAAGATATTTTCTAAGCAACTATTTTCCTGGAAAACTTTGTGTTGCTCTGTCACATAAAATCCCAATAAAACATTGAAATTTGTGGTTGTAATGATAGAAAATATGAAGGTATTTGAATACTCCTGCAATTGTAATTGCTTGAGGTTCCTGTCCCCTCAGTGCCAGAAAATAAAACAACCCGGACCCCTTATTAGAACAGATGAGTGCAGACTTGCAGCAGATGTACAGGGAGTAAATCTCTTCTGAACCTCCATGCATGACTGACCTCCCGGTTGCTCAGGTCCGTCTTGTTGCCCAGAACAATAAAGGGAAAGTCAGACGGATCCTGGGGCTCTCCTTGGACCAGGAACTCCTTCCTCCACATATCCAAGGCGCTGAAACTGGCCGTGGAAGTGACATCAAACACCAACATGCAGCAGTGGCTCCCCCTGTACAGAGGTGAGCCCAGGGACTGGAACCTCTCTGTACCTGCTGTGTCCCAGATCTAAAACACACACACACAGCACAAGGCTGAGGACTCACTGCCAGTCATAAAGACCAGGCTGGTGCTACAGAAACCGACCTGCTGAGTCACTGTGTTTCCCGCTACATTGACTGCTTTGGAGAAAAAGTCAGTCCCTATGGTGGCTCTGTACATGTTGCTGAAGCGGTGATTCACATATCTGTTCATGACGGAGGATTTTCCCACCCTGTGTAAACACACACGCAGGATCGTTTAAAAATAGCCCCAAACGGGGCTCTTTCTCCGTTCACAACACGTACATTTACCTCTCCTTCTTTGTTACGCTGCGTGTAAAATGGTGAAAAAGTGTGTGAAGTCATTTAAATATCTGCACGCCAAATTTACATCTTTACTTTAACGAGTCGGGGGTAAGTGAAAGTGAAACAGCTGAACACAAACCAAACAGAATCCAAACATTTAAGCGTTAAAGTACTAAAAAAGTTACCCAGAGTTTCCTATGAGGATCGTTTTCAGAGTCACTGGAGTCTTTTTCTCACTCATGTTGAGGCTGCCAGCTGATTCACTGATCCGACGCTCCAGCGGAGGATGATGCCTTCAAGAGCTGCTCGAAAATTCCCACTGGCCAACAGGGCACAAGGACTTGCCTCTGCTTGCACAGTGTTGAACCGCTTGTTTTATTTCCCAAAACATCTTAATGGACTTTTAAGCATATTTAGAAACAAATAAAAAGTACATAACTACATAAAAATACTGTAACATGCAGCACTTTTAATAAAATATTTTATACCATGGTCTGACTATTTGTACCACATAAACACATTATTCTGTACATTACGAAGTAAATAGACAGGCTTAGCAATAATAATAATACTATTTACCCTGTCCCAGTGGAACCAACGCAGTCCCTTTGAACCAGTTCTTTCTAAACTTACCTGATTAATAAAATAAACAAACAAAATATAATTATTGTATTGCTGTCTGCACCTTTATTAAGTGGCTACAATGGGTTAATGCTTTGGCTTACACTTCTGAAGGCATCATTTGACTGCACACCTGTGTGCAGCCATGGCTGACCTCAATTTCAAAATGTTTTGGGCAGAAAAATATAAAATATAAAATTCTACACATAAACAAAGAACGTCTTTGTGGAACTTAATGTAACAAAACGTCTCTAACAAAGCTATTGTAGTGTTGTTTTTTTCCCCAAGTGCATCTCAGTAAATCAGGATATCATTGGAAAGGTACTTCCTTTCAGGAATTAAAAAAAGTGAAACTCATACATTTTGTAGATTCCGTAAACACAGATTTAATGAGTGTAAATGTTTATTTCGGTTAGGTGATGTTTTCTTTTAATTGATTGTTAATTGGTTACAGGTTATAGATAATGAAAACAAATTCAGTTTCTTAGACAAGTTTTATTATTTTTTTTTTTCAACGTTTAAAAAAATGTTTAAATTAAAAAATTTTGGCTACAAAAAAATTTTGGGGGAAAAGTCTTTTCAGTGTGCAGACTCAATACTTGGTCGGGGCTCATATTGCATGCAGGGTGGCATTGAGGCGATGAGTCTGTGGCTCTGGAAAGCCCGGATTGCAGTAATAGCCTTTAGCTTGTCGGCAATATTGGCTGTTCTGTCTCTCACCTTCCCTTTGAAAATGAAATGAGCATCTCCATAAAGCTTATCAGCAGAACAAGGCGTGAAATGCTCTAAAATGTCCTGATAGATGGCTGCATTGACTGTGGACTTCAGAAAACACAGTGGACCAACACCAGTAAATGACATGGCACTCCAAATCATCACTGACTGTGGAAACCTCACACTGGACTTCAAGCAACATGGATTATGTGCCTCTCTGGATCTTGATTTCCAATAAAATGCAAATTTTACCTTCATCTGAAAAGAAGGCTTTGGACCACTGAGCCACTTTTTTCTCCTTGGCCTGGGTAAGACACGTCTGACATTATCTCTGGTTCAGGAGTGGCTTGACACAAGGAATGTAACAGTTGCAGCCCATTTATATGATTATTCTGTGTGTGTTGGTTCTTGAAGCTCTGGCTCTGGCTGCAGACCAGCCGCATTTGGATCTCCCCCCCAACTCTTAAATGGGCTCTGCTTCACTATCCTCTCAATGCTGCAGTTATCCCTGTTGCACGTTTGCCTTTTACTACCACATTTTTTTCCTCCCACTCAACTTTCATTCATACAGAACTCTGAAGAGTCAGCTTCTTTAGTAAAAGCATTTTCAATTCAATTCAACTTCAATTCAAAAATACTTTATCAATCCCAAAAGAAAATTAAATAATTTTGTTGTTCAACCTCCTTGTGGAGGGCGTCAATGGCTGTCTGATGGTCTACCTAGTCACCAATATCCCCTATGATTATTTAAGATAACATTTTTGTATTAAAAATAGTTTTTTTTAAGGTCTTGTGTAATATTCTAAATTTCTGATCAACAAGACTTTAGGTTTTCATTATCTGTAAGCTATAATCAGCAAAATAAACAAAAAAGGCTTGAAATATATCACTCTGTATAATTAGTTTAAATATTACATGAATTTCATTTTTGAAAACAATTTTGAAATACAAATACATTTCCATAATATTAAAATTTATTGAGATGCACCAAACGAAATTTTGGAAGAAAGGCATCAACACAAAAACAGATGTAGATTTTAATTGAAGGCCATCCCTGATCATCTTTTGTTTCCCCCTTTTTCATTTAAATATGCCCTGCAGAGAATAGTGAGGGGAACAGGGAACTGATCATTGTCAGAAACTTCTCACAACTTCTGAAGTTTTTGTGCCAGACAACAAACCTGCTACACAGCTTTCTGCCATGTTTTATCAGTTTGGTGGGTTTTTGAAATCCATTTTGTTTTCTATGAACTATCTATTTAATCACACTAGATCCTGGAGAAACGCTGCCTCGTTCTGTTGCATGCGGTTCTGTCTGCAATGGATACGTTTGATTTGATTGGCCACCAGGGGGCAGCAGATGCTGATGCCAGCAGGTCTCCATCTCAGTTAATTGGGTCGGGTGTTTTCCCGTGTGTACTGTATGTTTTGCAGCTATATTTGACACTACAGTAATGTCTAGAAGTTGCAGCATTCAGACATTCACACTTTACCACAGCAAAGTTTCAGGTCTTACTTTAATTTGACTGGCACTAAAATTAACTAAATCCCCTTAATTAAGCCAAAATGTTACTTTAATTCAGCTATGTCGTCTAAACAAAACGAAAGCGGTATGTCAAGCTAACTAGCGCAAACAAACCCACATAATTAATAAACTGCAGAGGTAGATGAAAATTGATTTTGAAAACAAAAACATTGTATGTCTTTATTAGAATATTTCGATTGTAGATGTTACAAAAATGATTCCCTGCTCTTTAGTTTAATTGACATTATTTCAACATTGTTGTTCATATTAAAATCTGATAAATGTGGGGTACGTTTGTATTTATCCACCTTTACTCTGACACCCATAAATAAATTTCAGGGCAACCCAGTGCCTTCAGAACCACCTCATTAGTAAAAAATAGGCCTATATGTGTGGAATTTAATCACAGTGTAAATGCAGCTGTTCTGTGAAGGCCTCAGAGGTTCATTAAAGAACAAACCGCATCATAAGGACAAAAGAGCACAGCAGACAGGTCAGGGAGGAGGTTGAGGAAATGTTTAAACCTGGGTTAGGTTAATAAAACTCTATTCTAAGCTCTGGACAGCTCACTGACCACAATTCAATCCATCATCTAAAACAAGGAAAGAGTACGGCACAACTGCAAACCTACCAAGACATGGCCTTCCACCTAAACTGACCAAGCAATGAGTGCATTATTTAGTTATGCAGCCTAAAGGCCCGTGGTAATTTTGGAGGAGCTGGAGAGATCCACAGCTCAGTTGGGTGAATCTGTTGATGGGACAGTCAAGCCAGTGTCTGAAGGGAGCCATATAATGGTTTTTAGCTATTCATGTTGTGGACAAAGCAAACATGTAGAAGCAGCTGGTCAGATGAAAATAAATTTAAATATATCATCTATCTCACCCACATGTCAAGTTGTGTTTGAGACCTGTCCACGTTTCCCTTTGTGATAGAAATAGTTCAGCAGCTGCATTTATCTTTCTGTCCTTCAGACAACATCTCACTATGTCTTTTTCTGAGATTTTCTGATAATATTGAGCTAATTTCTGTTGATTTAATTAACGCATCGATGATGTCTGGTCGTGTCCATGCTGCTTTCAGGCATGTCGTGATACAACCTCTGATCAAGAAGAACGATTCAGATCTTTCTGTTCTAATTTTAGACCAAATTCAGTTTATTTATATAGTGCAAATTCACAACAAACGTTGTCTTAAGGCACTTTATGCATTTTACAATTTATATACAGAGATACATAGTCAATTCAAATCAATCATACAGAAAGATTTGAAGTCAGTCACAGATATTTAGATTTGATTCTAGTTATTAAACAATACAAAAACTCCCTTTTTTAATTAAATATTGTTTTAGTCAGTTACAGTCAAGCCTTAATTTAAATATTTCCTAAGGATTTGAGCACAGCTTTAAAGCCCATAAAGTAAAGGAGACAGCTTTTTAAAGAGTTTTCAATTATTTGCTTTTACCTGTTGATTTAGGGAGTTCAGCTGTCCTGGTTCTGCTGAATGTTTCTGTCGCTTTTGATACAGCCTAACCCTAGTCGACAGCACTTTGATTTCTTATTTGAGGGCTTAAAATTAGGGTCAACACTCATGTGTTGGTGTCAAAGACCCTAAATGGTTCCAGTCGCATCTGTTGGATAGGAGGTTTTCAGTTCAACAAGGGAAGTATTCCTCCATGATGTCTCCTCTTGACTATGAGGTTCCTCAGGGCTCCATTCTGGTTCATCTTCTTTTCCACTTAATCATTTTTAGAAAACTAACATGGCCTTTCATTGCTGATGTCCTCTAAATTTATTTTTCTACTCTAGGTAATAGCAACACTGCAAAGTCTCACAGATGTTCAAATGTGGATGGAGGTAAACTTTAATAATCTCTAAAAAGCTAAACTTAATTAATCTTATTTGGAAAACCTAACCTTCTAAATGACTATGACAGTATCACTGTTACATTACATTCATACAGTCACCCATCTGCCCAGAACCTTGGGGTTATCTTTGATACTTCTTAAATGTGACAAGCAGATTAGAAATATTGGAAAGGCTCGGTGACATTAAGGCCTGTATCCGTCTTGACCAGTTTGGGACAGCAGTACATGCAGTCATTACATGTTGCTTGGATTACTGCAACGTATTGTGTGAATCCATTCTACTGAGCTTTAACTGTTTTGCACAGATTTCTTCTCTGAAAAAAGCGTTCTTGCAGCTGTAATTGCAGCAAGAAGATGTTCAACAAAGCATTTATGGGTGGGAGTCTACTTTATGTGAATCTATGACATAAAATACCAAAGAACGTGTACAGGTTTGTGGATGTAATGTGACAAATTGTCAACGGGCATAAATACTTTTGCAAGGCACTTCAGGGTAAGCCAGTGCAAGGGGAAAAAATAGATTTCACCAGCATCTGTGCAACAAAGAAAAATGCTCATGAGATATTTACAGCAACAAAAACGAAACTGGACTGCCAGAACTACAAATACTATGAAGGTTTAGGGGAAAAAAGTAACAAGAGGAAATTGTTTCTCTGTTACACGTCTGTGTATCCTGAGATTACACAAACTCAGCAGTGGAAAACGTTACGATAGCAAGGTGAAAACCTATCTTTGTTAGGCAGAGCAATACTCTCACACTCCTCTGCTGCAAGAAACGTCACCTCACGTGCCAAGATCAGCATTAAGGAGGCAACTCATCTCTTAAAGTGTTTGGTGATGGTGAAGACAGTTTGTGTGCCTTGTGGCTGTGTGTGTTAAGTGAGAGAGAGACAGAGAGAGAGCGCTCTCCTGGGTATAGCACTGCTGCTGCAGCCCTGCACCAAAGAGATAAGACCACTGCCTTCACAGAAGCCTGTTTCTTGGGAATTTGAAAGCTGCCATCAAAATCCAGCGGTGACACACAAATCCCATCCGTCACCCAGTTACGACGGGCTCAAACAGCCCCCCAACTGTCCTGTACTTCACACTGTTGTGTCACTTCAAAATGCAAGACGGGAAATACTGACGACTGATGGGGCATGCTGTATGTGTGCTCCTCTCATTGTAAGTCTGACTTACATAGCATGGCCAGGCCAACGCTGTTGGGTGCTGTGGGCCTACTGCTGTGCAACAGCAAGCGGCGGGTGTCTAATTCCCGGCCTCTTCCTTTCATCTTGATAAGCGCTTATCAGGGCGTCGCAGGCCACCATGTCCCTGCCCAGCTGTCCACACTGCCACACAGACCTCATCCTCGTCGCTCCTCCTCATAACAGCCACGTAAGATCATGTGCTCTGAGAGCAGTTCAGCTCAGTCCCATTTCATTTTGACACAGCTGTCCTTGTCGGGAAGCTCATCAAAACAGTTCAAATCAAATGAGTGAATAAGGAAGACTTAAATTGAGAACATTGTATATACCTACAGATGTTTTTCCTGCTGGGTAAACCCTACACAGAATGCATCTAATCCTATTAGGATATGCATTCCTTGGTATTTCCATCACAAGAGCCTTGGTATTTCCTGCTGATTCTGTCTGATATATATATTAAGATTTTGACAATTGCACAAAGTAAAAATACGCATAATAAACAGCCTCTAGGCATGCATGCAGTCAATAAAGAAAGTTCTCATCCTCCCACGTTTCACATCTTTCAAGTATCACCATACTGGCAGAAGCATGTTTGAAAAGGAGCAAAGAGGACTATTTCAGTTTCTTTGTTTTGCCTCATAGAAAAAAGAAAAGAGAAAAAATATGTTCTATTGCATCTGCACTGTGTTGTAGTAAACTACATATTCCATTTTTACCCAGAAGTCAACATTTTCCAAGTTGTTCCAAGTTGAATAAATAAACAGGAAGGTCCCCTGAAGTTGGAATTCCAAGTGGGAAAGTCTGAGATTTCTCGCCAACCTCCACCTTAAAATCCAATATGGCTGCCTTGTTTTTAAGCTAGCGAAAGCTGCTGCAATAAACTTTTGTTCAGCCCTTGTGACGGTTTGTATCTCGTGCAGTATTTCACACACACAGTACTATAAAACCTTTCATGGTGAGTAGTTCCTTAAGGGTGGGATACATGAAATGCAACAACGCCAGTTTTGTTATCCTCTATTGCTAATAGTTAGCTTATCATGGAGCGCAACAGTTAGCATTTCCCATTGTTTTTCTTTTTTTTTAACTGGCAACTGAAGCAGAGTTAAGTCGGGTTTGATGCTACACCCAGCCAGATTCAGGTTCTAACATTAGAGGTAAAATAAGTACCAATCAGGATTTGTTCCTGGCTCTTCAATGTAGGCTTCGGGTTCTTGAAATAATCTCCCTTGCACTCCTTACCCAGATAACATGCTTCTGTGAGGGCAATATGGATTCGGATTTATGGTTACCAAGTTGGCCTAAGCTTTCAGTTTTCAATGCCCTCCTCACTATCCTCTGCAGAACATAATAAAATAAGAGATAAGACAGTGTTTTACATTGGGTGCCATTTTTTGACCTAGTGTTGTCCCATATAAAACCTGCATAGACAATTAACTTGGAGTCATTATGTAACATGTGGTCCATTACATCTGGGGCCCATTTTTTATTACCTCACCTATCAACACGGGCCGCATTCGTAAATGTTGGTTGGGATTTCCTGAGTAATTTCTGATGTAAAGATAATTTTTTTGCCAGACCAACTCATCTATTTGTATGTTTTTAGGCTGCGGCTTAGTAGTTATTAGCTGCATATTTACCTAGTAAATGGTAGAAATCGACATTTCTGCTCTTGTTTCCCGATCATCCATCTCATAAAACGTTTGCTGAGGTCAAAAGTATTGACCTTTGCTATTTCCATCCATTTATTTCTGTTGGCTTCATTGTGAGAATTTCCTACTTGAACAATTGTGGCTAAGGAATGGAAAGTTTAGAGAGATGACTGATCTAATTAAACATTTTTCCCACTGCTGCCATGACCTATGTATTGATTTGCATCTGGGCTAACTGATGCAGTTTATCTGTCCCCCCCTTGCTGCCACATGTGAGGAATCTATCCTCTATAACTGCTGTGGTTTCTTAAAAGGCTGAAAAAGGCTCAGTCTTACATTACAGATGAGCCTCGATTATTCCTAACTGTTTTTCTCCCCTGATTTCCCTGAAAACTGTAAATGAACAAAGAGAGAGGAAATTTGGGGAGCTGTTTTGACTACCAAATGACCAGCACAGTGTCTGGCTTGTGCGCTGTCAAGCCGTGTCCAGACCATATCTCTCCCCTCTGACTGCTGCTCCTTTCCCAATTTGCATTACTGCGCTCCACTCCAAGCTTTGCTGGACCACAAAGAAATTGTGTCTTTGCATTTTACCCCTGCTTTGTTCAAATGTCTCTCAAACTCTTTTCCATGTGGGTTTGTTCTTATCTGAAGCTGTATGCACATTTCATCAACAGACTAAAAAAAGAAGCCTCCCATGGTGTGTGCTCCCTGCCAGGCCTGAAGGTGCTCCTGAGAAGCATCCTTCTTACTGCATCTGCCCAGCACGTGAATCCTACACCTAAATAAACCCATCTCATCCAGTATTTCTGTCCATCACCTGGAGCGGCTTGATAACAGCCGTGGTTTGGTGCTTTTTTTATCCGTGGTGGAAATCATCCGAGATACATGTCCGTTATCAATGCTACGCAAGCAGCACACAACGACATAAAGGAAGAGCAGAGGAACTAAGATTTAAAACGGCCTTCCAGTGCCCCAAACCCGCTGCAGTAATTGTATTTCGTCAACAAATGACACAGTTAAATGTGATTTTTTTTCCCTTGTAGCTGTAAATATGTAACATCTGCCATCATGCAAGCTCTTTCTCTATGGACCAGAGAGGTGTGTCTTTTAAAAAAAAGTTGTCTCCAACCCCTCCCACGTACCGTCTCGTAAGCCCTAAACTTTGCTGCTGGTTGAAGAAGTTACTCCTGTAGCCATCAGCCTGTGGTGAGATAATCAGTCAGTCAGTCAGTCGAGCTAGGCCACCTTCAACAGGCTTATAGAAATTCTGCGAACATCCACTCTGGTAGGTGACCTCTTTATCTCATGTTGGACTTGTGTTCTTGTGTTCTTGTGGTGCTTCTTGTTAATTGTTCTGCTGGGGTGTAAGAGGGTTTTTAAAAAGAAAGAGAAAAACTTTCACTGGGTGTGTGTGTGTGGGGGGGGGGGTTACCTGCGGCATTAGTGTTAGATATTATTGAGAGGTGAGAACTTTTCAAAGAGATGAAGGTCATTCTGTTTACAGCTCAATGTACATTTTTATTTTAACCTAGGACACATTTTTTACTGTATTTGGCCATTGTTGAATATTTTTGTCCTGCATATTGGTTCTAAAATTAGTTTAGTTTGTATAATGAATTAGGAAAAATAGGTTTAAATATTTTTTTTCAAGAAACAACCACATTTTAAACACCATATGAAACTGCTCAGTTTAAGATCAAATATTAAATATTTGATGCATTGAAACGTATTTATTCTCCAGCTAGTTCCCTGTTTTTGTTTCCAGTTTTGTCTCTTTGCCCACCCAACCATGATGTGCTCTCTCACCCTGAGTTACCGTCACAGTTTTTTCAACAGATTTCCAATAATCAGATCAGATTTGGGGGTTGGAGCTGTAACATTGGAGCTGGACATACACAGAATTATAATATTGGGCCATATCAGATTTTCTCAGACTTTATCACACACTATCAGCCACTTCTCTTCCTTCTTCTCTTTCCTGTAAAGATACTGGACTTTTACTATGACCATATTATTTAGTCTTTTGAAGAGATTTTTGTCTTTATTCTAGAATATAAATGTTTTTGTATTAAACTGGAAGGAGATTTGCTGTAATTCTCTAAACAGTCTGTTTTTGAGTCCTATTGAAAAGAAAAAAGAAATCCACGAGCAGACAGAACTCCGTTTCTTTGTGTGTTTTTTTATCAGGTAGCGCGTCCCCCTGGGCATATCTTTGGCATACCTCTAACTGGCACCCCTATTATGTTTAAGGCCACCTAGTAACCGTTCGGTCACTGGCTTCATCGCTACTTTTAAAGTGCCGGTTATTTTTAGTTGTTACTTTCAGCCACAGTCAAATGAGGATCCTAGAAAAGGAAGTTTGAAAAAGCCTGCTGTCGAGAGATCTTGTCCCTGATAACTTCAAGTTGCACTTGTTTGTTGTGTTAGTGAGTGGCCCAGTTATAATGCATCATCTGCTACAATCAGAGTACCTGAGTGGACAGAGCTGAGTAGTGGAAAGACTGGTGATGCAGGAGGAATAAAAATAATCCATCTGTTTTATTTCTGCTATCCTTCAGGCTAAAACCTTCTCCTGTCAGCATGGAGGATTCATCCGATCAGTCCCACTGGGTGTCTCCCACTCTGCTTAGCTCTGACCCCCTTGCTGGTTTCTCCTCTGATGCGGGCCTGTTGACTTCTGGAGAAGATGGAGAGGCCTTTTTCTCTGGTACAGACACCGACTATGCTGGGCTGTCCTCTTTTTTTCCCAACCCAAGCCACAGCCGGGCACCATCCGGCTACAGACACAGCTCTGGTGAGCACAAAAACTCCTTCTCCATCCTCTACATCAAGATTTCATCATCTCATTCCTGTTCTTTGTTTTGTCTAAAGTCCGACAGGTTTACACCTCTCCAGGTCTCCTCAGTAATCTCCAGCTCCTGGATGGGCCAGGCCACCCCCTGAGCTCACCCTACAGCTCTTCAGCTTCCACCTGGAGCAGCAGTCCCCTCACCAAGGCGACACTGAACTCGCACACCCCAACCTCCCTCTACACCCCTGGGGTCACCTCCTCCTTCACCATCTGCAGAGATGGGTACTCGTCCCCTGGAAGAGAGGGCAGGGAGAGCCCCCGTCTTCAGGAGGCCCTCAAAGCGGAGCGTCTGAGTCCCCTGGGTGGTTCAGGGGCCAACAGCAACTTTCTAAACTTGACTCCTGCAGCCGGGAGCATGTACACCCCATCATCACACTCTCACCCACACATGCTGAGCCCCTACAGCTCGTACATGAGCGTGCCGCAGGAGTACAGCTCCGCAGCCCTCTACTCCAGCAGCGGAGCATGGATGAGCCCGTCCTACTCTCCAAAGCTCCGCAACAAGATAAGGGCAACCACTCCAGGTGAGATTTTGCATGGGTTGGTATGGGAATTTATAACTTTGTGTACAAATACCATAGTTCTATGATATGTACATCAACATTTAAAACAAAATGCCAGAAAGGCAACAATTATTCCTATTGCTGCTACAAAAACCATCTAAAATATGGACTATTACAATTATAACAATGCTATCCATAACAATGAATTATTGTTATTTTTGATTTTAAAACACAAATTTAAGTAAAAATCCAAAAATCTGGGATATTTTGCAACTGGAGATATTTTCTAAACAGCCAAAAAAATTGTGTTAGTATAGAAACAGTGCAGGAGCCTCCTGTCAGCCAGCTGACTGACAATGCACAGCAACAATCTAATTCAGTCTACTCATATAGTGCAAATGTCATTTCAAGGCCCTTGAAAAACAAACAGATCTAATTCATATCCAGTTATAGGGAAATATATAATCAAATCAATCCAATCCGGTCATACAGAAAGGTTGAACTTCGCTTATAAGCATTCCAATTAGATCGTAGTTAGGATAGTTAATTTACCATTTCATTTGATAAAAAAGTTAGCTCTATAATGACGCCGAGGTGATTGCATCAAGTCATTGGCTTTACAGCAATTCCTTTTCCTGAGCAAGTGTGTGGAGAGGAAGAGTGCCCTTTTAACAGGAAGAAACCTCCAGCAGAACCAGACTGTGTGAGAGACCCTCTGGTGTTACCGACTGAGAGGATAGGAATGAGACGCAGATAAACACGGAGGGACTCGTCCAAGAAACAGGTGGAGGAGTGGGGGAGGGTGATGTGTGAATAAACTCAGATCATTCTGACACCTTCAGCATCTCAATAAAAGGACTTTAAACCGTAGCAACAGTAGGATGGAAGGTTTTAGTCTCGAAGCTGTTTTTACTACCCTTTTAGAAACACATGATATTTACAGTATGACAAACCAGTTTATACTGGCAGACAAAAAAAAAACGAAAAGTTAACTGGATCAATGAAGCAGCATTTCAAGAAGGTTTGAATGCTGTCGTCATTTTGAAATGAATCATCAAAGCAGTTGCAGTAAGACAATCTGTCATGGCTGGAATGTACCAAGATTATAAGGCAGACCAAATTAAATTTCAACGTTAACGTACTGCTCATAATTTCAGTATCTTTGAAGATTTTTATACATATTTAAAAACCTCCAATCATAACCTTTTCCTTTCATTTGAACAGAGGCCCGAGAGTGTGTAAACTGCGGAGCCACTGCGACGCCTCTGTGGCGCCGGGACGGTACAGGCCACTACCTGTGTAACGCCTGTGGACTGTACCACAAGATGAACGGCCAGAACCGACCGTTGATCCGACCCAAGAAGAGACTGGTGTGACTCACAGTCAGCTGGCTCCTTTCCTGATATGTTAACTATATCAACCGGTGAAGAAACCTTGATCGTTTCCTTTCCTGTGTTTCAGATCGTGAGTAAGCGTGCAGGTACCCTTTGTGCCAACTGTCACACCAGCACAACAACGCTGTGGAGGCGCAATGCCAACGGAGAGCCTGTGTGTAACGCCTGTGGACTCTACTTCAAACTGCACAATGTGAGGCCCACATGAGAACAGAGCAGTTACAACCAGCGGGAGAATCTGGCACTTTGTGTTATAAATCCTCTCGTATTTTCCTAGGTCAACCGACCGCTCACCATGAAGAAGGAAGGCATCCAGACTCGCAACAGAAAAGCCTCCAACAAGAACAAGAAGAGCAAAAAGGCCGTCCTGCTCGAGCCGTACTCCGAAATGACCCAGCAACCTCCCCTGGATGACAACATCGGGTCCTTTTCCCTCGGCCCTGGGACTCTTCTAACCTACAGCCACACACCGCACCTCATCCCAACCCCGACCCCCCTGCACCCGTCTGGCGGCTTACCCTACCCACACCACCTCAACTCAGGCATGGTGCCCACTCTAGTGTGACTCAGTAGGAGCTATCATTTGTCATTTGCATGGATTTGTACATAGAGGATGCCTTGTCAATGAAGATTTGTTTATTTTCACTGTATTCTATCACATTTTGTTGATATATTTTGCATGATGTCAGATAAAAATCCCTCCACTGAGGTTGCTGCACATGTAAACCCGCTGATAAGAGATTCGCTCCATTGTAAATACAAACAAGCATCTGATTTGGTGCAGGTATCTGCTTAGGGATTGTTACTCTCTGTAATGTGAAGTTACACATTAGAATTAATGTTCATGTGTCTCTGTTATGTATTTGCATAGACGATCTAACTACACTGAAAGTAGAGAGAGAAGAATAAAATGCTTGACTTACGCTTGGCTGATGAGGGGTTTTGTTTTAATTCATTTGAATTTCCAGCTCTGAGGCCTGGCCAAAGTGTTGCCTCCTGTGTGCTGGTATTGTACTCCTCTGAGCTGGCATAGTGGTGCCTTTGTGCAGCCACTGATCCACTTTGACAGTGTAATTGTACATAGCCGCTATGCAAATCCCCCTTTCCGCAGAAGTGACAAACACTCAACTAAAGTGCAACACTTACACCTGGTTTGATGCTTCGACCAGTATCGCCAGTTGAGGAACAACTGAGCAGCTGTCTCACCAACACACACACACACAAACACACTGCGCGCCTAATGAATATGATGTATTTATTTGCAGTAACTGGTCCCTGGGGATTTTTGCATGCTTGAATACAACTATCACACACTTTAGAAATCAGAAGTAATATTATTCTTAGTGACATCACAGACCTGAAAAAGCTGAGCAATGAATGTATTTGGAGAAATTAGCAGGGTTTTGATGAGTCACACTGTATCCATGTTGCAGTCCAGGGATTTTCAGTTTAATACCTCTTCATCATTCTGTTTTTTAACTCTCACACACTTAGCAGGCAAGCAGACTTAAGCACATATTGTTGCTTGCAGAATGCAGGTTAGATTTAACGCCTAGATTCATGTCTGTCTTTAGCTAATATATGTGAACTTTTGAACCGCACTGCAAACATTTTTCAGGATTGTTTTATTAACTAATGTTAAATCATCCTTGTTCACCAAGCCTCCTGTGAAACTGTTAGGAGCCTCTCCCCAGGGGAGGCCTTCCTCAGCTTTACAAACCTCTGCTGTAGTCGGTGCAGTCTGAGCTCTGACACACTGGAAATATGTTTTTTTTTTTTTCTTAAATCAAGTTATTTACAGTGCATTAAAAAAACTATTCATACCCATTGAACTTTTTACATTTTGTCACTGTCACAAGCCTGTATATTATTAGAAGTAGGATTTTCACATAGACCAGCATAATACGTGTTTTTTCTTTTCTCTTTTCACAAAATACAAATCTAAATACTGATGTGTGCAACTTTCCATGGTGTGTTTTGCCCAGCTCAGTCAGATTGAATGGAAAGCATCTGTAAACATGAACGTTCAAGTTTTGTTACAGATTCTCAACTGAATTTAGGTCTGAACTTTGACTGGGCCATCCAAATATAGGGTTGTTGTCCTGCTGAGAGGTGAACCTCTGCCCCAGTATGAAGTGTTTTCAGCCTCTGACAACTCATCAACTTTGACCAGTTTCCCTGTCCCTGCCGAAGAAAAGAAACCCCACAGCAGTATGCTGCCACCACAGTGTTTGTCTGTGGGGATGGAGTTGATGAGTGTTAGGCTTCTGCCATAACATTTCGCATGTAGGCCAAAAAACTGAACTTTGTTCTGATCTGACCAGAGCATCTTCATCCACATGCTTGCTTTGTTTCCTTGTGGCAAATTGCAAATCGTTTCCACAATGGCTTTCTTCTTGCCGCTCTTGTGTAAAGACCAGATCATCGAGTGCATTACTAAATGCTGTCCTATCAACAGATTATCTGAGCGGTGGCTCTCTGCAGCTCCTCCAGAGTTTCCATGGGCCTCTTGGCCGATCTTTGACTAATGCTCTTATTGCTCTGTTATGCATGGATGGATGGATGGATGGATGGATGGATGGATGGATGGATGGATGGATGGATGGATGGATGGATGGATGGATGGATGGAAGATAGATAGATAGATAGATAGATAGATAGATAGATAGATAGATGATAGATAGATAGATAGAAGTAGATAGATAGATAGTAGATAGATAGATAGATAGATAGATAGATAGAAAAGTAGATAGATAGATAGATAGATAGATAGATAGATAGATAGATAGATAGATAGATAGATGGATGGATGGATGGATTAAAACACCATCTAAAAGAACCTAAATTGTTTTACTTTAAAACATCAATAAACTATGATTTATCATTAGCTAAAAATAGTAGCATGTGAGAATTTGTTTAAGAAAGTTTAAATAAAGGACAGTGAAGTCAGACTTTTATTGAGGCACCTATTCATTCATTTTTAGCATTCAGTCTTCTTGGGCACTGAATCTGATAAACCAGAAATAACACTCAGCTTCCCTAGAAGGACTTTCCTGACATTTGTTCACTTGCACCCTTCAGCTAAAGTCACAGTTTGCAGAGAGATGACAAAGAATCAGAATTAACTCTAGTATCCACCAGGGGAGCATAAAGTCCACAGGACACACACACACACACACACACAATATTGTATTTCTACCCATATTATGACTTCGTATTGACTGCCAATTATTTTAGTAATATCCCTAACAATCCCCCTAACTCTAAGCATTGCCAGTACATTCCTAACCCTGATCTGAACCTAAACCTAATTCATACCATACATCTAAACCTTACCCCTAACCTTAAAATGGGGTCCGCCACATTAGGGCCAGACTTTAGGCCCCATAAGGCCTATCGGTCTTCAGAGGGTTAATAAATATGCCAGAAATATTGCTAAATAGTTTACAGAAACACACACAGCTTGGGTTTTTCTATCATTATGGGGACTTTGCATTGACCTTCATTCATCCTTCCTTCAATTATTTGGAACAACCCTAACCCTTACCCTAAACCTAACCTAAACTTGATTCACAACTTAGTCCCAAAACTAACCCCTAACAACAACAGCATTTCCCCCAAGGGGACCAGCCTTTGGCCCCCACAAGGAGATGTGGGTCCTTACAATGTAGTATTTTTTCAGAAAATGGACCTCATCATGTAACAAAAAAAACATACACACATTTTGTATATATTTGGTGATATCACTTCCAGAAAGCTGTCGACAAGTGATGCGCTTACAATCTGATAAATTTAGAGAACATTTGCAGGGAGAAGTCAAATATTAGCAAGACCAAATGTGGTGCTTTGACAAAGTTTCAGTTTAAGCCTGTGTCAGCTATTCAAATGGGTTGTTGCATCTTTTTTGTTCTCCTAAAAGATTGATTTGTTTTTCACTTGAATGTACAGGATATACGTTAATGTATATACAGGGGTTGGACAATGAAACTGAAACACCTGTCATTTTAGTGTGGGAGGTTTCATGGCTAAATTGGACCAGTCAGGTAGCCAGTCTTCATTGATTGCACATTGCACCAGTAAGAGCAGAGTGTGAAGGTTCAATTAGCAGGGAAGAGCACAGTTTTTGCCAAAAAAATTGAAATGCACACAAATTTTTGGGGGACATACCAGAGTTCAAAAAGGGACAAATTTTTGGTGCACATCTTGCTGGCGCATCTGTGACCCGACAGCAAGTCTTTGTGATGTATCAAGAGCCACATTTTCCAGGGTAATGTCAGCATACCACCAAGAAGGAGAAAACCACATCCAAAAAATTAACTGTGGACGCAAGAGGGGAAGCTGTCTGAAAAGGGATGTTCGGGTGCTAACCCGGATTGTATCCAAAAAACATTAAAAACCACGGCTGCCCAAATCACAGCAGAATTAAATTTTGCACCTAAACTCTCCTGTTTCCACCAGAACTGTCCGTCGGGAGCTCCACAGGGTCAATATACACGGCCAGGCTGCTATAGCCAAACCTTTGGTCACTCATGCCAATGCCAAACGTCGGTTTCAATGGTGCAAGGAGCGCAAATCTTGGGCTGTGGACAATGAGAAACATGTATTGTTCTCTGATGAGTCCACCTTTACTGTTTTCCACACATCCAAGAGAGTTACGGTGTGGAGAAGCCTCAAAGAAGCGTACCACCCAGACTGTTGCATGCCCAGAGTGAAGCATGGGGGTGGATCAGTGATGGTTTGGGCTGCCATATCTTTGGCATTCCCTTGGCCCAATATTTTGTGCTAGATGGGCAGGTCACTGCCAAGGGACTACCAAAACCATTCTTGAGGACCATGTGCATCCAATGGTTCAAACATTGTATCCTGAAGGCGGTGCCGTATATCAGGTTGACAATGCACCAATACACACAGCAAGACTGGTGAAAGATTGGTCTGGATGAACATGAAAGTGAAGTTTGAACCATCTCCCTGGCCTGCACAGTCACCAGATCTAAATATTATTGAAGAAACGTTTTCCTCCACCAGTATCACGTAGTGACCTGGCCACTATCCAGCAAGAAAGAATGGCTTTAAAATCCTCTGACCACTGTGCAGGACTTGTTTTATGTCATTCCCAAGACGAAATTGACGCTGTATTGGCCGCAAAAGGAGGCCCTACACCATACTAATAAATTATTGTGGTCTAAAACCAGGTGTTTCAGTTTTATTGTCCAATCCCTGTATGTGGAAAAACTTTGGAAATGATTTATCATGGTCTCATTTTTTTACATCAAAAAAACCTATTAATTTAACGGTGATTTACAAAAATAGACATTTAGTTTTCTGACATGCACTACTACTACTGTGATTGTTTCTGTAGAGGTATCCTGCGGAATAAACCAGAAAAAGCGGTTTTGTGTTGATCGCACTTGTGGTCATGTCTCTGAAGATTAGATTAGAGTATTGAGGCAAAGTTTCTGACTGACTTCTGTGGCGAAAAAACAAGAAAATAGTTTTACTGTGCCACAAAACAGACTGAATCCTGCAGCCATTAAATGCATGGAATTGACCAAACTCCTCTAAAGCAGCATGTAATAAACACGCCGCTAAGGCAAGCACAGGCGATGTATTTTTTATGCTGAGCTGCAGGGCTGGGGTTGTTCAGTAAGGACTGCAAGATGACTGATAAGTTATCACTGGGGCCACAGACCCGGGAGCATCCACCTGCTACTGGCTCCGCCACTCTCATCCTCCCTGTCAGTTACTCAGCGAGGGCCTCTCTGGGCTGCTTTAGGTGACAAAGACAACATCATCAGTGAGAAGGGTACTGCTGTCAGAGATCGATGTTTAAAACTGTCACATCTGGTATCACTGGATCCTGTCAGGTTTCATAATCTGTGGGGGTGCTGGGAACGCTTCACTTCAGTCACGTCTATAAATGTTCGCTCTCATCAAAAATACACGTGTCATAGCTGATCCGTCCATGCTTCACTGAAGATGACAAGGAGAAATAATACTTTCATTTATGCATTTGGTTTCATCTTGTTGATCACTGATCAGTGAACATCTGGCAGCACCACCCACCCACACAGAGCACACTCTTGGCCAAAAAGGCTGATTATAAAAACTACCCATTTTGCAGGATGATTTAGAGCAGGCAGATTTCTGTCAACTATTATACACATAATAATGTTTATTCCCAGAGGACACAGGAAAGTTAGAGATAACTTTTTATGTGAATCCACAGTGATTATTGCAGGTATGTAACGTTTCCTCTAAACCACCCTGAGACATAGAATCTGCAAGGTTTACCTTTACAGGAAATATAAAAGTAATATATATAAAAAAATAGCTCAAGGAACAAGTGAAGGTGGTGGGGGGTGGGGGGAGTCACATCCATAATTTATATCCTTTCCTCAACTGTCTCTGTCTGCTGTTTATCTGCAGCAGCTGTCGGCCCTGCTCTGGGGAAATGGCAGCAAATGACAGGGATAGATTAGCAACCACAGGCCTGCTCCAGTTCTCTCTCAGAACCATCCGTTGGTGGCAAAACTTCTCTCCCCTGCTGCTGCTGTGCTCTATGCTTTCATTCCCAGTGCAGACTGGGAGTGCCTACAGGGCTGCCTTCATTCTAGCTGTGACAACATGAGTTATTCAGTTATAAGTTGTGTTGAATAATTAGTGGGCTAAACATCATGATAGGAAAATATGTTTTCAGAGACTCTAAGGCTGTTTTTGTTAATACAAAATATTTTTAATAAATACCAACAGAATTGGATGTAAAAACAATAACTGGTTCGGCTACAGTGAAAAAAGGCGATAAACACCAGTGGGACAGTAGCTACAGAATATCGCGCTCAAAATACGTGGTGCACAGGCTCCCCCTGGTGGCTCATGTACAACACTACTACTTAGCTTTCATTTCACTTGAATTTTTTTCCCTATTTGCATTGAAAGTAAAAAACCCCAAAATAACTGCCAGACTGGCGACCCCCTAAAAATACATTTAATTTTTAAACACTAGATTTATTTATAAAATATAGAGTGAAATAATTCAATGTATTTTAAAATGAATTTATTGTTTTTTAATTACATTGAATTATTTTATTTCATCATATATTATTTAATTGTGTAATGGGACATTTCAGGGTATATTTTATTTTTTTAATGGTTCATTAATATGTATTTATTTCATAATAAATTAATTTATTTAATTTGTCCCTTTTAGCCCTCAATACTCCTCAGCAGTTACATCATGATGAATCTGAAAATGGTAAATGAACTTATATAGCACCTTTCCAGTCATACAGACCACTCAAAGCGCTTTACACTAGAGCCACATTCACCCAATCACACTCACTAACGCTCACACATTCATACACCGATACGCAGATCGGTAGGCAACTTGAGGTTAAGTGCCTTCCCAGGGCACATTGACATATGGTAGGAGCAAGCTGGAATCGAACCCACAACTTTCAGATTGCAAGACGACTACTCTACCTACTGAGCCTCAGTCGCCTCAGTAGGTATCACAAAATCATCTCTTGACATCCCACACTTGGTATCTAGGGACCCCACAGAGGGTCTCCCGACCCCACTTTGGGAACCCCTGCTATAGACCAACACAAACTAGCATATAAAAAGGATGTGGAAGGAAAATTACACACGATTTTCAAAATGTACAGATACAAATCTGAAAAGCAGTGTGCATTTCCTCTGCTGCCATACAACCTCTAAACACTGAAATTTATGCTGAAACAAAGTCGCTCAACTTTATCAAGATTTGGTGGAGTGTAATAATTTTGAGTTCTTGCCACTGATTATGACATGGATTTGGGGCTGGACTTTGACTGGGCCATTCTAACATGAATATGCTTTTAACGAAACCCTTCCATTATGCCTCCGCCTGCTCATTTAATGTCTTTATACTGAAATGGCTGAAGTCTGTGCCGCCTAAACAGGTTTTCTTCAAAGGGTTACTCTGGATTCAACAATATTCATGATCCAATCATCTCTGACCAGCTGTGCGGTCCCTGCAGAAGAAAAGCAATCCCACAGCATGATACTGCTGTATTTTAGTGGGGAGGATGTGCAGTGTTAGTTGTCTGCAACATGTTTTGCACGTACGACCAGAAGTTCAGTTTCAGTCTCATTCAACAAAACTTCTTCTGGCTTTCAGTCAGCACTGGTTTTCTTCATGCCACTTGTCCATAACGCCCAGATTTGTGAAGTGAACATGTGATACCTGTCTCACCAACAAATTCTCCAACCTTAGTTTTGGATCAATGCAGGTCCTCCAGTTACCAAGGGCTCTTGGTACAATGCACAGTCCTGATCAGTTTCCAACTAGGAACATGGGGAGAATGTTGAAACAGAAGAGTGCTGTACAGCTTCACACAATTCAAGTTTTTTATGCAGAAAAAACTAAATATTACCAGATGCATTGCTTGTATTGCCCGGGTCCTCTGTGCCACAATGCTCGACTGAAAGAAGGAACACAAACATTACTAAGGTAAAACCTGAACTGGTTTGGTGTGGTCTCTGTTAATAAAAAATGAAGTTGACACAAACATAATCATGGGTTCAATAACAAATATTTTGAGCACAAAAAACCCTTTATGTGTCTCCTAATACTGTTTCCAACCATATAACTGTATAACTCTTCCCATATTTAAACTAGTGCAGAGTTACGACTGTGGGGGTGCTGCAAGGGGGTCATGTGATTTTTGGTCAAGACTGCTTTTTAAATACTTTTTTAAATTTCAGTTTTGTCTTTAAATACACATTAAGATGAATCCAGCATGTTGAATTAAATTGGGAAATAGATGCATATATGTATATACGGTCCTTGCTCCCCCTCTCCATCAGTTTGGAGGTCCCAGACTAAAAAACATCGAAGACCCCTGAACTAGTGTATAGCCGAGTGTGTTTAGCATATTATGCTTTAGGCAATCTAACCAACAAAAGAAAATAAAGCCACAAGAAAAACATAAATATTTTTATTTTTGAAGCATGCCTAAAACTCCAGTACAGGCAACAAAAGGACTCCAATGTTACACAGTGAAAAAAAAATAGAACTTATATTCTCTGTCAGCTTTCAGTTTGTTAGACATAAGAGTTGGTCCTTGGATAATGCACAGAAGGCAAAATAAAAAGCAAATTCACCAAACCAGCTGAATGTTTCTCAGTCTCATTTATAGCTTATGTTCATTTAAAGCACTTCAAGTCTGAACAGTAAGACCCTTTTACAACTAAAATGCACTGCTGCATGTTAAAAGAAACCAGAGAAGCAGAGTGAGAAGTATTACAGCTCACCAAGCTACATTAGTTGTGGATACTCCTACAATTTGCTTGACTGTGCAGCCTAACCACATTCAGTGTACAAGCAGACCGGGCTTTATATTTTCTTAATGTAAACAATAACTACTTTGTTTTACTTGCGTTGGCATAGCAATACACATGATGTGCCAGGATGAAGGACATGCAGATCGTTCATCGTTTCTTAGCAACGAGCATGACGAGCAGAACTCCGGTTAGCAGAGCCGCACCAACTAGCAGCCATTTGTTCAACGTCTCCTGAAATCTCCGCCCCTGTGCAGCAGCGTCTTGGCCATAAAGCTTAGCAAAGCAGTCCTGTGAAGCAAACACAAAGTAGACAGAGAATAAGAACTTCTTGTTTTCACTTTGCTCGAATATACAGTGCCGGTTTTGCTTTTTCCACACTTATTGTTTCGGATCAGCAAGCAATTTTTAATATCCAACAAGCAGCTTTCAAATGATGATTTTATTTCTTAAGGGAAAAAAACAAGCTTGGCCCATTTTAAAGTATAAATAATTCCTCCCTTACTGAATCATGAATTAACTATGATTGAGCACATTTTTTACAAAGCTGAGTTAAAATCTTCGGAACCACACCCAAGTGGCGACTGCTGCGTAGCCCGTAAAATCCACACATCAGGTCAGAACCCAGAACATCTGAGACACTGTAGGCCTCACTTTCTACAGGAAAAAGACGGGGTTCATGATTCAACAATAAGGAGACCGGGCAAAAATGGCATCTATAGGGGAGTTTCGAGGCTACAACCACTGCCGACCAGAAGGAGCACAAAAGGCCCATCTCACATTTGCCAAAACCCATCCTTCTGATCCCCAAGACATTTGGAAAAATATTCTGTCGACTGACGAGACAAAAGTGGAACTTGAAACTTCGTGATGGTCCGGGGCTGCTTTGCTTATTCAGGATCTGAACACTTTGCGGCCCATGAATTCTGCTCTCTACCAGAAAATCCTGAAGAATGTCTAGCCATCTGTTCATGACTTTAAGCACAAGCGCACTTGAGTTATGCAAAAGGACAATAACGGGTCTAGTCAAAGTCTGGACTTAAATCCGACTGAGATGCTATGGCATGAACTTAAAGAGGACACTCATGGAGGAAAATCCCCCAATGTGGCTGAATTAAAATAAATCCACAAAGGAGATTAGGCCAAAATTCCTCCACAGTGATGTAAAAGGACTGATTAACAATAGCAGTTGGTGCCGCCATGGGTTGGCACAACCAGTTAATAACCAGCTTAGAGGGCAGTTACTTCTTTTTTGAGGCCAGGTTGGTTTGGATTGGTTAGTTAATAAATGAAATCATCATTGAAAAAACAGCTTTTTGTATTAACTTGGGTCATCTTTGTCTGACATTAAAGTTTTTCTTACTGATCTGAAATGTTTAAGTGAGACAAACAAGCAAAAAAACTAAAGAAATCTGCAAGGGAAAAAATACTTTCATGACACTGCAGGCTGTATAACAACAGAAGGCTGCCACATGATTTTTTTCCCCATATGATAACGTTCAGCTAATCCCCAGCAGACTTACCCATCCTCCCTGGCTGTGGATCCAGGGATCGAGCTGCTCATCTAGGTAAATGGTCATCCAGTCTGCAATGCGGGAGACCAGCTCGCTCATATTCTTCTGGACACAGTCCACACACAGAACCCCTCCAAAGGCAAATAGCCCCACCACACGCCCCCAGTTGACCCCATCCTTGAACAACTCGTCCAACACGGCCTTAAAGCTGTGGTAGGCTGTGTCAGGGGTGATGTCTAGCTGCAAAGAGAGGTGACTAAAACTTTGGGTGAAGAGACGTTCAAACTCATCTGCTGAGTCCTTCAGAGCTGATTTTACAGCCTCTATGCTGCCACGAGGGGCCCAAGGCTTCCTTGGGGGGCCGGCCCTGCTGTTGACCAGTGGGCCGTTGCTAGAAGCCGAGGTGTTCTTCTCTCCCTCGGTCCTGTCACCAGCAACCTCTGACATCAGCAGAGAGTTTGGACAGTTTGTCTGGGACAATTTGTAGCTTATGTAGAACTTCACCAGTTCTCTGTTACTGTATGACATTATTTACACACTTAACCTCCAATATACAGTCAACCTAATTAGATGCCATGATGTTTTCATTTCTCCCAGTCTGCCAGGAGTCACAATGGAGCTTCTGTAATTTATCCTGCAGCCAGAAACAACCTGGAAGCACAGATGACAGTGATGATATAGTGACGTGCCGTTCTTAGGCAAATATTAATAGAGTCTTTTTGTTATGTTACAGCAACAAACTGAAATGTATTTTACTCAACTTTTATCCGCTAAATAAACACAAAGTAGTGCATTATTGTGACGTGGAAGGAAATGATACATGTTGCTTTTACAAATAAAAATCTACAAAGTGTGGCACGCACATACATTCAGCCCCTTTACTTGGTCTTAAAACGGAAAGAATATGGCACAGCTATAAGTAAACCAACACATGGACATTCATCTAAACTGAAAAGCCTGACAAGAACAGCTTTAATAGGAGAACCTGCCAAGAGACCCAAAGGTAATTCTGGAGGAGCTGCAGAGATCCATGGCGCAGGTGGGAGAGTCTATAAGCAGGATAACGATTAGTCAAGCACTTCACAAATCTAGCCTTAACAATAGACTGGGATCAATAAACACATTGTTGAAGGAAAGTCATAATAAGTCTGGTTTGCAGTTAGCCACAAGTTATGTTGTGGACACAGAAAGCATGTGGAAAAAGGTGCTCTGGTCAGATGAGACCTAAAATGAGCTGCGTAGCCTACATGCAAAAGTCTATGTGTGGTAAAATCTAATACCGTACATATACACACATATTTATTGATTTATTTATTTAAGAAAATGAAAACATTTCTTTAGTCTTCTTCCACCTTACAATTATGCACTACTTTATGTTGGTGTGTCACATAAAATCCTGACGTTTGTAGAACATGACAAAAATGTGCAAAAGTTCAAGAGTACTTATGCAAGGCAGTTTGTCACAGAGTTGTTCATTAAAATAGCTTGTATAATTCTTGCAGATTGCATTATTTTCAGTCTGATCATCATACGTGTCCACTGGCGCTGCACCCTCTTGAAGACCTATATTACAGTAGTACAGATAATCTGAAATATTAACGGAATCTAGATTTAGCCACTACACAGCATAATCAGTACAATCACCGCTAATAACACTTCATCAATACGAATTATTAACATATCTCAGTGGCGCTCTCCGTTTAAACGAGCCATCTCTGACAGCTCAATCAACAAGTGACGTAGTTTGGAATTAACTGGGTTAGCCTTACATGCTAACTAGCTGCTAAACTGCCTACATGAAACGGTCTAAAAAAGAACAAACAAAATAGTAGAAAGTACATACTACTTGCTTTTAACAGTTAATGGTATCTTGTAAATTATACTTACAGCTCCCAAAAGGGTATTTATTGCAGTTAAGAACGCAGATTAGGGGGTAAAAGTGGATGGAACTGCAAGCACAACATAAACATTTCTGCAACTGACAGGGGCCCGTTCAGTGACGCCCGCGGGCTGCTGGCCAATTGTGTCGTCGATCCCGTTAAATGTCCCTCCTCTTCCTGCTCCTGCACCAATCAGCAATCGAGACGCCTCGGAAATTGACAGATTTGATCTGTGATATTAAATATTAATACAGCTTTCATATTCATAATCATAAACAGGCTTTGCTACAGTTCTGCTTCCAATAGTTTTTGAATTTACATCTTCTGTTGAAATTTTAAAATCGGTCTAAGTTGGAGAACTTACCTATGAAAGGCTCAGGAAATAGTAGTTACTGTTAACTACGTTAAAATTGTAAACATGCCATTCTAGAGGGACCTATATTTGTTTAACACCCTATCAGTATATAATTATAACAAACTTGAATGTAATAGCTTCTGAAACGCCTTAATAGCTAAAACTGGCACTTTTACCTAACTTATTTAGAATAATAAGCCAGGAATAAAACCTTAAAATGAGGGCAATTTGCTTTATATCTAATGTTTAACCCTCTATTAAGTTTGACAAAATGTTTTGAAATACACATTCTTGTGAAAAGGCACAGACTAAAATCCCACCAAAGTTTTTTAATTAAGATTTTTATTCAAACAGGTACATAAACTTTAAATGCATCTTAAATGGTCTAAATCTGAAGAACATGAAGGGGATACACTGGAACAACTAATACAAAAGTGAAATAAAAGTAGGGAAACTGGAAAAACCATTTTAATATGTCATGGCAGCTAGGGAAAATAAAAAAAAGTTGTTTGAAACAGAACCACAATGTAGGCAAAAGAACAGTCTGTGTGTATATATATATATATATATATATATATATATATTATAAAATATATATGAGCATTGGCAATTATACAATGCAGGTTAGGGGTAACAGTTTTTTCTTTTCTGCACCACTAGTTCAGAGTAACAGGTTGAGAATTGATGACTTTTTGTGACCCATGCCAAGTGCTAAAAAACAGCCCTTCAAGTTGTGACCATTTTGGAGGTACAACTGGTTTACTCATTACACCCAAATGTTTTTCAACCAGAACAAAAAGGAAACATGATGCCAGCATTTTCTTTTCCATCTTTAATAAAGCTTGTATCAATGGAAGGCTCGTCCATGTCATGTTTTTTACCCCTTCTGTCAGGTTCACTGGGGGTTTGGATTCCACATTTTCTTCTAGTTGTACATCAACCACTAATTCTTCGACAAGACCTTCTCTCCTTGGTTTGGGTCAACATTTTCATTCTCCAACAAGACCAGATCCTGGTTTGGGTCAACATTATCATCTTCCAACAAGACCTTCTCTCCTTGGTTTGGGTCAACATTTTTATTCTCCAACAAGACGTTCTCTCCTTGTTTTGGGTCAACATTTTCATTCTCCAACAAGACGTTCTCTCCTTGGTTTGGGTCAACATTTTCATTCTCCAACAGGACCACATCCTGGTTTAGGTCAACATTTTCATTCTCTAACAAGACCTTCTCTCCTTGGTTTAGGTCAACATTTTCATTCTCCAACAAGACCTTCTCTCCTTGGTTTAGGTCAACATTTTCATTCTCCAACAAGACCACATCCTGGTTTAGGTCAACATTTTCATTCTCTAACAAGACGTTCTCTCCTTGTTTTGGGTCAACATTTTCATTCTCCAACAAGACCACATCCTGGTTTGGGTCAACATTTTTATTCTCCAACAAGACGTTCTCTCCTTGTTTTGGGTCAACATTTTTATTCTCCAACAAGACGTTCTCTCCTTGGTTTGGGTCAACATTTTCATTCTCCAACAGGACCACATCCTGGTTTAGGTCAACATTTTCATTCTCTAACAAGACCTTCTCTCCTTGGTTTAGGTCAACATTTTCATTCTCCAACAAGACGTTCTCTCCTTGTTTTGGGTCAACATTTTCATTCTCCAACAAGACGTTCTCTCCTTGTTTTGGGTCAACATTTTCATTCTCCAACAAGACCACATCCTGGTTTAGGTCAACATTTTCATTCTCTAACAAGACGTTCTCTCCTTGTTTTGGGTCAACATTTTCATTCTCCAACAAGACCACATCCTGGTTTGGGTCAACATTTTTATTCTCCAACAAGACGTTCTCTCCTTGTTTTGGGTCAACATTTTTATTCTCCAACAAGACCTTCTCTCCTTGGTTTAGGTCAACATTTTCATTCTCCAACAAGACCACATCCTGGTTATGGTCAACATTTTCATTCTCTAACAAGACGTTCTCTCCCTGGTTTAGGTCAACATTTTTATTCTCCAACAAGACCTCCTCTTCGTGGTTTGGGTCAACATTTTCATTCTCCAACAGGACCACATCCTGGTTTAGGTCAACATTTTTTCTCTCCAACAAGACCTTCTCTCCTTGGTTTAGGTCAACATTTTCATTCTCCAACAAGACCTCCTCTTCTTGGTTTGGGTCAACATTTTCATTCTCCAACAGGACCACATCCTGGTTTAGGTCAACATTTTTATTCTCCAACAAGACTTCCTCTTCTTGGTTTATTTCAAAATTTTCATTCTCCAATAAGACCACCTCTTCTTGGCCTAGGTCAACATTTTCATTTTTTGATAAGACAGTCTCTTCTTGAATCAGGTCCACTTCCTTTCCATTTTGACTCATGCTCTTCTCTCTCAAAGGATCGTCAATTTCCACATGTTCTCTCTCTTCAGTCAGGTTTTCCAGGCACTTGAATTCAACATTATCTTCATGGTTTGTGTTAACCTTTTCATGCTCGTCTTGGTTAATTTCAAATTCTTCCATCTGAACAGGGCTCTCAGTTTCTTCTTCATTGTCTGAGTCTATTGAAATTATCTCTATGCGCAAACCACTGTGCTCCACTATGTGGTTTGGTTGGTGAGGACGCGGTTTTGGTTTTGTGTATGGAGCATGTGACTTTAAGCCTGTAGACCTAACAGTGGAGGTGCCAACCAACCTCCCCTTATCAAAAATCAGGTAATGTTTCAGTTTGCTAACAGCGTTCATGTCAAGGCCAACTTGGACTAAAACCTTCTTGGTTTCACAACTCTTCAAACACAGCTTCCGCTTCAATGCAAAGTGACTAGCAACTTCAGATTTCCACAGCCACAGACTTGCAGCCAGCTTCTCCACTTCTTGGGAAGTTGGGTATGGTCGTCGGTTGAAGTATGCCGTGAGAAAGTCTTTCCTGGCCTCGTGCGTCTTGTGCTCACAGCCTGAAGGATCCAGAACCAGGCTGTCAAATGGAGTAGAGCTTCCACGGAAGGGACCTGTTTTTTTGCTCATTTTGATTTTCTTGGGATTTGATGGAGACTGCGTTGGCAACTGCCTCTTGAGAATACCAGCACCTGCCGAGTTGAGAGTCAAGGTAGATTTGAAGCCTTGACTTGACTGATTCCTACCAACTGCTCTGCATTGCACAAGGTGCAGGGTGATTGTGGAAGCTACCATATTACTAGTGTACACCCCTAAACAATGAATACACTTGTATGTCATCTTATTTTCGACAGGATGCATGGTTTGGATCACTTGATGTCGCTGTCTCAGGTGCATGGCCAAAGCATCTGAGAGGGGACCTTTGAGGATGGAGAAACACAGCGGGCAAACAGTTTTTCCAACATCGCTGTTCTGGATCAGTGAGACTAAACTTCTTGGTTCACTTTGCTTTTCCATAATTCTAACCGGTTGTAGTTTTCCAGGCAGATTACCATACTGTAGTGCAGGTGCAGATTGATCCTGACCATTGGGTGATTCCTTCATGTTAAACGTGAGGACAGCAAGCTGAATGTTAGTGGGTTTGCTTTGTTTAATGGTGAGATCAAAAGTTAGAGGTGATGCACCACTGGGTCCAACAAACTCATCTGGGTGGGTCTTGGCTGTGTGCTCCATGATTTTTTCAACACTGTGGAAAGCAGAGTGGCACTGAGGACAGGTTAAGCCATGAATCAGCATGTGGTTAAGTAATGTGTTGCTGGGCAGATAGCGGTTGCAAAGCAAACACTTACTGGTGAAGTTGTGGATTTTCATGATGTATTTGGCCAGTGCCCAAACCTTTTTTGCCTTGTGGGCACACTCAAAATGAGCACTGTACAGGTTTTCGGGAAAGAGTTCATTACAAACCGTGCATATCTTCCATTTCTGTGTTTGGGCTGTATTTACACTAGTCTGATTATTTTGAGCTACAGCACCGTTTGCATTAACTGTGACACGCTTCGGATTGGCTGGGACACTGCGCTGACTCTTCACAGTAGGCTTCAGGTAGCCAATTACTGGCTGCGTTGCTGGCTCGGGTCTTGGAGTCTTACTCCTCTTAATGATCAGAGCAGCTTTCTCATTCATGGTTGGCTGAGGCTTTGACATCATAACATTAGCATGTCCAATCATGGTCGTAACTTGTGAACCAATACGTTCATGGTACTCTACAACATGCTGCACTAAAGCCTCATAGCTCCGAGTGGAAAATGGACACTGTTTGCAGAAAATGTTGTTGCCATTGACAGAACAAGCACCATTTTTAACAGATGCAGAAACCCTGCCATGATATGGTGAAACAATATGCTGAAAATGTTCTCTGTAAATATGTCTTCTGACGACATTATAGAGTGTGTCTCGGAATTTGCACTTCTTGCAGAAGTACATTGGTTTCTCCAGTCTGTTTCCCTGTACGGCGCTGTTTTTCAAAACAGAAGCACGTGGATTCCCATAGTTCAGCTGGAATGAATGGGGTATGTGGAATATTTTGACATGTGTCTCCAGAGTCCTCCTATTTGCACTGAAAGAACAGTATGGACAGTTGAGTAGAAGTTGACTATCCAGTATTTTCCGGTGCACATTGCGGAAGTGATTTTTGTAGCCAGAGTAGTATTTGGAAGAAAATCGGCACTCTGTACAGCAAAATGGCTTCGATCGGTAACCCTACAAAGACACCCAGGAGGGAAACAGTGGTTTTAGAATATTAGACGATTTATTCAAAAGAGTCCAAGCTCAAAGAGGATTTACCTGTGTTTTAGAGTTAGATGGATCCCATGTGAAGATGTCACGGCCATGAGTGTCCTTTACAGTTTGTTCATCTGGGCAAAACTCTTTAAACTCCTGTGAAAGATAAAAATACAATAAATATTTACAGGAAAAATTAGCACATAACACTACCTTATAAGAAGTCTGACTGTTTGATATTTTTAATAAGCATGCATAGAGGTACATTTATACATAGTTTAAGAGACAGACTGGACATTGATGAGTGTTGACACCAAATTGTTCAGTTATGCACTATGACTGGGAGGCCCTGTTTTCTCTGAACAGTCAAAAATAACTCCAAAAAGCATTTCGCTGCAAACCAGATTAAGCTCAAAGTTTGGTGATGGCAGCCCATGTCTAGAATAAATCTGTGTGGTGACTCATGAAGCACAACTAGGGCCACAGTTCACAGTTAATAAATTTCCCTTAAACATTTGAATGTGGTTGTCTTCAAAATCCTCAGCGCTAAGGTTGTCCCCGAGCACTTCTTCCGTATCATAGTTTTTCCTTCCATTCAACTTTCCTTTAATATACTCGGATACAACACTGAACAGCCAGCTTCTTTAGCAATGATCTTCTTTGGCCCACCCTCATGTTGATAATGTGATTAAATGTCTAATTAAAAACTATTAAAAAGGCAGCAGTTTCCATGCGATTGTACATGACATAAAATTTTTGTATTAAAAATCCTTTATCATCAATATATAACATTGACGATAATAATCAAAGGACAAATAATATTGGTTTTTGTAACCTGCAATCATAAAATTAATGTCTGAAATACATCACTGTAACCAATATACTATGCAAATTTAAGTCTTTCAAAAGAATTACTTAAAGTTTTCAATGATATTCTGATAAATTGAGACAGACATGAAATGGAGCGCATTTGTCAAGTGATGAAGTATAGTAAGGGTAGAATTAAATATTGTGGTGAGCTTCCAAACTAATTATTCTTGTGCTTTAGATGTTAGCTAGGCTAACCAGACCTCCAGTGTTTAATAAAATGCATAAATATTCCCACCACTTGATGTGAGCAGCTGAACTGAAGTACACTCAGTGTTCTGACACTCCTGACAGAAAAGGTCTACAACTGCCAGATTACCAAACAAAAACAAAACACTCACCTCTGCTACCTCCTTGCAGAGCTCGAGTCCTATATCCTCAAGGTTTCTTTTCACTTGTTTTCTGGCTTTCCTGATCCTTGTAAGATTATTCACAGGGAGCTGGTACATGGCTCCTGGCAGAAAAGAGAAACACTGAGATTGCTTGAAGCAGGCTTTGATTTCAGACAAATCACAAAAAGCTGGGTTTCGAAACTTTTTAATGAGTAGTATTAAATCAGTGTAACGACTGAAAGAGGCTGGCTTGACCAGGGGTGGCGCGACCACTTAAGTACTTTCAGAACACAACGTGTTAAATGAATGTATTTTTCAATGCAATAACAATGCTGCAGCTAGCTTGTGTTGTGAATAAAACTGACCGCCCCACCCACCCAGTCTAAACGTTTGTCTGATCAGATAGACTTTAGGGTGCTCTATACCCTAAAATCCGATAAATGGCGTTAGCTTTGTTCCGACCACTGCTGGCCGCTCTCCCAACAGGGTCCAGATTCAAAAGCTAGGGTCATTTGCCGTTGTTTTTAATTTTGTGATATCAAATTAAGCGTTTGACTTACCACAGGATGCTTCTCTGGGCTTATTTATACAGTTTTTCTTACCGACATTAATTGGTAACAAAGTTAAGTAAACAATATGATCGGGACGAAATGACTGGTGATGTCCTCTCTCTTCTCTAACGCCGGGATGCTAATGCTATTAGCTTCTATACCGCTAACTGGCTAAACGCTAGCTAATTAGTTAGCTGTCGCATCTGCTGCGTATCAACAAGCTGGTTAGAAAACTCACAAAATATGATACGGTACGCTTTGATATAAATATAGCACACTACAACGACGACATCTAGGTCCAAAATTCCCCCTCGCTATTTCTTTAACTCGCTTCAGTCCCGAGGCTAGCCTGTTAGCACCGTTATGTACTTTAAGTATTTAACATCAAATCCAAAATGGCGGCCAGGAAAAGACGGAAGTTGCGTTTTGGTTTTGACAAGAAACTGGACGGTGTGTGATATGGTTTTATTCTCAAGGTGTAAGACGTTCACAATGTTCCCAAATATTTTTATTACCAGCTTTATAGTTTAAATGCCACACAAAAGAGTACACTGACTTTGCTTTTGTGAAATATCCGAAAAGGATTATTATTATTGTTATTATTATATTTATTGCTGTTGTTCAATCATTGTTTTCATTCCAGTTGCTCCATAACTTCCAGCACAACAACACGAGGTCCAGTCATCACCAGCCTGGTCACTGTCTTGTAGTCCAAGTGAAGAACACACCTTCCATTCACCCGGCACACAAACTGCCGTATCTACAGAGAGTGGTAACATTCATGGATCTCATTTCTGTCCAAACACTTTATGTTACTGTTTTACAGGGTCATGAGATTTTTTTTTCTTCATTTTTCGTTCACCTTAACTCCAGCAGCTGCTGCAGGGCTCCCAGGATCCACAGCTTGCACATAACAGGGAGCTTTGCCCCTGACAACAATGCCCCAGCCCAGTGCATCCCCGATCACCTGTGATCATGGTGAGATAAAGTACATCTTAGAGTTGGGGGAATTGCAACTTAAAGTTAACACTGAATTATAATCTTTAAAGAAATGTATAATTTCCACAATTGTTTTTCTGACTTGTGTGTGACAAACGTGTGTGATATGTAAACAGTATGTGGTCCCTCACATTCAACCACTCACCGTCAGCACTTTCTTGATGAAGGGTGCTCCAGGGGCCAGTAACTCTTCATATGTGACATGTCTTTTTAAAACTGTAGAACCAGAAAAAACGCTTAGATGCCTGTATAAGCAATCTACTATAGACATAACATTTTAAATGGAATATATCATTATTATTTACGACTTTTACATGTCCAAGAGGAAAGGAGTGATAGCATGTCTGAAGCTTGCTTGTGGGTTCATGAAATGAAAATTTGTGTGGAGATTTTTCTATTGTGCAAGTGGAAGTCAAGGAGAATTGTCTACAAACAATGTGATGTTAATTGACAATGAGAAAAATGGCGTTCCTGCTGGATTTATTATCATGGATGAACATACAAAAGGGCCATTTGTGGAGAACATCTATTGATTTAATTTCATGATGCTGTCTACAGATGTCAGCAGTCAAGTTGTATTGACAAAGGAATCATAAAAAGTAAAAACCATGGTTAAACAACACATTTTTGTACCGTAGAAACGTAATGTTCACAAACAAAACCATAAGACAACACCTGCTTTGATGGTCTGGCTGCTGACTCACTGCTAGAACTATCCTTCCTGGCTGTGGCATGAACTGTGTTGTGTGATCATCACTCAGGGTTTTGAACAAAGTGACTATTTTTGATGGGTGAGAGGAACATCATACACTTTAATAAATCTCATCCTCTTTTCCTTCATTTCAGGCTCCTTAGTGCCATCAAAAGTGAATTTTAAAATTTGTATTTTATAATTCTCATCTGCCTAAAATTTTTTATATTTTCAAGATTTTAAGGCTTTCTGGCACTATTATATTTGCCTTTTAATATATCTTGGCATTGAATGCCATTGTTCTACTTGCCTGATTTAGGATTGAATCTCACGATCGAATTTGAAGAGAGCTTGAAGAGAGTTTGATATCCACCAGAATTAAGTTGAAGCGAATTCAAGCTGGAACGCCGGCTACCTGTAATCTGCTTCACGTCTTTATTTGGCCCTGTTGCACAAAAATGTGTATTTAGAAATCAGCATTCAAATTAAAGTGTATTTTTGCAACAATGACAACAAAAAAAAAACAGTTGAAAATGTTTTTTTTACCAGAATGAAAAGAGCTGTTATGTTCCTGAATTGAGTCTTTGCGTAGAAAAAATGGACTGTCGACATTGTTTTCCTCTTGGGTGGATGTCCCATCAATGTCCTGCTCCCTTTCATGTAACAGTTCAGATAGGCGTCGGCGGCGCCGGAAATTGATACAAAACTGATAGAGGAGCCCACTGTCGAAGAAGTCATGCTTCTTTGTCACTAGTGGTGGAAATGAAATGGAGCATTAAATAACATTGGAACGTGTTTTAAGAACAAATTTAATTGTTTGCTGAGGGATATTACCGGTATTTGCTTTTGATTGCAAAAGTCCCTCATGGCCATTCACCGCAGGCAGCCACTGCCTACCGTTTTTCAAAATGCATATGAACTATGCCTCACCATGTTGAATGATGCCATGCTCCTGCAACGCCCAACACAAGTCCACTCCCTGACGTCTGCTCTCTACCTCTCCATTCTGAAGGAGCCAGTCGATCAGCTGGTAGCCCGGAAACGAGCGCTGATATGAAACCCCATGCTCCTCTCTCAACTGCAGGATAGAGTTTTTGTCTGCTATGAGACTGAAAAACAAGTAATTAAAATCATGAAGCAGATTTCTTAGAACATGTTTTAGAAATTGTTTTAAAAACACTCAAAGGGACATACATAACACAACCTTAATCATTCATGTAATAATCAACAATTATTCATCCCTCCATGCTAAAGATGTTTTGAAAGCCATAAAGTACAATGAATCTTTTATGGCAGTAGCATAATATTACATTAAAATTGCTGCAGGTCTCTAACATTGAGCCTTGGAGATTTTGTTTTACCTCCATTACCGCCCTTCTCTTTTTGTGGTGGAAAGATAAACTTGGTCCCTTATCTATTCTTGTTGAAAAGAATAGGTTTAGAGGAGTAGCTGTTTTATTTGTGGTCGTTTCCTCACTAACTTTACTAGCACATTCTCTTGTCTTTCCCACTTTGTGGAATGCATGTTAGAAATGGGCTTTTGTTCCACGCTCATCTTACAAAAAGGAAAATCTACATATGCTTCAGTTCTATTTCATTTAAAGAAACAGTAAGAGGTGCCTATAATTATGGCAATTTAGTTTTTCCAAATGAGTTTTGCAGATACAGGATTTTTTTTAAACTTTCACTCAATAAATATGGCACGTGACGAGGCACGTGACCTAGCGGCCTGATCCCCAGTTGCTTAGGCTGGCTCTAGGGGCGTGGAAAGTCACCTTGCTGGGGGGACGGAGCCTGAGCTTGTGCGGGAGGTCGAGAGATATCGACTAGAAATAGTCGGGCTCGCCTCCACGCACAGCGTGGGCTCTGTGACCCATCTCCTCGAGAGGGGCTGGACTCTCTTTTACTCTGGAGTGGCCCACGGGGAGAGGAGGCGGGCTGGGGTGGGTTTGCTTGTTGCCCCCCAGCTCAGCCGTCTCGTGTTGGTGTTTACCCCGGTGGATGAGAGGGGTATGAGAGGGCTGCATCCCTGTGCTTTTGGGTTGGGCACAGGTCTCTTGATTGTCGGTTCGATCTACAGGCCGAGTGGTAGTGCGGAGTACCCGGCCTTCTTGGCGTCCCTGTCGGGGGTGCTGGATAATGCCCCTCCCGGGTACTCCATTATTCTGCTGGGGGACTTCAAGGCCCACGTGGGAAACGACAGTGACACCTGGAGAGGCGTGATTGGGAGGAATGGCCTCCCCGATCTGAACCCGAGTGGTGTTTCGTTATTGGACTTCTGTGCTAGTCACGGATTGTCCATAATGAACACCATGTTCAAGCATAAGGGTGTCCATCAGTGCACTTGGCACCAGGACACCCTAGGCAGGAGGTCGATGATCGACTTTGTTGTTGTGTCGTCAGACCTTCGTCTGCATGTTTTGGACGCTCGGGTGAAGAGAGGGGCTGAGCTGTCAACTGATCACCACCTGGTGGTGAGTTGGATCCGTGGAGGGGGAGAAAGCCGGACAGACTTGGCAGGCCCAAGCGCATAGTGAGGGTCTGCTGGGAACGTCTGGCAGAGACCTCTCCCACATCCGGGAGAGCTTTGACCAGATTCCGAGGGATGTTGGAGACATAGAGTCTGACTGGACCATGTTCTCTGCATCTATTGTAGATACTGCTGCCCTTAGCTGCGGCCGTAAGGTCTGCGGTACCCGCAATCCCTGAATCCGGTGGTGGACACCGGCAGTAAGGGACGCTGTCAAGCTGAAAAAGGAGTCCTATCGGCTGTGGTTGGCTTGTGGGACTCTGACGACTGACGGGTACCGTGAGGCCAAGTGTGCCGCGGCCCGGGCTGTGGCAGAGGCAAAAACTCAGGCCTGGGAGGAGTTCGGTGAGGCCATGGAGAAGGACTACCAGTTGGCCTCGAAGCGATTCTGGCAAACCATCCGGTGCCTCAGGAGGGGGCAGCAGTGCTTCGCCACCACTGTTTACAGTAGGGGTGGGGAGCTGCTGACCTCGACTGGGAACATTATGAGGCAGTGGAAGGAGTACTTCGAGGATCTCCTCAATCCTGCCATCACACATTCCCTGGTGGAAACAGAGGCTGGGGACTCGGGGTTAGATGAAGGGTGAAATCACCGAGGCTGAAGTCATCGAGGTGCTTAAAAAGCTCCGCGGTGGCAGGGCTTCGGGGATGGATGAGATCCGCCCTGAGTACCTCAAGTCTCTGGATGTTGTGGGGCTGTCATCGTTGACACACCTCTTCAACATTGCGTGGCGGTCAGGCACAGTGCCTCTGGACTGGCAGACTGGGGTGGTGTTCCCCCTTCATAAGAAGGGTGACTGGAGGGTGTGTTCCAGTTACAGGTGGATCACACTCCTTAGCCTCCCTGGTAAGGCCTACGCCAGGGTATTGGAGAGGAGAGTCCGGCCAATAGTCGAACCTCAGCTTCAGGAGGAGCAGGGTGGTTTTTGTCCTGGCCGTGGAACCTGGACCAGCTTTATACCCTCTACAGGGTACTCGAGGGTTCATGGGAGTTTGCCCAACTGGTCCACATGTGTTTTGTGGACCTGGAGAAGGCATTCGACTGTGTCCCTCGTGGTGACCTGTGGGGGGTGCTCCAGGAGTATGGAATCGGGGGCCCTTTATTAGGGGCCATCCGGTCTCTGTACAAGCGGAGCAGGAGTTTGGTCCGCATTGCCGGCACTAAGTCGGATCTGTTCGACTTAGTGCATGTTGGACTCCGACAGGGCTGCCCTTTGTCATCGGTCCTGTTCATAACTTTTATGGACAGGATTTTCAGGCGCAGTAGATTTCGTCTCTTCTTTTTGCAGATGACGTGGTCCTGCTGGCCCCCTCTAGCCAAGACCTACAGCATGCAGCTGAGTGTGAAGTGGCTGGGATGAGGATCAGCTCCTCCAAGTCCGAGGCCATGGTTCTCAACCGGAAAAAGATGGCTTGTCCTCTTCAGGTTGGAGGGGAGTTCCTGCCTCAAGTGGAGGGGTTCAAGTATCTTCAGGTCTTGTTCACGAGTGAGGGAAGAATGGAGTGGGAGATCGACAGACGGATCGGTGCGGCTGCCGCAGTAATGGGGGCGCTGTGCCGGTCCGTTGTGGTGAAGAGAGAGCTGAGCCGAAAAGCGAAGCTCTTGATTTACCGGTCGGTCTACGTTCCTACCCTCACCTATGGCCATGAACTTTGGGTCATGACCGAAAGAACAAGATCCCGGATACAAGCAGCTGAAATGAGCTTCCTCTGTAGGGTGGCCAGGCACTCCCTTAGAGATAGGGTGAGGAGCGCGGCCATTCGGGAGGGGCTCGGAGTAGAGCGCTGCTCCTCCACATCGAGAGGAGCCAGTTGAGGTGGCTCGGGCATCTATACCGGATGCCTCCTGGATGCCTTCCTCGGGATGTGTTCCAGGCACGTCCCACCGGGAGGAGGCCCAGGGGATGGCCCAGGACACGCTGGAGGGACTATGTCTCTCGGCTGGCCTGGGAATGCCTTGGGCTTCCCCCGGAGGAGCTGGAGGAGGTGTCTAGGGAGAGGGACGTCTGGGTGTCTCTGCTAAGTCTGCAGCCCACGCGACCCGGTCCCGGATAAAGCGGAGGACTACGAGTACGAGTCAATAAGTATACTTAAAATAAATGCTGTATTTTTCTAAAATGTTTAGTGTGCAATTATGCTACTGCAGCTAGAGATGCATAATTTTAACATATCTTTTTACAGATCTTTACAAGGGATGGCCACAATGCGAAGGGTGCTGCATATAAAGCGGTTGAAAAGACTGCAGAGCCTTGATTTTCATTGTAAACATTGCACAAAAATATGGAATTTTGTCCATTATTTCTGTGTTGTAGCCATGTTGCTTTAACACTAATCTTGAAAATGCGGCTTGTTTTCCTTTTACTGATGCCATAACTCTAAGAAAAATGCATTTGTTGGTTGAGCAACAAGCGTTTTATATGGTTTGCACCCATTAAATATTTGCCATAGTCATCCTCACCAATGCCAAGCAGATAATTCTGGTACTGACATATTGACAATTTATTTATTTAACAAACAGGGGCCCTGGTAGTGAGAGGGAGAACCAAACACCACCAGAACAGCGTGGCACCCCCTCCCAATCCTGGTCACCAACTTGGTCACACATTGTTGTGAGACGGCAGCCTGTTCCTCAATCAGCAATTGTTAAAAGTCAGCCAGTATGGTTGTGTTAGTCGCTCTGGCACGAACAGAGCACCCAAGTGCTCAGTGGGATTGTCAGGACATCCTCTCTCCACTTCCTAATTTTAGAGGTAGTCTCGAATCGACCCGTCTTTCAGTGTGAGGATTGACCTCTTGGAGGAGTCCGTTTGGTCCCTAAGAGTGGAGATAAGCAATTTTGATTGGTTGCAGAATCTCATCTCAAAATCTATCTGCACTGAGATCGACTCTGAAGTTGACAAGCCTTGGTTTTCAGTGAGGTAGATGCTGTCCCAAACCATCACAATGCTTCCATCAGAAGCCGTTTGGCATTGGGAGATTCAGTAAGCTGCTTATAGACTCAGCTCTGCTGCACAACCCACAAAAGCATTTAGTTTTTTTTATAAATATGGCATCATTTAAAGGCAAATAAACAGACTTGTCAACAGTGGAATTTTTTTTTTTTTACCTGAGGCATCTTTACAACAAAGAAAAAATGACCCAACTCAAATGTCCTTACTTTCTGGCCTTAGTTTCTATGGAGTTTAAATTCTAAATTTGAGTTTAGAATTGTGGTGCAATCTTTTGCAGTCTTGCAAAATAAGCACCCCACTGTAAACCCCACGCAGTCCCTGAGGGTAGAGTTCAGAAGCATGTCTTTTTTACCAAAGAAACGTCAACAGAGAATAGTTGGAAAAGAGGTGATGCAACACAGTGGTAAACATGCTCCTTTGCCACCTCTTTCAAAACAAGATTATTGAAATTCAAAAGCATATAATTAAAAAAAATGTATAATTGATATATGAAATTTGTACAAAACATTGTATTGTCGTTGGAAACTTTAGTCCTCACAGTCACACGACCAAACAATTTTCAGTAGAGAGTCTTTTTGTACTGAGTTCTTACTTTTCATATAGCTGCTGTCCTCTCATGAAGATTTTCACCTCTGTGTTGAAGGGGAACGTGCCGTCATCCTTGCGAAAACGATACAGCAGCTTGGCGTCCTTGAATTCAGGCCTCTTATCACAGACTAAAGAGAAAGCAGCACACTTTTTATCATGCACAGTGAGAGCTACAAGAATGCCTACTCTATTCACACCCAAGGTCTAAGATTATACGTGCCCCCACTCACTGGCCACTTTATTAGGTATATCTTGGTAGTGACAGTTTGGACCACTTTTGCTTTCAGAACTACCTCAGTTCTGTGTGATACAGACTCAACAAGGTGTCATGAACAGCCTTAGAGATTTTGGTCCATACTGACATGATAGGATTATGCAGTTGCTGCAGATCTGTCGGCTGCACATTCATGATGGGAATCTCCCATTTTATCATCCCAAAGGGACTCTATTGGATTGAGATCTGGTGACTGTGGAGCCCTTGGAGTACAGTGTACCTACTGTCAAGAATAGCTGGAAGATGAGTACACCATGCTCATACAGTTAAACCTAAAAAAATGTACAACCCCTGGAAGGTTTAGGTTTAAATTAATCTTTTATTTTTGCTAACCTTTTTCTTCTGACTGGAAGAAATATTAACGTTTTGTAGTGGCCTAGCCAGAATCTTGACTTGAATCCGATAGAGGATTTGTGGAAGGAGCTAAAGATTAGGGTGATGGCAAGGAGGCCATCACCCTAGATAAATCATCATGATCATGACCAATGGAAACATTCAAAAAGCTGGTCAGCAATTATAAGAGTGGTCTTCTTGCTTGGATGCCAATAAAGATTTTTCTATAGATTATTGAAAAGGATTTCCATTTTTTTTAAATACAATGTAAATAAAGGTGATTTTGTTTACTGATCCTCCTTTTGCATTGTTTTATTCTCTTTTGAGAGAGGTTGATCTTACTTCTATTAAAAACTACCTTCATTTTTAAATACAAATAATTTTAAATCTAAATCTGCCATGAGTATGAATCATTTTTGGCTTAACTGTAAAGGGATGGACACATTTAACAACAATGCCAAGGTAGAGTGTTATTGGATACTAAGAGGTTCAGATTGTGCCAAGGAACTATACCCCATACCATTACCAGCAGCAGCTTCAACCATTGATACAAGGCACGATGAACTCATGCTTTCATGCTGTTTATGTCAAATTCTGACCCTACATCTGAATGTCACATCTGAAATCAAGACTCGTTGGACCAGTTGACATCCTTCCACTCTGTTATTGTCCAGTTTTGGTGAGCCTATGAAATTTAGGAGTAGCACCCAACCTGATCTTCTGCTTCTGTAACCCACCTGCTTTAGCGTTCAATGTGCATTCAGAGATGGCATTCTGTAGACCTTGATTATAACAAGCGCTTATTTGAGATACTGATGTCTTTCTATCATCTCAAAGCAGTCTGCCCATTCTCCTCTAACCTTTGTCATAAACAAGGCATTTTTGTCCACACATCTGCTGCTAACTGGATGTTTTCATCTTTATACACCATCACCAGTAAATCCAGGAGTTGAGTGTATGTAGAAATCCAAACAGATCAGACTAACCCATCTGGCACCAACAACCATGCCATGTTCACAGTTACGTAAATACCCTCTCTTAACCCGTTCTGATGCTCGTCTTCGGTAAACCTAGATGCCCAAATGCAATAAGTTGCTGCCATGTGATTAGCTGATCCACGATTTGGGTTAACATCAGTTTTAACAAATGTGCCTAACAAGGCAGCCAGTATATGCACCCCTCTCACCATGATGAACAATGTCGTGATCCATGAGGTGCTGCATGAGACAAACTGCTGTCGCTCGATCCAAAGCCTCCTTGTGGCTCACCAGCCAGTCGATTAGCTCCTGTGCCACAAAGCAGTTTGGATATGTACGCAGATGGTACCGTCGATCCTTGATTAGTTTTCCATCGTGAAGTCTCATCCTTAAAGTCAGTTTAAGTTGGTGATGAGCTTTGAACTTTATCTGGGCCATATACCTACAAGCCTCCCTCCCTCAACCACCCACCACCTTTTACCTGAGCTGTTCTCCTGCAATCATGACTTCAGTCTTACGTTGCCTCGCCATGGCCTTTCTTCTTATGCTGCTTGTTCGCTCCATGTTTGTTATCCCTGGACTGAGCAGTAAATTAAGCTCACCTTTTTATTATAGACTATGTTTACAAAATAGCTCAAGAAACAGAGCATTGCCCCGAGGGATAGATGTTGTGTATACAGTTAAACAGAAAAGCAAATACATGTTGTTTAGGTGGAAAACTGATCCTCTATCTGTTGCTTTATTGGAGAAGAGATTCTCATATTTTCTCTATAGCTTGTTTCTGTATAGCATTTTGGATCACTTAGAAATGATTGAAAAATTATTTAGAAAAAAAAGAAAATGTCTGGCTATTGTTGGTCTCGTTTGTTAAAAGACATGCTGGTATGCACTGAGTTTAAACTAGCTAAATTTTAAAGGTCGTCTTATGGTTGTCGGGCAACCAAAAAAACCTGAAAAACGTGCTGCCAGCAGTAATTACTTGTACTGGATGACCAAAAAGGGTTACAATGTGGTCCTTGGAAAATGAAAGTGTCCACCCCCCCTGAGTTTGTCCTTCAGGCTTCATCATCCATAAAGCAACTACCTCATGAAATGAGCTGTGAGCTATTACTTATAGATGTCTGCAGATGCAGATAAGGTAAAGTCTGTTGGTGTTGCCATGATGCCATGACGCATAAATATACTGAGTCTTGCGAAAGTGTTCATACCCCATTAACATTTTCCCGTTTTGTCACATTACATCCGCAAACTTTAGTGTGTTTCATTGGGAATTATTTAATAGACCAACACAAAGTGGTGCATTTGTGTGTCGTTCATTTATATTCCGGCCTTTTTACCCCTGAATAAAATGCAGTTTAAATATATTCCAGCAGAAGCCACCTATTTAGTAAATAGAGTAAAAATAGAAAGAGCTCAGTTGGATTGGATGGGAATTGTTTGTGAACAGCAGTGTTCAAGGATGGCCACACATCTTGATTAAATTTAATTCTGGACTTTGACTAGGCCATTCTAGTGTGAATATGCTTTGATCTAAATCATTAGTTCCTGACCTCTGTTACCGAGAGTCCCCTTTTTCCTTCATAAGAAATTTCGGGGTCCCCCACCACTGTGATGCATGCGCACACACCTATCCACATGGACTATAACATGGACATGTCTGTGTGCTAAATAAGACCGTTTCTTCCCCCTGGCTGTCACTCTGCTGAACACTTAACAGTAAGCGTCCTGATGGACACTATACATGTTTGCACTAATTCAACCTTGTCTTTTTCTTTTGTAATGACCCTGTATGCAGTGGCTTGTAAAAGTATTCATACCTCTTGAACTTTTTAACACACGTCACATTACAACCACAAACATAAATATACTTTATTGGAATTTTATGTGAAAGACACAAAGTGGTATACAATTGTGAAGTGGAAAGAAAATTATACATGATTTAAAATATTTTTTACAAATATAAAACTGAAATGAAAAGAGCATTGCGCAAAAGTATTCAGCCCCCCTGAGTCAATACTTTTTGGAACCACCTTTTGCTGCAATTACAGCTGCAAGTCTTTTAGGGCATGTCTCTACCAGTTTTGCACATCTAGTGACTGAAATTTGTGTTCATTCTTTTTTGCAAATCAGCTCAAGCTCAGTTAGATTAGATGGAGAGCGTTTGTGAACAGCAGTTTTCAGATCTTGCCACAGATTCTCAATTGGGTTTAGGTCTGGACTTTGACTGGGCCATTCTAACACATTAATATATTTTGTTTTAAACCATTCCATTGTATGTTCTTTTTTTTTGTTTGTTTAGGGTCGTTGCCCTGCTGGAACACCCGCTTGTCCTTGCAGGGTTACGGGGGAGACGATGCCTGCCTCCAGTGATCCTTGGGCAAAAGGTGAGGTACACCCCGGACAGGTTGCCAGGTGTACATACAGTCAAAATCAATAATAACTTTGAAAGGTTCATTTAGTTCAGTAACTCAGTTCACTAAGTGAAACACATTACATAGGTTCATTACACACAGACTGATGTTTTTAAGCCTTTGTTTATGTTAATTATGATGATTTTCTGTTTAAAGCCAATGAAAAAAACATTTAAAATTAGAATATTACATCAGACCGATAAAAAACATCATTTATACAGAAATTTGGATTTCATGAAAAGTATATTTAGTACCTGTTTAAAGGTTGGTTGACTAAAGAACCTTAATAGATTGTATATTCTACTTTATTGAATATGACTTTACTTTAATACTTTTTTAAATTTCAAATTTTGAATGTCTAAGAGCAAGGGGGAACTTAGTCAAATTTCAAGTTTGACTTGTTTGACTCGCACAAATGTGAAAAAAATAATACTCGGACTCGTACTCGTTGTCTTCCGCTTATCCGGGACCGGGTCACGGTGGCAGCAGACTCAGCAGAGACGCCCAGACGTCCCTCTCCCCAGACACCTCCTCCAGCTCCTCCGGGGGGAGCCCAAGGCGTTCCCAGGCCAGCTGAGAGACATAGTCCCTCCAGCGTGTCCTGGGCCGTCCCCTGGGCCTCCTCCCGGTGGGACGTGCCTGGAACACCTCCCGAGGAAGGCGTACAGGAGGCATACGGTATAGATGCCCGAGCCACCTCAACTGGCTCCTCTCGATGTGGAGGAGCAGCGGCTCTACACCGAGTTCCTCCCGAATGGCCGACCTCCTCACCCTATCTCTAAGGGAGTGCCCGGCCACCCTACGGAGGAAGCTCATTTCAGCCGATTGTATCCGGGATCTCGTTCTTTCGGTGTTGGGACCCACAGCCATGGATTTCAACATTAAAACTCCAGTACACACTTTTCTGGAACTTTCAAAATAAATTGCATTTAACAGACTTTCAGCACAACTTCAGAAGGGGGAAGGGGGCGTAACAGAGGACTTCCCATGATGCCACTGCCCGCATAAAACCCCCCACCTTCCCACAAGTCTTCCTTTCCAAGCCGGTTCACCATCGGGACAGGAGCCGGCCAAGCGCGCGGAGGTCTTTTTGCTGGCAAAAAGACATAAACTCTTCAAACTGGATCCAAGAGTGTCATACGATCACCGATCATATGCACGAAGTTAAGTATGAATGAAATATTGTATGTGTATCCGGTATTTTCATTCAGGAACGGGGTAATTAAGGTACAAGCATTGCTTGACTGTTCTCTCTGAGGTGTGCAGAAGCGAACTATTTCCAGAGAGTTCCCTACTTGACACCGAGTGCAACTGTTTTCCCTGCCCGAGAGAAGGACAACAGGAGCCGCATAACCGTGGTAACATGCGGTTTGGTTGGCCCGACAGAGCAGCCGCCCAGCTGGAGGTTACCCAGTGTTCACAGAGCTCTCTTCAAACTTCGTCGTTTTCCCGGACAACTCCTCAGCACAGTTCATGAGGTTAGGTTCGAGCAGAAGAATAGAAAGATTTAGAATGAAATGATCTAAACGTTTTTCATTTTATGAAGTTTGGTTTTGTTTGTGTTGAACTCTGCTATATTAGTGCTAGCAGGCTCTCTGCAGCACACGTGATTAGCTTTGTGTTCTGTGTTTGTGTGTTTTTAAAGTTAAGACAAATTTTATTTAAAGGGTGATTTTAAACACAGAAGATTGCTCATAACGCGCTGTCCGCGCTTATACATTTTAACCCTTTTATTGACGGTATTTTTAAAGGTGTGTGTGTGATTCTGGTGGTATGCTATCAGCTTCTTTTGTTAGCTCAACTGCTAACCGGTAAGAACACGTGCCTGCTGCTACAGAATATTTAACAGAAAGGTTTCGTTTCAAGTTAGTGAATAATAGTTCCTAAACATTATTTTACTAAATCTGATAACTAAGTAAACACCATTAAGCCCCATTTCTCCAGAAAGATTGGGCTCTTTTCCAAATATTCCCTTAATAATATTTCTTTAAATATTATTTTTATAAATACCGTTGAGAAGTTGTTCATCCAGAAGGTTGGTTTTATTCAGCAGATCATTCTTTAAAACATTGTTTTATTAAAATAATATTTTATCTGGTCTTGCATTGTGAATGGTTGTCTAAAGGACTTATACAGGTCTAGGGTCAGGAAAGAGCTGCTAAAATCTCTGCAGACCCCACACACCCTGCACACAAACTGTTCAGGGTTTTACCTTCAGGCCGCCGCTACAGAGCACTATTCACAGTTTCTTCCCCCAGGCTGTTTCTCTGTTGAACATTTAATAGAATACCAAAAACAGGATACAGATGTTTCAAATGCACCTTTTATTTATATATGTGTATATTGTACATTGTAAATATGTATATTCTGTAGTGCAAAAACAAAACCCAGAGAGGAAAGTGTACCGGAGTCAAATTCCTTGCTTGTATGTACAAACTTGGCAATAAAGCTGATTCTGATTCTGATTCTGATTCTGAAAGGTATGCTGATTACTGCCTAGGTTGGTTCCAACACTGGCTTAACTTCATTTCCAGATTCTTCAAGATAATCCTTGGTTCTCAAACATGAATGACATTGCATGGTAATGTTGCATCACTCTTTTATTCATGATTTCCAATCTTCTTCAATCAACTTGTTTATGTTGTACATAGCCCATTAGTCTTCGTCATTCTTTAATTCTGCTTGGTAGTTTAGTTGGATTGTTTTAGCATAGTAAAGAGTTTGTTGATTGAAATATGTTTGACTGTGAGTTGATTTATTTTTGTTAATAAATTCTTGTATTTTTAGACATTGTGTGAATTCATTCCATATATGTGCAGAGTTTTGCTGTTCAATAATGTCAGAGCTCGTATCACACCTTTCAATTTTGTCCTTATACCATCGCCTTACTGGGCTGGTATTCTCAGGACAACCCTTAACAGACCGAAATATTATTTAATAAAATATTAAAGTATTAATATTAAATAATATTGTCAGATTAATAATCCCAACATCGGTCATGACCCAGAGTTCATGGCCATAGGTGAGGGTAGGAACGTAGACCGACCAGTAAATCGAGAGCTTCGCTTTTCGGCTCAGCTCTCTCTCTTCACCAGAACGGACCGGCACAGCGCCCCCATTACTGCGGCAGCCGCACCGATCCGTCTGTCGATCTCCTGCTCCGTTCTTCCCTCACTCGTGAACAAGACCCCAAGATTCTTAAACTCCTCCACTTGAGGCAGGAACTCCCCTCCAACCTGAAGAGGACAAGCCACCCTTTTCCGGTCGAGAACCATGGCCTCGGACGCGGAGGAGCTGATCCTCATCCCAGCCGCTTCGCACTCGGCTGCGAACCGCCCCAGTGCATGCTGTAGGTCTTGGCTAGAGGGGGCCAGCAGGACCACGTCATCTGCAAAAAGAAGAGACGAAATCCTCTGGTCCCCAAACCAGACCCCCTCCGGTCCTTGGCTGCGCCTAGAAATCCTGTCCATAAAAGTTATGAACAGGACCGATGACAAAGGGCAGCCCTGCCAGACTCCAAAATGCACCGGGAACAGGTCCACTTAGTGTCCAGAGGCACTGTCCCCGACCGCCACGCAATGTTGAAAAGGCGTGTCAACCTTGACAGCCCCACAACATCCAGAGATTTGAGGTACTCAGGGTGGATCTCCTCCACCCCTGAAGCCCATACCACCACGGAGCTTTTTAACCACCTCAGTGACTTCAACCTGGGTGATGAAAGAGTCCAACCCCGACCCCCCAGCCTCTGTTTCCACCAGGGAATGCGTGATTGGCAGGATTGAGGAGATCCTCGAAGTACTCCTTCCACCGCTCGATAATGTCCCCAGTCGAGGTCAGCAGCTCCCCACCCCCACTGTAAACAGTGTTGGCGAAGCACTGCTGCCCCCTCCTGAGGCGCCCGACGGTTTGCCAGAATCGCTTCGAGGCCAACCGGTAGTCCTTCTCCATGGACTCACCGAACTCCTCCCAGGCCCGAGTTTTTGCCTCTGCCACCGCCCGGGCCACGGCACGCTTGGCCTCACGGTACCCGTCAGCCGCCTCAGGAGTCCTACAAGCCAACCACAGCCGATAGGACTCCTTCAGCTTGACAGCGTCCCTTACTGCCAGTGTCCACCACCGGGTTCGGGGATTGCCACCACGACAGGCACCGCAGACCTTACGGCCGCAGCTACGGGCGGCAGCATCGACAATAGATGCGGAGAACATGGTCCACTCGGACTCTATGTCTCAAACATCCCTCGGAATCTGGTCAAAGCTCTCCCGGAGGTGAGAGTTGAATACATCCCTGGCCAAGGGCTCCGCCAGACGTTCCCAGCAGACCCTCACAATGCGCTTGGGCCTGCCAAGCCTGTCCGGCTTTCTCCTCCTCCAGCGGATCCAACTCACCACCAGGTGGTGATCAGTGGACAGCTCAGCCCCTCTCTTCACCCGAGGGTCAAAAACATGCGGCCGAAGGTCTGATGATATGACAACAAAGTCGATCATTGATCTCCTGCCTAGGGTGTCCTGGTGCCAAGTGCACTGATGGACACCCTTATGTTTGAACATGGTGTTCATTATGGACAATCCGTGACTAGCACGAATCCAATAACAAACACCCCTCGGGTTCAATCGGGGAGGCAAAATTTCCCCCAATCACGCCTCTCCAGGTGTCCTGTCATTTCCCACCTGGGGTTGAATCCCCCACAGAATATGGGGTCCCCGGGAGGGGCACTACCACACCCCCGGGGGGCCCCCAAGGACGCCCAAAAAGGCCGGGGACTCCCGACTATCACTCCCCGTAGGCCAAATGACAGTCAGAGACCTGTCCCCAACCCGAAGGGCCCGGGGGTGCACCCCCTCATCCACCGGGGTAAACCCCAACACGGAAAAGGCTGAGCTGGGGGGCAACAAGCAAACCCACCCCCGCCCGCCGCCTCTCCCTGTGGGCCACTCCAGTTTAAAAGAAGTCCAGCCCCTCTCGAGGAATGGGTTTTTCCCGGCCCCCCACTGTCGTGGGGCGGGGCCCGCCCTTTTTAGTCGTATCTCTCGCCTCCCCCAACTCAGGGTCCTTTCCCCCCCCCCCCCTTCGTCCGCCGGGCCCAAACCTCTTTGCCTGGTCCCCCACGGTTTTTTTTTTCCCCGCAGGTGGGGGGCCCCCCGGGGGGAAAGGGCTTGCGTCTCTCGTTCCGGGCATGGCCCGGGCCCGGGCCGGGGGGAGCAAACCCCACCCGGCCTCTCCGACAAGTCCCGACCCCAGGCCTGGCTCCAGGGTGGGACCCCGGCTCCGCCGTACGGGGCGACGTCACGTGCCTCGATTTAGTAGTCGTCATAAGGGGTTCTCGAACCGCTCTTTGTCTGACCAGTCACCTAGAGCCTGTTTGTCATGGGAGACCCTACCAGGGGCATTTAAGCCCCAGACAACATAGCCTCTAGGATCATTCGAGCACTCAAACCCGTCCAGTGCTCGAAAAAAAAAAAAATTTCTGTTTAATTTTTTTTCTTCAGTAGCTGCCAGTTTCTTTTGTACATCTGTGTGGGAATGAGATTTCAGGATTTTAAAGTGTTTTGCGGCTGCTTACAGGGTTTTTTTTTAGGATTGCTCTGTATTTAGCTCAACTCTGACCAGCTTCCCTGTTCCTGCTGAAGAAAAACATCCCCACACTAGTATGTTTCTACAATCATGGTTCAAGGGCATGCTTTATTCAGGGTTATGTGCAGTGGTAGTTTTCAGCTACACATGGCGTTTTGCATGTAGGCCAAAAAGTTACATTTTGGTGTCATCTGACCAGAGTACCATCTTCCCCATGTTTGCAATGTCTCATACTTTACTTGTGGCAAACAGAACTTCTTATAGCTTTCTTTCAACAGTGAGTTTCTATAAAGACCAGTAGTTTAATTTATAAAACATTGGGTGGAATCTATACTAGAAGTGTGCGTATGCCCAAAAGCTTAAAATGGCGTACGCCACAGAAAATCCAGACTTATAAAACCATGCACATGCACACCAGCAAGCAATTTCCCCTTTATAAATCACAGCTGCACCTCAGTGTTTGCTACAAGGTTCTGCATCATGGTCTGCCCTCAACACACCCACACTCAACCATAAATGGTCAATGCAAAGCACCTCATGATGGCAATGTGTATTTAAATGAGCCAGCTGATCAATGTTATTTCACAGTGGCAACCATGAGCAAAGAACGTAATTTTACCAAGGCAGAAATCGATGTGTTGGTGAAGAGGTGAAGAGTTGAAAAAATATAATGTTTGGTAGCCATAGTAGTGGCGTGACAAATAAAAGAAAGGGTTGTGAGTGTCTCCACCGTATTTAATTATGTTTATAGCACTCTGTTGCCTCACACCTTGTCCCAATTTTTGTGTTAATCTGTGCTACACATCACCCTGGTGATCATTGGGGAGAGGAATGTGATGCTGAGAAAACTGATAAAACGTTGTGCAGACTTTGATTTCAGATTTAAGTTGGCTTATAGGCCATTTTTATTTATTTGAAATGTATAGTTATGGCTTACCAGTGCAAGCATACGTAACACTGTGCTTTTGAATGGTTATGATAAAGTTGATCCAAGATAAGAGTTTGATATGGAGTGAAATGAAATTTCTGAGAGGAATCATGATGCAGTGTGGCATCAATTCCCTACCTCACTGGCCAGTTCTTTGAGGCCATGGTTGGTAGGTTTACATTTTTTTCCATACTCTGCGATCTTCACAGAAATGCTCTATTAATAGTGAGGATACAGTAAATTGCGCACATGGGGGTTTATTTACTGTACTAGATTTTATTGGGGATATCACATTGTACTGACCTTTCACATAAAATCCCAATAAATTCCACTAAAGTTTGTGGATCTATTGTGACAAAATGTAAAAAATGGTTGAATGTTTTGCAATGGACGGTTGATTTATGTTTTTCATGCACAGAATGTATTAGTTATGCACTCTTTTTATATTCTTGTATTGTCCTATCTTTCCCATAACTTACACAATCACTCTGGTCTCCTGGCACAAATCCTGGTATGTGTCCCTGAGAAATCAACACTTAGTCTTACTGTCTCCTCTTTTTCCTCAATTCCCAGAAAATCAGACCGGCTAAAACAATGCCTGGCCATTCGTTTACAGCAAGTTATATTGGTTTTGGCTTGAGTCCTTAGTCAGTGTGATTTTGTCTGGTAGTAAGCGTTGACTGAGAGGGTCACCTCGGGGCCCGCTGCATGACCCTATGATATCCTGTGCAGTAGCAATACCTGTTGACTCTCGTGTGTAATTAGTCTGGTTTTTGTTTCATTTGAGACTGTGTAAGATTTCTGTTATTGTACTTTACTGAAGTGGTTAGGATTTTTTTTATGATGCCTTCATGTTTTGCTTTGAAAAAGTATTTCTACCTCATTTAACTTTTATGTTGTCAAAAACAACCACAAACCTTTATGTGCCAACCCAAAGTTGTGTGTAATTGTGAAGTGGATGGAACATGGTTTTTTATTTTTTTTTAACAAATAAAAGTGTTTTATCTGTCTTAAACCCTTTTTACCATAAAACATTACTTGGAATCTAGTACAACAAATTGCTTTTAGAAATCACATAATTAATGAATAGATGTTGTGTGATAGAGCCCACCTCTGTGTAATGTGATCTCAGAATAAATACAGGCTTTCTGTTAAGGCCTCAGAGATTTGTTAGAGAACATTAGTGAACAAACAGCATCATGAAGACCAAGGAACACAGCAGAGAGGTTAGGGAGAAGGTTGTGGAGACGTTTATAGCAGTGGTAGTTTGTAAAAACAATATCCCAAGCTTTCAACATCTCACAGAGCTTTGTTCAATCCATTATCTGAAAGTGAAAAGATTATGGGTCAACCGCCAACCTACCAAGAGTTAACCTTCCACCTAAACTGACAGGCTAAACAAGGTGACCTTAAATCAGAGAAGCCACCAAGACCTCTTTGATAACTCTTGAGGAGCTGCAGAGATCCACAGCTTAAGTGTGATTATTTGACAACAAGACAGCTATTACTCTAGCACATCGAAACTGGTGCCTTTATGGCATGAATAAATCTGTATAAAGTCCTATTTGCAGTTTGCCTCAAGCTACACAAAAGGCGCAACCAACATGTAGAAGAAGTTGATCTGGTCAGATGAGACCAAAATGGAACTATTTGGTCTATACGCAAAAATCTGTGTAGCTTTAAACTAACGCTATACATCACCCTGAAGACATCATGCCCACTGTGAAACGTCGTGGTGGCAGGATCTTCAGCAGGGCAATAGGTCCAAACATGCAGCCAGGGCTACAGTGTAATAATTGAGATGAAAGCATATTTATGTGTTTTAATGGCCCAGTCAAAGTCCAGACCAGAAATAAATTTGGAATTTGAGGCAAAATCTGAAAACAGCTGGTCACACTCTGTATCTGACCTGGCTAAGCTTAAATTATCTTGCAAACAATATTAAGCAGATATATCAGTATCTAAATATGGAAAGCTAATAAAAACACACCCTAAAGGAATCACAGCTGTATTTTCAGCAACAGTCGGTTCTTCAATGTGTTGACTCAGAGAGGCTGATTTTCAGGTGTTCATATGTAAAAAAAAAAAAAAAAGTAAAAACATGTGTCCATTTCCTTCCAACCCACAATTATGCATCACTCTGTGTTGCTATATAACATAAAATACGTTGAAGTTTGTGGTCTTAGGATGACAATTATTCAAGATGTGCCTCACTTTTGCAAAGCTCTGAATGTTTGCTCCACTCCCAGACTAAAGAGTGCTAAAATGCTAAAATATTGGTATTTTATTTTGTAGCAAATGTGTTTTAAAAAATTAAAGGAATTTAAAGCAGCAAAAGTAATAATTACAACTAATCTACTGATGAAAGAGTTTCTAAAGAAGGCCGATGTGCAGTAAAGGATATTATCAGTATTTATTTACTCTGTATTTTAAATCGCCATATAATTTTTTTAATTTTACTTAATCTAAAAACAGTACTGTTTTTTTGTTGAAACAACAACCAGACAGGTGTAAAATTGTAAAAGGTAATCTCAGCACATCCCTCTTTTAAGGTAGGTGAAAGCCTAAGCTTGCTCTTGCAGTGTGAACTTTTGTCCACAAGATGTCAGTATTCACAAAAGCACAAATCGAGGACAACATGAACCGTTGTAGTTTTAAATAATCTGACGGGCTGCCCCCTTTCTGTCTCTCAGTGAAATTATTCTTTTATGATTAATAAATGGCCAAAACATTAATAGAAATTAATAAAATAGATTAATATCAAACATTAATTAGATCAGATTTAATTAAATTTAACGGGTTTATTATGACGGAAATGATTAGGGATGCCCCAAAAATAGATCTGACAGGAGCAAATTAAACGAAAAATAGGTAGTCTATTAAAAACATTTACATACTGGTATCTGTTTTTATTGAGCTTTAACCCTGGAGCTTTTAGAGGGGGGGACACAGAATAGATGTTATGCAAATCAGCCTGTTCAGCATGTTTTCATTGGAGAGCAGCGTGGAGGTGTAGTCTGGAAGGCGTGACTTCATGTCAGTTCAGCTTTATGAAGAAAGTGCGCTCCTCCTGAGCACACAGAGGTGCGTCCGTGTTTAGGAGTCATTACTGCTCTAAGATTTTGTTTCCTTCATCCGATTGAGCAGTGCGGTGAAGACCCTCAGCACTGTGCAGAGTTTCGAAAGCTGGGGAAGATATATATATATATATATATATATATTGCAAATCAGTGGCTTTTTTAAAATTCTTTTTTACTTGAATTCAGAGTTTGGAAGTACTTTCCCTTTTTCTTTTGCAAGTGAGTCCTTTTGCTCTGACTGTATGAAGTATATGTGGGCATTTGGAGCTCTGTGACGAGGCCAGCTTGCCCTTTCACATTCTCACTTGGAGCTGCAGAAACTCCCCATGGATTTCACCAACGACTTTGACTTTATGAAGTTCGGCGTCAAGAAAGAGACCATGCAGAGCTTGGATCGCTCCTTCATCGGGACGTGTGGCCAGCTGCAGAGACCGGACTCGGTCTCCTCCACCCCCGGCAGCACACCTTGCAACTCGATCCCCTCATCGCCAAACGTCAACCCGAACGAGCAGAGAAACAACCCTGGGAGCGATCAGTTCTGGATACCCAACAACAACGGGGGATACCCTCATCAGATGTACCCTCAAGCTTTTGGCCTGACGCCCGAGGACGCGATGGAGGCCCTAATAGGGGTCACGACGCAGGGACACCCGTCTGCGCCCCACGGCCACCACCAGCAGTCCTTCCAGCCTGACTACGAAGGTTACGGGCACCTCAGCGATCCCGTTCAACACTACCCTGGTCTTTCGGGTCACCCCGACATGCAGGGGATTCCCAGCAGCCACTGCCAAGACCCCTATCTTAAAGACGAAATGGGAAGCGAATCCCCCCAATCGCCGGAGGCCCAGCAGGTTCTCGGTGCGCACCTCCAGCAGCCGCAGCACAGCCGCCACGACAGGCGATCGAACGTGGAGACGCACTTCTCGGACGAGCAGCTGGTCTCCATGTCTGTCAGGGAGCTCAACCGGCTGCTCAGGGGCCTAAGCAAAGAGGAGGTGATGCGTCTGAAGCAGAAGCGCCGAACCTTGAAGAACAGGGGCTACGCGCAGTCGTGCCGCTTCAAGCGCGTACAGCAGAAGCACATCCTGGAGCACGAAAAGACGAGCCTGGTGACTCAGGTGGAGCAGCTGAAGCACGAACTGAGCAGGCTGGTCCGGGAGAGGGACGCATACAAACTTAAATGCGAGAAACTGTCCGGTGCGAACTGCTACCACGAAACTGGGTCCACCAGTGACAACCCTTCCTCACCAGAGTATTTAATGTGAGTTAGTGCTTTTTCCACGGAGCCATTTAAGTCATCCCCAACATTAAGGCAATGACTGAAATAACAGTAAAAAAACAAAAAGATGCAACGAGAATGGGGGACTGCAGTGATGCATGCTGGTCATGTATGAGATGTTTGTATTTTATACTGCCATAGCTTATCTTTATTGTGTCTGAAAGGAAATACTTGAAATCAGTTTTGCTTTTATTAGCATCCATGTAATCATTTAGTTATTCTTTAATTTTTATTGAGGTGATTTTCTTCTCTGCTTTTCTTTTGTGGCTCAAATCATGGTTTGTGTTTATGCTTTTTGAAAAAAAATGAATTATGCTTTAAATTCATACTTTTTGTGAACTGGATTCTGCTGGACAGTATCAGCCTTTCTTCAAACGATATAATTATACAAATATATATGTAGTTTTTTCATCTAATATCTGTTTTTTTTTTCATTTATTTGGATCAATAAACCTAATCTGACAGTTTAAAATTGAGTCTCATCTGCAGACAAATTATTTTCCTGCAATATACAGTTGCTACTGTGTAATATTTCCACATTTTTACATCCACATCCCTCTTTGTTTCTGTCATCTTGTCAAATTAGATTGTCATAGAGATGCACTGATTGGGTTTTTTCTGGCCGATACCAATTTCCAGTTTTTATTTGAGGTGTGACTTGCCAATACTATTTGATAGAGGTAGTTTTGAATCCAATGAAAAATTGAAGGAATGACAAAACAGTTTGTTTATGCATCAAAGTCAGGTGTCCCTAACCTTTATCTGAGTTCTATTCAACTCAAACCAAAGTATATGACAGAGAAGCTGCTGATCGATGCATTTATGGACCTAAAATGATGAGAACTAAGACTATAACTCGTAGAAAAAGTGTTGCAGCATTTTTGATGGATGTATCAGTTTTGTATCCAGCAAAAAAAATTAAAAGGTTACAAGATTAGCTCCCATTTGTGCTTCAGAGCGTTTCAAGAAACCTTATCTGATGTTTATCAAACTTAAAAACAGTGCATCTAAGAACATGCTTTTGATCGACGTGATAGACCAAAACTGGTGGGAGTTTTTAGTTTTAATGCAATTAAGCTGCCAAATACAGATTTTTATAAAACATAAGAGACAGGAAATGAGCTGCGAGTTCCTTGATAGAGGTAGTAGATTTGAATGAAGGAATTACAAGATTTTTCCTTTCATGCTTCAAAGCATTATGTCTATAATATTTTAATTAAACTCAAAGCAAGGTGCAATAAGAACATGGTGTTGATTGATGTGAAAAATAGTAAAAGTTTAAGCTCTGATTCCTTCAATATATATGGGGATAAAAATCAGATTTTTTATTGTTTGAGCTGCCGATCACGAGAAATACGTCCCTTTTCAAGCTGTGACCGATTGATTGGTGCTTCTCTACATAACTTTTCTAGAATTTTGTCAGCAACTTTGTAATACTCATATTTACGATATCAAATTGGACTAAAGCAAAAAAGGAAAATACAGCCAACCTAATTTCTTTACATACTGTATAAATAAGGCTGCAATGTGAAAATGCGGCAAGGACGTAAGTGTGAAAAGGAAACAGATGTGTGCAGGCACGGACGTTGCTTCCTCCATATTTTTCTACTGTAAAATAATTATTACACTGAAACTCACTTCTTAGTTGTGCTATTTTTTATTTTTTTTATTTGTTATTGAGTTAAAATGATTAGATGATTGCCTAGTGCTGTGTATTAGTTGCTTTAGCGGTGAATGGTCATTCCCTGACCTTTGGCCTCTGTGGAGTGCAGCTTCCTGTGGGACCCTGGCCTGTGAAAGCGCAGTAGGGAATCTAGCAGGGGGCTGTGGGGCACAGATAAAATGGAGTGGAAATCAGGCTTCCCCTCTGCTCTCTTCCTGTGACAAACACATCACCTTTGCATTCATTAACAGAGGAAGAGAGAAACAACCATTACAGCACACTGCACAGCCCTGCTCTGATCGGCTTCGAAGGAATTTTCTCACTTGATGGTTTTTTTTGTTGTTTTTTTTAAATGTGCGTGTGCATGTGTGTGAAAACTTAACAGCAAAGTTCCGGACTGCTGATCATTCCCAGTTCCAAACTACAATAATATTTGGATGACCGTAATAGTTCCAAGGCTGGGTGATAATGGTTGATAAGTAGTCACATTGTAAATGCGAGTTTATGACCTCCGCTCTGAGAATCTTAGAGAGTGTTTTTCTGCCACAGGAGACTTTGTAACTGCTCTCCCTCCAGCGAGAGCTGAACTGGGACAGATGGTTTAGTTAACAGGATCTTGCTCCAGCCTGGAAACCCGGTTCTGTTTCCACACGCGACCCTCCCCATCAGCGCTGACCTCGCCTCTCCATTCAAGGGAAAGAATGAAGGTACCTCTGAAGCCGCAGCACAGGTGCAGAAGCACTTTCCCTCTGAAAAACAGGCCTGATCCCTAAAGGTCTGCCTTATGCTCTGGGAGTGTGTGATGTTGTGGGAAAAGACCAGGGAAATGTTATTTTCTTTATCCTAATGTGAACAGTAGCGGTTTTTAAATCTGCAGCTGTCCTATCAAATGACAGACATCTGCTGCCTTTCTTTTAAGTGTATTAATCACCATTATGTTAAAATTTCATGAATTGAATTGTGTTTAAGAGATTGTGAATTACTTTAACTATTTCACATAATTACTTTTAAAAGCTGATAAATTTTGATTTAAGCCTAAAATTGACTGTATGACATGCACTTACAAAACTCCGGATTTTATGTTTGTATGTAGAGAAAATTTCCAAAATATATCGGTACTCAACTTGAAGCTTCTCTGCACAAAGTCACAGATTTTGGTCTATCTGCGGTTTTGAACATGGCGTTTCCTCGGGTGTTTGCACTCTCGCATGCATCACATGGGGCTTTCTAAGGAACAGTGGAATAATACTGTAGAAGTGTTGGTGAGGAGAGCGGTTTTGTGGCGCTGTGTGACAGTTTGCCATTGTAGAAACGATTAGCCAGCTCTTTTCCCTTGCATGTGATAGGCTGGTGGGCCCTGATGTGGGAGCCTCACTCCCCCACCCCTCCTTCTCCCTCGCTGCCACCAACACCCCGAGTCCACAGCGCCTGAGGCTGGCTACTGAGTCAGCAGGAGGGATAGGTGTCTGCATGGCTGTGGCATCAGAACAAGAGAAAGGCGACTAGAGAGCAGGGAAAATTGTCCAGAATAAACATGCTTCTATTGAGGAATGAGATGAAAAGAGATAAATTGCACTGAAAGAAGCCAAGAAGGGGAGGTTACAGTGCTTTTCAGAAGTCTTCATACCCCTTTAACCTTTATCCATTTTTGTAACTTGATAAACACCAATTCAATGTATTTTACTGGGATGTATTGTGATAGACCAAAACAAAGTAGCTCATAATTGTGAAGTGGAAATAAATGATACATGGCTTTTAAACATTTTGCAGTAAAACATTTAAAAAGGGTTTCCCCCCAAATTTCATTTCTGTCTTGGGGGGAAAGTTCTACCCGCCTCTGCCCCCATCTTAGAATTAAATTTTTGCCAAATCATCTTTTCAAATTCGGTCAAGATCAGCCATATTCGATATAGAACATCTGTGAACATACATTTTCTAGTCTCCCCACAGAATCTCATCTAGATCTAGATCTAGATCTAGACTTTGACTGGGCCATTCTAACACATTGATCTAACGCGTTCCATTGTATCCTTGGCTGTGTGTTTAGGGTTGTAGTCCTGATGAAAAGTTAAACTTTGCCCCAGCCTTTTTTGCTTTGGGGATGGTGTGTTTTTGGGTGTATTTAGTTTTTAGGGGTTTTGCCACACACCAAATTTTTTCATTTAATACCATTTTTGGGCTCAGGGGACCCCTTTCTAAAAGATTTTTGCCCAAAATCCAAACTGATTTTTTATGATTTTTTTTTTGGGGGACCCCTTCCATAAAAACCAGGTGTAGTAATGGGCCCAAATTTTTAACTGAGCTGGGGAGTTTTTTTAGCTCCCTCCCGGGGGGTTTCCATGGGGGCATTTTGCTGTTTTTTTTATTGATGTTCCCCGGAGTTTCAGGTCCACTGCCATGCCTTGGGAGGTTTGGAAATGTTAATAGATTGCTCTGTGAGTTTTGCAAAACTAGGCACACTTGTTTTATAACCAGATCCTGCATTAAACGTCTCTGGATCTTTATCTCTGACCTGTCTGCTCTGTTGCTTTGTCTTTATGATGCTGTTGGTTCACTAATGTTCTCTAACAAACTGCTGAGGTCTTCAAAAAACATCTAGATGTATGCTGAGATTAAATCACACAGAAGGGGACCCAATCTACTAATTGGGTAAATTCTGAAGGTTTTTGTTTGCAAATGACTTTATTTGAGTGTTTGAGTGAAGGACTCAAAACACACATTTCTATTCGTACATATTTGAAAGCCGTGTAACCTTCTCTTCCATTTCACAATTTTGCATTACTTTGTGATGGTCTGGTGAAAAAAAATTCCCACTAAAATACACTGCTCAAAAAAATAAAGGGAACACTCAAATAACACATCCTAGATCTGAATGAATGAAATAATCTCATTGAATACTTTGTTCTGTTTTCAAAGGTTTAAAATGTGCTGACAACAAAAAATCCACACAAAAAATCATCAATGGAAACAAATTTTTTTAACCAAAGGAGGGCCCTGGATTTTGGGGTCAACACAAAAATTTTTTAAAGTGGTAAAAACAAAAAAACTACAGGCTGATCCAACTTTGATGTAATGACTTTTAAAACCCCGCAAAAAATGAGGCCTCAGTATTGTGTGTGGCCTCCACATGCCTGTATGACCTCCCTACAACCCCCTTGGGCATGCTCCCTTAATGAGGACGGCAGATGGGTTCTCCTGAGGGATCTCCTCCCAGCCCCCCCCGGGGGGGGGGGTTACAGCATCCGCCAAAGGGGGTTTCCTGGACAGTCTGTGGGTGCAACCCTGGGCTTTTTGGGGGTGGAGCGAGACATTTGATGTCCCAGGATGTGCTCAATCGGATTCAGGTCTGGGGAACCCGGGGGGGCCTTTTGCCATAGCTTCCATGTCTTCATCTTGCAGGAAAAATGCTGGGCCACACTCCAAGCCACATGAGGTCTAGCATTGTCCTGCATTGGAGGAACCCCGGGGGCCCAACCCCCCACCAGCATATGGTCTCAAAAGGGGTCTGAGGATCTCATCTCGGTAACCTAAAGGCAGTCAGGCTACCTCTGGTGAGCACATGGAGGGCCGTGTGGCCCCTTCAAAGAAATACCACCCCACACCATTACTGACCCCTGTCAAAACCCCCGGGCCATGCTGAAGGATGTTGGGAGGCAGCAGATCGGGGCTCTCCACAGTGTCTCCAGACTCTGTCAAGTTTTGCAGGGCTCTGGCAGTGCTCCTCCTTTTCCTCCTTGCACAAAGGCAGAGGGTAGCGGCCCCTGCGGGGGGTTGTTGCCCCCCTACGGCCTCCTCCACGTCTCCTGGTGTACTGGCCTGTGTCCGGGTAGCGCCTCCAGGCTCTGGACACTACGCTGACAGACACAGCAAACCTTCTTGCCACAGCTCGCATTGATGTGCCATCCTGGATGAGCTGCACTACCTGAGGCACTTGTGTGGGTTGTAGAGTCCGTCTCATGCTACCACGAGTGTGAAAGCACCAACAACATTCAAAAGTGACCAAAACATCAGCCAGAAAGCATAGGTACTGAGAAGTGGTCTGTGGTCCCCACCTGCAGAACCACTCCTTTATTGAGTGTGTCTTGCTAATCACCAAAGATTTCCCCCTGTTGTCTATTCCATTTGCACAACAGCATGTGAAATTGATTGTCAATCAGTGTTGCTTCCTAAGTGGACAGTTTGTTTTCACAGAAGTTTGATTCACTTTGAGTTATATTGTGTTGTTTAAGTGTTCCCTGTTTTTTTTTTGAGCAGTGTATATTAAAGCTTGTGGTTGTAAGGTGACAAATTATAAAAAATTTTAACTGGCATCAATACTTTTACACGGCACTGTTAAAAAAAAGAAAAGAGTGAACATAATCTGTGAGCCCCATTTGGAGCAGAGCCTTTTAATTTCAAGGCTAGTTATGTAAAATATCTGCTCCAAATGCAACTGCAAGACACTCCAATTTGTTGAATAGTCTCTCTGAATGGCAAGTGTTCAGTTGAAACACTTTATCCAAAAGAACCGAGCATGACGCCAGCCTCTCGGCTGAATGATGGGGGTCTGCCGAGGCCTGGCTGCATCCCAGACAGCGGACGCAGACAGAGGAATGCTGCAGATACTCACCATTGTGTGGGGAAAGGCAGAGGAATGCAGGCTGGCAGGCTACGTACACTAACACCAATGAACACAGCCAGAGGCCACGAGCCACGAGGTAAGGCCAGTCTATAAAGACCGCACAGTCAACTACCACTCACCACCTCCATCTGGGATTTCGTACACATCTCCCCTCGCCCATGTATGTTTGGACCAGCTCGATTGTATAAACAGTGAGGGAGTTTTTGAAGAGCTCCTGAACTGACTGTTAGAGATTAGATTTATTTGATGAACTGAGTAGCTATTCTTTAGTTTCAAAGAAACGCTTTTTATCAGCCCATTCTGCCTTCACAGTAATGATAGTCACTGACCCCCTCTCTGTGGCTAAATGTCAACTGGCCAGACATTTGACCCTCAGCAGCAAACCGTTTCCAGCCTCAGCCGGTTCTTCCACTGTTGTTTTGCAACCGTAAGACAGTCAAACCCTCTGCGGTGGCCTACAAGAGCGTTTCACGTGAAGTGCAGAGCAGAGATTGGGATGGAGGACAGGATGGACGAGTGAGGCTTCCTCTTTCACTTCCTATATGCGGGTCCAGTCAAGTGACTCTTTGTGAGAGTGTTAGGTTGGGGTGTCGCAGGAAAACACAGCTTCGATCGCTGTGGTTTCCGCTCAGGATGTCCAGTCTTTTCTGCTCACAGTTGTGACACTGTGAATCATGCAGCCATCACACACGCACACAGATCTCTCCATGGACATGGCTCACACACATGAACACACACCAACTCAGACATGCATTTGCAGTCCCACACTTTCATGTGTGTGCATTTCCATCCTCGCTCACAAACAAGGCGTGCATTTTTTTAAAATATAAAATCATGTGATTGTGATAGTTTTTTTGCATTCCTTTTTTCTGCTTGAGACTGGAATTGGTACGTCTTGCATAAATCATGATACCATATTTTCCCCGGTCACCATATCCTGACAGACACCAGAGTAATTATGACTGCACTACTGGTAATGACTAAAGTAATCACATGATGAGCTGTGGAGAATTCAACGAAGTGGATTAATGTGTAGCCTCGAAACTACAATAAAGCTCACTATCTTATTGGCTGTAATAAGGAACCTGACTTCCTGAGGACGAAGTGTTCAGGGTTTTTGCGCACAAACTCCAGAGGATCTGATAGGAAGGACCTCTTGATAAACAGCCTGTCATGTTTCAGTGAACACTGCTAAAGAGAGAGTGTGTGACAAAGTCCTGTCCCATTACTGGCTCTTGGACTTTAGCAACAGTGCAAAGGGTGATCCACTGTATGTAATAATTATACAGGGTTCTCACAGTGTGGAAGAACAGCTATTTAACAGCCTGTTTACATACAGTTGAAACCAGAAATTAGCTTACACTGTATAAAAAGACAGAATTATTTTTTTTCTCACTTACAATAAATTAGACTAAAGTTTTCCTGTTTTAGGGTTACCAAAGATTACAATTACAGAGGTAATTTCTATTTGCTGAATGCCAAAATAATGAGGGATAGAATCATTATTTTCTCCAAAATCAGACCGTTTAACTCACTAAGATTCCTGTGCCTTTAAACAATTTCAGAAGGCCCAAATGTTGACTTCATACTGTTGTAAGCTAATTCACAACATTTGAATTATTTGGAGGAAAAACCTGTGGATATATTTTATGGCTCTATTGTAAGAAAAACAAACACAACCATAATGCTTGCTTGTGTGACACACAGCCCTTTTCAGTCCCATTGAGAATTTGGGGGCAAAGCATAATTATTCTAATAATGTCAACACCTTCAGCTTTCCTTCCTTCTATGGTTACACATGATGTTCTCTGGTTTCATAAGTGTAATACAAAAACTCTTGAGAAGAGAAGAGAAGAGAAGAGAAGAGAAGAGAAGAGAAGAGAAGAGAAGAGAAGAGAAGAGAAGAGAAGAGAGAGTCTTTTCCCTTTCATTCCCTGTGAGGATTTCCTGTCCTGTTTTATGGGGGTCATGCAGCTGGCAGGCGCCCTCCTGTTTCTGTCCATAATGATGACAGGGGTCCATTAGTGCACTGTAGAAACACGAGCCACAGAGGTTAAGGCAGACACCCCCCCCAAACCCCCCCCCCCCCCGGCAATCTGACAGCGTCTTCCCTTTCCACAACCCCCGGATCCTGGTTCATAGTCTACCTATCTATAGGGCAGATAAATGTGGCTCTCAGTTGTTGTTGACAAAGCTTCGCTGATTAAGGGTCAGCCCCAGCTCTGACACCAGCATGTGTGATCTGGCAACCTGGAAAGCTGCAAACGTCCAATCCCTGGGGATAGTTTGTATCTAGAACATGCTTTCATCCAGGAAAAGTAAAGGGGAAGGGGGCACTCTCTGGTTTTTCGGAAATAGTGCTGCAGAGAAAATAAACAGCTCAATGCGCTACGTAAGAGAAACTAACCAATAAGATAGTCATGTGTTCAGAACAAAAGAGATTCATAATTGTTAAGGGGAAAGAAAATCATACTCTTTTAAAAAAAGGTTTTATGAACCAAAATCTAAAGGATGTTGCATGCATATGTATTCAGCCCCTCCCGTCAGTACTTTGTAAAATCACCTTTCACTCCAATTTCACCTGCAAGTGTTTTGTTGTATGTCTCTAACAGCTTTTCACATCTAGACACTGAAACTTCTGCCCATTAATGTAAAACAATTCCATTGTAGCGCTGCCTGTATGTTTAGGGTTGTCCTGGTGGAAGGTGAAACTCCATCCCAGTTTCCAATCTTTTGCAGCCTTTTGCATTCCCACAGCATGAAGCTGCCACCACCATGTGGATGGTATGTTCATGTCGTGGTGTGCAGTGTTAGTTTTCCACCACATGTAGTTAATAGAACAGTTGTATTTATACTGAGGATAATGTGCATCCATATGGACTCTATTTACAAATTAGTTTCTTTAAGAAAATTTTCCATTTTATTTAGAGGTAAACGTTAAACCAGGGGAAATGAGTACAAATTTTAAACCAACTTTTCGTTTTTGTAAATAAAATTTTTTTTGAAAAAAAACCTATAGTTTTTCCGCCCCCCAATTTTATAAACTATGCACTATTTCTGTTGGTCATGCTCGTAACATGACAAAATTCAAGCGGTATAAATAATTTTGCACAGTAACAACCCTGCTTTTCGGGTTTCGGTGGGTGTTGCAGTTGAACATGGCAGCAGTGTTATGTGTTTTGGTCAAATGTAGCGAGGCCTCCTTGGAATCGGGTGTGTCACTGTCCCACTAATGCGTCATGTTAACATCCATCTTGTGTCATAACTCCTTGAGGTTTCTCAGAAGGCCTCTGGGGAACTTTAACCCGTACATCTTTCAACTCCAGCTGATTTCAGACCCACTGTGGCCTCCTTTGTCTTTCATGGTTCTGACAGTGTTAGTGGAGTACTTCTCACACACCCATCCTTTGCTTCTTTACCACTCCTTGTGATCATTCTTTGTGTGTAGCCTCCATTAAAATAACTGACGAACAAAATGAAAAGTGTTTGGCGCGGTCAGGCAGTCAGGGAAAGATGGCTGTGGTTGGCCAACACAGACTTTATAAGGGATCTATTTAGGAGGACGCAGCCCTTTATCCTATAGTGAACCCAAGTACTTGTTTGTTCTTTTTGTGGCTAAGATACAGGAAGTACTTTGTTCTGGCTTCTTTAATGGAAAAAAAGAGAGCTTCTCAAAAAGACTTAAATGAAAGGTTACATGCAAACAACAAGGCTTATCGAGGGTGTGATAACAGTTTGCATTGAGTTTCAGATGAACTGTTGCTTTAGACCACAGGCGCTCTCATAAATCTGCTTCCTGCACTTTATTCACAGCAAGCTGAATGTAAGCTTTCGTCCTACCCGAATGTACAAAGACATATGCAGTAACTTAAATGAGGGTGTAGGATTTTAAATCTTTTAGAATATATTTTACAGCTGTTTAATAAATGTGGAAATAATATATTAAAAGCTTAAGAAGAAAACGTTTTTTTTTTAATCTGCAGATATTCCATTGACTGGAGTCATGGGCTATCATGTCCCGTTTTATTAATTAGTTAACATTTCCTTTTTTTGTCAACCTGGTTTAACCAATAAGCATTTAAACAATAAAGTACACCTGTTCACCTTGTAGCTGCTTGGTCATTTCTTTTGTTCTGATTCTGGGAAGCAAAGCTGCAGGAACCTGAAAACTTCTACATGTTTTTAGTCTCTGAATGTTTTTGCATTTTGACCCCATTGGTTTAAAATGTATTCTTATTTACTTTGCTCACCTTTACAGGACAAAATACGTGTGCAGAGGTTTTTTTTTAAACTTCCAGTTATTCAGGTCAGGCCCAGGATTGATAAGTAAATTTATGCAGTAAAGGGAGTCACAAATGTAAAAATATTGCATCTTGTAAATTGCTGTATTGATATATCTGATACTTTGTGTGCACAATTAATGAATTTTACTTAGGTAGTTTTGAAAACTGGCTGCTGGTGATTAAATCAAATGTAGCTTATTCTTATTATAACAAAGCTTAATGTTAGTTATTCCTTCCACACAAAAATCTTTTGGAGAGTTTTGATTTTTTTAAACAAATCCTCAAACAAAGGACACATGTTTGCTTCACTTCAACCTTTGGTCAGTTCAGAACCCCCTCACTCAGTGTCTTATTCACTTAATCAATCTGCAGCTACAGGTTATCTCTCTATGTCTCTAAAGGACACTAAAATTGACAAGGATGTCACATGTTCTGGATTACTTTAAATATCTTAACACAAACCCCCAAAGTGCGGGGTAGTATTAAATCACAGCACTTTACTCTAAGTTTTTGTCTGTTTTAATTGCTTGAATTTGTTGATTTGCCAATAAATCAGGCTTTCTATTCAGGTAACGTTTTTCTTGATTAGCTGTGACCAATAATCTTTTGTTAAAATACTAAAAAATACTTATTTGTTTCCTGCCTTTTTGGTCTATGAGCACATGAGCAAACAGGTACTTTTTATTTTGAGTTTTTTAAAAATCAAATAAAGGTTGTTGACATTTGGTTTGAAGCATCAATGGAGCCAATTTTTGAAAATAGTCATTTTCTGTTGGGTTTAAAACCACAACCTCTATCAAGAAATATTACTATTTTTCTGTTTATGGTCACTTTGTGTTATATTTAGTTGGTGCATTAAACTCATTTAACAAAGGGAACTTTGGGTGTGTTATAGTCCTTAGAAATAAAATTAGAATTGACAATAATCAGAATCAGTAGCTCAGACTTCAAACCAGAAATTGGTTTGGGTCAATCAGAATTTTGCTTATGTTTTGCCAGTTGTTGATTTTATGCATTGTTTTAGGAAAAGCATGACAGACAGTCTGTATTTCATATAGACAGTCTTCAGTTCTGTTCTGTATGCATTTCTACAGATAAGGGATGTCTCTCTGTAAGTCATCTGCTGAGGATGCAGAGTACCAGGGACATCCAACCATGGACAACCATGTTCTCCTCTTTGCACCAATATGTTTTTTTAATTATTTTCATATGACATGTGATTTAAAATCTGCTTGCATTTTGGAATATGGTGAATAAGTTGCGGGCAGTAATACATGTAAGGCATGTTGCAAGCGAGCACATGAATTGCTGGAAACCAGCGCAACAACTGAACAATCAAGGCATTTTGTATAGGGGTCAGACTGGGAGTTGAGTCATGCCAGAGCAGAGTGAGTGGCCAAATCGGTGAGTAAGTGAAAGGAAGACATTTATAGACTGTCTCTAAGTCCAACTCTCAGCCTGCACGTACTGACTCTTGGGCCAGCATTTTTGATATACATTTACTGACAGGAAATCCATTGCCATAACATAAAATGTTTTAAAAGGCTCATTTTAATCAACCAGTTTGTAAAACATAAAAAAGACCAAACTGACTATAATAAGAAAGGATTAAACTATAACCACTGAGCGGTCCAGTCCTTTTTCTCCTACAGTGCCTTGCGAAAGTATTTGGCCCCCTTGAACTGGTCGACCTCTTGTCACATCTCAGGCTTCAAACATAAAGATATAAAATTCAAATTTTTTGTGAAGAAACAACAACAAGTGGGACACAATCGTGAAGTGGAATGAAATTTATTGGATGTGTCAAACTGATGTGTTTAACAAATAAAAAACTGAAAAGGGGGGCGTGCAATATTATTCGGCCCCCTTTTGTTAATACTTTGTAGCGCCACCCTTTGCTGCAATTACAGGTGCAAGTCGCTTGGGGTATGTCTCTATCAGTTTTGCATATTGAGAGACTGAAATTCTTGCCCATTCTTCCTTGCAAAACAGCTCGAGCTCAGTGAGGTTGGATGGAGAGCGTTCATGAACAGCAGTCTTCAGCGCTTTCCACAGATTCTCGATTGGATTCAGGTCTGGACTTTGACTTGGCCATTCCAACGCCTGGATACGTTTATTTGTGAACCATTCCATTGTAGATTTGGCTTTATGTTTTGGATCATTGTCTTGTTGGAAGATAAATCTCCGTCCCAGTCTCAGGTCTCTTGCAGACTCCAACAGGTTTTCTTCCAGAATGGTCCTGTATTTGGCCCCATCCATCTTCCCATCAATTTTGAATCTTCCCTGTCCCTCCTGACGAAAAGCGGGCCCAAACCATGATGCTGCCACCACCATGTTTGACAGTGGGGATGGTGTGTTCAGGGTGATGAGCTGTGTTGCTTTTACGCCAAACATATCGTTTTGCATTGTGGCCAAACAGTTCGATTTTGGTTTCATCTGACCAGAGCACCTTCTTCCACATGTTTGGTGTGTCTTCCAGGTGGCTTGTGGCAAACTTTAAACGAGACTTTTTATGGATATCTTTGAGAAATGGCTTTCTTCTTGCCACTCTTCCATAAAGGCCAGATTTGTGCAGTGGACAACTGATTGTTGTCCTATGGACAGACTCTCCCACCTCAGCTGTAGATCTCTGCAGTTCATCAAGAGTGATCATGGGCCTCTTGGCTGCATCTCTGATCAGTCTTCTCCTTGTTCGAGATGAAAGTTTAGAGGGACAGCCGGGTCTTGGTAGGTTTGCAGTGGTCTGATACTCCTTCTATTTCAATATGATTGCTTGCACAGTGCTCCTTGGGATGTTTAAAGCTTGGGAAATCTTTTTGTATCCAAATCCGGCTTTAAACTTCTCCACAACAGTATCTCGGACCTGCCTGGTGTGTTCCTTGGTGCTCTGTGCGCTTTGAACAGAACCCTGAGACTATCACAGAGCAGGTGCATTTATACGGAGACTTGATTACACACAGGTGGATTCTATTTATCATCATCAGTCATTTGGGACAACATTGGATCATTCAGAGATCCTCACTGAACTTCTGGAGTGAGTTTGCTGCACTGAAAGTAAAGGGGCTGAATAATATTGCACGCCCCACTTTGACACATCCAATAAATTTTATTCCACTTCACAATTGTGTCCCACTTGTTGTTGATTCTTCACAAAAAATTAGAATTTTATATCTTTATGTTTGAAGCCTAAAATGTGGCAAGAGGTTGAAAAGTTCAAGGGGGCCGAATACTTTCGCAAGGCACTGTAACAATGTCTATTCCAGGTGGGTTGTAACCCAAGGAATGTAATAGTTATAGCCCATGTCCTGGTTACATCTGTGTGCGATGGCTCTTGAAGAACTGACCCCAGTTCAATGGTTTTTGCTTCGCAGCACCCTCCAAGTTCTGATTATCCCTGCTGCTTTTGCACCTTTACCACCAAACTTTTTTCTTCCAATCAACTTTCTATTAATATGCCTGGATACAACACTATGTTACCAGTCAGCTTCTTTAGCAATGGCCTTTTGTGGCTTACTCTCCATAGTAATGGCGTCATTGACTCCCTGCTGGACATCTGTCAAGTCAGCAGTGGCCCCTGAGATTGTCTAGGCCATAACATAACATTTCTGTGGTAAATATCCTTTCTTTGTTCATATTTTTGTCTCGTGTAATTGTACTTTATTTCTATTTAAGCTTTAAGCCATAATCATCAAAATTATTAGAAATGAATGGTTAAAAAATATCACTTTGTGTGTAATGGAGCTATATAAAGGTGCATTTTCACTGCAGGAACCCTATCAAGAACCAGGGTAGTTTTCTGGGGCAGTTTTTTCTCTTCTCTACATTCCCACTGCAGGAGCCAGGGCCAAATCAGTCAAAAACAGGTAGATTCAACCCTGGAAAAGGCCCTGGTAGGGAGGTATGTCTTTTTTACAGGGTACATTTTCCTAACCTCTTACTTTAGTCATCCCTTAGTTTATCCTCCTTTTAAGTCCATATTTTTTGTTAACTTTAAATCATACAACAGAAGTTCTGGATTTTTGTTGAACACATTTAAAGCCAGCCACCTGCAAAATATTACAGTGCTTTACAGAGTTTGCATTCAAATACACTAATAAAATCCGCCAACCTTAGTGGAAATATTTACTTAAAGGAAGCTCAGACTTCCTCTTTCAGTGTTTCCATGGAGCTGGAGAGAGTAATGCTTTCATCAAACACTTTTTAAGAGATTTTAACCAGTAAACTTACAATATTTTTCGGCATTTATATTTTAACATACAGATAAGAGGGATAAAAACCGCAAGGGATTGTTCACTAATTTTAAGTTTGAATGGAGCAGACAACCATCTGCAGCGGGTGCTGCATGTGTGTCTGTGTGGTTACTGTTCCTGCGAGTTATATCTCAGAAGCTTTAACTGTTAAAGATCTGTGGGTTGAGTTAAAACTGCTTTAATTCAGTTTCAGGTCAATGATATTAACATAAAATGTCATTAGTTTGGCAGCTGTAATCCTAATTGGATATCTTCTTTTTTTCCTTCTCTTGCAGTCAAGAGTCATGATCAGCGTAGGTTACTAATAATCCATTCTACCTATACGTTGCCACACAGTTTGGATGGGCAGTCTGTGGCTTTTAAACTACAACCACAATGAAACAATCTGAGAATAATGGGATTTTGGTCTGTTTTTAACCACATTCTGGACTATTGCAGTTGGAGGAGATCTTTGTTCTGAATCGCACCAGCACTCTGTCTAAAACAGTGTCAGGGGACTTCATCTACATAAACAGACAGATTTTCAGAAAGCCTCAAAATCAAAACGCACACAAACAAAACAGCCTTGTAAGATAAAAAGGTTCCGGGAAGTTAGGTAAATGGGGAAAAACGTTCAGGAATCCATAGTTAAATCTGGCCTCAATGGACAAACACTTTGAAGCGAACTTTTAAACTTTTAAATGATATTCTAATTCATTGAGAATCACCTGTATGTTTTATTTTTACTCAAAAGTAAACATTTCAATGTTCCTAACTGAGGGCACCTAAAGTCGGGAAGTGAAATTTCAAATGGGAAAGAGAGAGTTTTTTTTTTAATCAACTCTAACCTCAGAATCCAGTATTGCTGCTGTGCCTTTAAAACTGCTCAAGGAAAAAAAAACTGTTTATTTGCACTTCCAGGATTATATGTCTAACCTCATCTTTTACACAACAGGTACTGTACAACCTACATTTGTGAGCATGTTCCCTTAGTTCTTAAATGTATAAAAATTCAGACACACATTGCAACAACTAATAGCAGCCTGGTTGAGAACAACAGTTAGCAAATCCTACTGGTTTTCCAACTTGCGGCTAGAACATGGTTAGGTTGTATTTCACGTCATTCCCAGATCCAAGTTCTGACTTTAGAGGTTACTGTGTAAATAGCACCAGCACTTGTTCCTGGGTTACTGTCATCTTCTTTACTTTCTACAAGGGCGGACTCAAAATATTCTCCACTGCACTTCCCTTTTGAGTAGTATCTGTTTGAAGCAAAGAGAAGTGTTCTTGAACTACTCTGTTTTTTTAACTGCTGGGCTTATTAACTATCAGATAGTTGATGATACAATATTCTTTGAGTATCAGTAAAGGCAAGCTTTGTATCGCTGCAGTACTTGTACAACAGTGTAAGAAGCATGGGTTTGGAACTTAGCAAAGTCATGTTTCTGTATTGAATTACCATCAACCCAACATGTTGACATGTTTCAGTCTGCACCACATTTCTGATCTAACTTTGCTTTACCTGATCTCCACTGCTGGCATGGTTTTTAATACTAGTTGTTAAAGCTTTACCATAGTTAAATCCACACAAATGTTTTAATGGCTGAGGTGATGCGTTGAATTGCAGTGTCTTTTATTGTCTATCATGTGCTGCAGATGGCTATTAAATAACTTTACAAGCCAATATAATGGTGTTCATATGATCACAGTGAAGTAAAATTGCAGATTGTAAGCAAATTGTGTGAAGAACCTCAGGACCTGCACGTGGCAGAGCAGAGGCCTGCAGCAGCGGTATATCCAACATGAGCAGGTTGCCTCTGACTAGTAACACTTCATGTGTTGGGAAGGGCTAAACAAAAAAGTGGTGGAACCACATCTGTTAGCCTCTCAGGCTTTTTCTGGTGCCTTTTGGAGCACAGATAAAACTTTAGACAAATCAGACTTCTAAGTGAAAAAAAACATCACGAAAGACCTTCAAATAATCTCCAGCATAAAGCATGAACACTTTTACGTTAAAGTAAATCTTTTGCTTCTTTGTTGCTCAGCTTATAAAGTGTCTGGCAAAATCAGACACCCATTTAACTTTTATACATTCTGACACATGGCAAATTCAATGCCTTTTCTTAGGATTTTATGTGATAGGCCAACACAAAGTGGTGTATAATGGTATGATGGAACAAAAACACAACTTTTCGTATTTTACTGCAAATAAAAGTCTATAAAAATGCTAGATGGATTTCACTCTGGCCTTCTTTTATCCGGTTTCCCCAAAATAAAACCAAGCGCATCCAATAGGCTTTAAAAGTCACCAAAGTAGAAAGAAGATTTAACCTGTGTGTAATGTTTACTCAACAATGTTTTTTGGTGAAAACGTAAACGGTTTGTTAGTTTCTACCGTTCTTTAACAAGACAGCGGTGCCCTTTTTTTCTGGAAATGGCATGATTTGAAAACGGTTTAAAAACATCCTTGTCTCTCTTTGCGTGTAGACATTAAAAAATGAAATCTTCCTGTGTAGGAAACCCCTGGCACATGCACTGTAGGAATGAAATCAGTAGAAATTAATAACATAACGGATGCCGAAGAAGTTTACAACCCACAGAAGATGAAGATATCAACAATAACAATGGTGAGTTCCAGAGTACTTACTTGTGGTGTTCACTCTTTTGAATCTAACGACGGTTCTCCAACAAAGTGTTAATTTTCTCCCACATTTTCTAAGCAGGAAGTGTTTGCGCACATACCACCTACTTGTGGCATGGTTGGGGAATACACCATTTTCACATTTATACTGGTGCCATGTGTACGAACATTGTAATTCAAATTTCATGCAAATGTATTAACAGAAACGCGGAAAAAAATCAAATCTTCAATGGATCGTTGTCATGTAAAATGGTCCTGAATCACATTATTAATGCAGTTGTTTTGGGAAGGCCTCAAAGGTTTGTCAGAGGACATTAGTGAACAAACAGCATCATGAAGACCAATTTAACCAATATAACTAAAAAGGAATTTCCTTTGAATATCTCACAAATCTATGTTCAACCCATCACTGTTGAAAGGGTATGGCAAAACTACAAACCTACAGAGACAAGGCCATCAACCCAAGCTGACAGGCCGGGCAAGGTTTCCCTTAATGAGAGCAGTCAAAAGGTCCACGGTAGCTCTGGGGGAGCTGCAGTTCAATTTAGTTTATTTATAATGGGCCAATTCACAAAGCATGTCATCTCAAGGCACTTTACAAAGTCAATTTAATCACATCATACAGATTCCAAGTCAAGTATATCAATTCCAATTGATCCTAGTTATCAAACAATGCAGTCAAATTTTGTTTATTATTCAAATTGGTTAAAAAGGCTTTTCCATCTAAAGAAACCCATAAGACTGCATCCATTCATTCCTCCTGGATGACCATGTAGCGACAGTTGCCAGTTACTTGCTAATTACCGTCTAACAGAAGATTGGATAGTGGTCTGTAATTCATTTAGTCATCTTGATTAAGAGAACATTTCTTAAAAAAATGTTTTTTACACCTACCCTTAAAAGCCTTAGGTACAAAACCATTTAGCAAGGATTGAGTTATCATATCTACAATGAGGCTGGTAATCAGAGGGAACACTTCCTTATGTAATTTGGTTGGGATTGGGCCTAACATACAAGTTGAAGGTTTAGATGAAGCTAATATTTCTGATAACTCAGGAAGCTCCACAGAATTAAAGCAGTCCAAACACTGATCAGATTGTACAGTCACCTCCAATGCTGTCTCACTTAATGAGGATGCAGTAATCATGTTCGGGGGTATGTCAATTATTTTATTTTTAATAGAATCAATTTTATTTAAAAAGAATCCCATAAAGTCATGACTGCTGAGAGCTAAGGGAATGGATGGCTCAAAAGAGCTATGACTCTGTGTAAGTTTAGCAACTGTACTAAAGAGAAAACTAGTATTATTCTTATTCTCTTCTATTAATGATGAGAAATAAGCTGTTCTAGCTTGGCGAAGTGTCTTTTTATACAACAGTAGGCTATTTTTCCAGATTAAGTAGGAATCCTCTAGGTATGTAGAGCACCATTTTCTCTCCAATTTTCTAGCATTGTGCTTTAAAGTACGCAGCTCTGAATTAAACCTGGGAGCCAGTCTCCAATGAATAATTACCTTATTTTTTAAGGGGGCTACATTTTCTAACGCACCACGCAAGGAGGAAGTAACACCATGAACAAGAACATTAATTTGTGAAAGGAAAGACATGAAATTACTGACCTCAACTGTATTTTTTTGTGATAATGAGGACATTTAAAATGGAATAGACTCTTTAGAGGTTGTTACAGTATTGTCTGATAATGCTACTATAACGAAATTTACTTTCAAGTGGGGAGTACTAAGTTAAATTAAACTCAAAGGTTAAGAAGAAATGGTCAGACAGCACAAGGCTATGAGGAAATACTGTCAATTCTTTACACTCAATGCCATATGTCAGCACAAGGTCCAGAGTATGCAGGAAAAAGTGGGTAGGGTTGTGGATGTTTTGACCAAAGCTAATTCAGTCTAAGATAGCATTAGCGGCTATATTTAGGCTATCACTTTCAGTGTCAACAGGAATGTAAATATTCCCCACTACAATGACCTTTCAGTATTCCACACTAAATCAGATAAGAAGTCTGAGAACTGACCTAAAATTGAGAATAAGGGCCTGGTGGACGTTTTAGTGCTTTGTGATTTGAATAAGGAAAACTAAGGGATTAAATATTGAAAAGAGTTGCAGCTATTATTTGTCTGGGCCAAATGTGGCCTTTTTCGAAGAATAGAAGGAAGAAAACTACTATTAAAAGAAATATATAAGACGCTGGTTTTTCAGTTTGCCTGAAACCATAGAGGACACAGCAAACATGGAACAAAGTGTTCTGATGAGATGAAACCAAAGCTTAACATTTTGAAAAATATTCAGAACGCTAGGTATGCTGGAACACTAGTGCTGCACGTCTCACATTGAGGTGTGAATACTTTTGCAAGACCCCCAGTAGGAGTGTGACAGATGAAGCTGAACAGTTACCATAAGTCTGAGTGACAGCATTAATGGGGAATGGGGCTATATTTAAATCGTGAGGACTTGAGTTACAGCCTTGACTCATGAGATGACCAATGCTGCACTTTTTTCCACAAAACCTGAAACAAGTCGTTTTTGTTGCCTTCAAGTTGCCTTCAATAACACTGCCAGGCATCCTTATGACCTAATGACATAAATTATTTTAAGAAAGTCATTGTGAAATCGTTCACAAAATCAGCAAGCATTAGCAAGTTAAAACATGACCACATAAAAAGAAGAATTACAAAGTGGATCCATAGTTCTGATAGTGTACCCTACTTTTGATAAGTTGCAAAGTAGGTTTATTGGAAGAAGAAAAGTATCACTGCACATGGGGAATAGATTTTATTGATCCATGTTAAAAGTGACCTCTTTCTTTAAAGATTCTTTCATAATGTCCTGCTGAGGACTTCAGCAGCTTTGTTGTCTGAGTGGATTTGAAGGCCAACTGGGATCTCAGAAGCACCTGATTGGAGAGAGAGTGGAAAGCAGGAGCACTAAACTTTCCCACCAGGAGAGAGGACTTTAAAACAGGAACAGCTTCTCTCAAACTTTGTCAAACACTGCTTACCTGGTAAAAATCCACTCAGCCACTCTAAAATAACTTGTTCTACAATATATAAGCTTGTTCATAAAAAAATTGAAACACTAAGCTTCTATATCTGGTGTTGTGTTTTGGTCAGGAAATGAGGAAGCCCATCTACATATTTGCGGTGTAAGACCTGAAGATGTTGCCTTCAGGAGAGCTTCCAAAATACAGTTAAGATGACACAAGAGCCAGTCCAAGGCAACTAAGCTTCAGGCCAGAAGGGGTTAGCACAAAAAATAAGGAAATTTGTGTTGTAAGGCTTCTTTGCAATAAATTTTATATCATTTAAAAGCCTGTTTATTTCCCTTCAAACGGTGACACATTTATAAGGAAAATGCATTTGTATGCATTGTAGATGTGGGCCAGCAGTTTAGTATGTGGGTTGCTCCTATATAAAACTTGCCAAATCCTCTTTGTTTTTATTGTGCCAATTTTGATGCTCCAAAATCAGAGACAACTGAAATAAACATTTCCTCATTAAACCCACAACATCTAGCTCACCTCTATCCCTGCATCGCTGTAGGTTGGGATTCCAATTCTGTACTCTTTGTCCTTAGGTCTAAATTACCACATGGACATTTGATAATTAGCTTTAAATCTTTTGATATTTATCAACAGTTATGTTTCAGTCCTTTAACATTTAATTTACCATTCAGAAATCTGATTTATATTATTTTTAAACTGGTCAGATGTAATATTTACTGTATCATAATAGAAAGACATTAAAACCTGTTACTGTTGAATTTCTAAATGAATCAAAGTGCTCTTTGTCTTTATAAAGTTAACACCTGTTTATCCCTGTCTTTATATTGTTCCCTCCTTCACTACATATTGCACTAAATAGGGTTTGGAAGGTTGACAAACCTCTAAATGAATGGAACAGGAAGTGCTTTTATTTTGCCAGAAAGTGTCCTTGTAATGTGACAGTTGGCTTAAGAGTGAGATGTTTGTTCTGAAATGTTCCAAAGTCATTTAATGAAGCACTTACTTGAAGAGACATTCATGTGGTCATTTTTGTGAAACTACAGCTAACATAACCAGACTGTTATGAGCCATTAACATCCCATAATCCACCAATGTCACTGCGCATACTTTCACAGTTAAAGCATGCACAGCAGCTGAAGTCTGTTGCTTACATACCAGCTTCCTTTCACTCTTCATTACATGAGATAACTAAGACTCGAGTCTAAGACAAGGAGTCCAGGTCAAGACTCAAGACTTTAGTGCTCAAGTTTAAGTCAAGTCTGAAGTCTTTTCTTTTTGATACTTAACTGCGACTCAAGCCGGACTCTGAACTATAGTCACCATTCGTGCCCAAAATTAGTCTTAGCTTAGGGCCACAGTCAACATTGGAGAGGCCCTGGAAATCACATTGGTTCTTTTAGACTGATGAGAGAAGTGAGGCAGGTTTATCGTTTTTTTATCTTTTTGTTCTTTGTGTTTTTAGAACTGTTCACCCCTGAGGCTACTCTGCCATGCTCACAATCACACACATATCTGCACTGCTATCTCTTCACATTAGGTCTGTGTCAGCAGCAGCAGCATGAGAAATGGGGGCGAGTTCTGCCCTCAGTTTCGCAGATATGGGCTGCGTGCCCAGATGTAAACAGTTTCTATGAATGTTTCCAGTTTTGTCTGTTTTCGTCACCTCTGGAAAGGTGGCATGATGAGTCTTCCCACAGGGGGTGGCAGTATTGAAAGTGTTGGTGTCCAGCACCTTCCTCCTATCCTTACCTGATGACGTGGGCTTTATCATTGCATCTGCTTGGCCACTTACCCCCTCCCCCATTGTTTAGGGATTAAGTGCGCACATTGTGAAGAACAGAGTGCTAAATTGGGAGCTCTCTAACCCAGTTTTCTTCCTCAATGAAGTGACTTAATTAGAATTAAACTGTTATTCTACATCTTCTTATGCATGTGCAGGAAAGTGCAGAAAGCTAATTTTCTTGATTCACCTCCAGCTCCTACTTTTTCAGCTAAAGGGCACTTTACCTAAAAACTTCACTACAACCATAAACTGCAATGGTTTATGTTGTTATTAGAACTGTTTCACTTAACAACCACAAACTGCGATGTATTAAATTGAAATTTTAAATGATTGACCAATAGTCCATAATTGTTTTGTTTTTTAAATAAAAATCTAAAATATGTGGAATTAATTTCTATTCGGCCCACTATTCTCTGATACTTTTTAATAAGATTCATTGCAACCAGAAGTTATCTAATTAGTTAATAAAATCAGCCTGTGTGCCAATGAATCTCTTCATCAATTAGGGCTGCACAATACTTCAAATCGCAAATATTGCGATATCAATATGTGCAATATTGCAATTGCAAAGGACTGCTTGGATGCAGTTTTAAAAAATTTAAATTAATTTAATTTTAGCTGGTAAGGATTCATAATTAGGTAATTCCTACAAAAAACATTTAAAGTTTGATGTTTTAAAGTGACAAAATGAGAAGGTTAATGGAGTTTGAATACTTTTGCAAGGAACTGTAATTATGCAAATCATCCTTCTGTTCGACCTGTAGCTATGAACACAAGTGACATGTTAGCCTGAAAAGTTAGAGAGAAATCAGAATTTGATGCGGTTCACTCTGAGAGTAAGAAATTTCCGAAGTATTTTGCAAAACCCTCTGACAGCATGTAAGAGGTGACGCCTTCAGTCCACAGTGAGCCACCGTCACAAAGAGAGGATGACCTTGCCTTTGGCCTCTTGGCTGTCTGACAAAGCAATCCCCATGCTGTAGTGCAGTATGGCTGTCCTCTAAATGAAAGTAGCTGAGAGGCGAAGGGCAAAGAAGCCTATGGAATATCAATGTGCAATGCTCTCAATTAAGATTAAAGCTTCGAATGGAATCCTATGGAGCTGCTTCCCTAAGAAATGCTTGACATTTTACCCTTGCTGACTAGATAAAAAAAAGGGATTCACCACTAACTAGCTGCCCCTCCTCAGCTGTGTCTTCTTTCCCTGAATTTTGCTCTGTAGATATTGACTTGGGCTACAGTCACACTTCTGAGAAATAAGTGAAATGGATCATCTTACTGCCCGTGGATGAGAAGAATGCTGAAATATGAAAAAGCGTTGGGATCAGCAAAATGACAAACCGGGGCTGGGGGGGGGTATGAGGCAGTCATGATAAACCCTTGGAGACAAATTCCCTACAGCTACAGACGGAGAAATGAGGAGTGGTGAATGTGGGGAATAGAGAAAAGAAAATATACATCCCCTGCCTGCCCGGTTTAAATTAATGTTTAAAATAGACACTCATTAATTTAAAATACATGCATCCCCTAAGAGCCAAAAACCTGAGCAGGATGCACCTGCATGACTTTTATACAGATAAAGCCCCCAGCAGGAGGATTTGTCTTAAAAAAAAACTCTGACATGAAGTGGATTTATTGCATGTGAACATCACTCAGCTTCGGGGTAACAAATGAAGCAGGCCAACATGCTTCTTTCTTGCACGTTTTCTGCCACCTAGCACTGCATTTCAAAGCTGCAATTTTTGAGCTTTGTACCTTTAAATCAATACAACGTTTTAGCAGTTTGTTAAGATTCAGCAGATGTCGTTTCTGGCCTTAGGTTTGAAAATGAAATACGAGCTGGTATTTACTTGGAACGGGGCTGTGCATTTCCCAGTGATTTACAGAGCTCGATGTTGATTGTTTGCCTCTGATCTTGATGATTAATACAGATTATGATTATGTTTGCAGTGTGTGGATCTACCCAGTGCCATCAAATATACAGTAAGTCATGCCAGCACTTATTTTATTTGTATTAAATCACAGTAAAGTCTATATAAAATGCATCATATTAAATAAACATTTAATCCAAGCTGTCAAATTACTGAGAAACACATTTTTGCTCATTTTACTGAAGGCATTAAAACTCCAGGTGAAGCTAAGCGATATGCATACAGCTGATCCAATGTTTTGTTGCTTAAAGTAAGACAGCTAGGACTGATTATGAATACACTGAAGAAAATAGGATCAAAATGGAGGCAAGCGTGTAAACTCCACCCTTGATAAACAGAATTCCACATCACGCTCCAACTCTGCAGTTAACTGAATCAATGCAATTCCACTTGTGCTGATCTTGCAGACTGAGCCCCTTCCCCCTCCCTCTCTCTCTCTCTATCTTCCCCTCGCTAACACACACACACACCCACACATGCGCACACATCTGTCTCCCTCCCCACACAGGTCTACCCATCGTAACACATTAGCAGCAGAAGCCATCACACAATCAAGACAAGGCAGTGTATGAGACGTCAGGCCAATTTGTTTCCTACTCCGAGCTACATCACATTAGCAGGGTGGCTATACCCTTGAGCTAAATCCAAGTTCACGAAGCTGAAGCGTGCCGCTGGACAGCAGGGCAGCGGTGTCAGCACTTTTCAGACGGCTGCTGACATGTATCCAGTAGACTGACATGTATGAAACAGGCCTGACCGTTTTAAAAAAATGGTCCTCTGGGTGTTTCTTTTTTTTAAGCCATGGAAGCTGAAAACGTTGTTCCTTAAGGCCCCAGGAGAGAGAATATGGATACAGTCAGAAAATTATACAAAACATACAGTACATTTGCTTAAGTCAGAGTTCTGGACATGGGTTGACACTGTCAAATAAATCAAAGGAGATGATTGCACTCACCAGTGTCATGTTAATTTAAAGAGCGAATTAGCCAATCACATGGCAGCACCCACATGCATGCATTAAGGCATCAAGATGTGCTGAAGTTCAAACCAAGCATCAGAATGAGGAAGAAAGGGAATTAAGTGACATTGAACAAGGCAGTGTTCTTGGTGCCAGATGAGCTGGTTTGAGTATTTAAAAAAACACTGATCTGCTGGAAATTTCATACACTACCCTCTTTTAGGTTTACAGAAAATAGTCTAAAAAAGTGAAACTATCCAGTGAGCGGCAGTTGTGTGGACAAAAATGCCCTGTAGATGTCAGAGGTCAGAGAAGGATGGTGGACTGGTTCCATGACTGAAAAGCAACAGTAGCTCAAATAACCACTCATTACAACCAAGTTATGTGCAATACCATCTCTGAATGAATGCATAACACATCAAACCATTAAGGAGATTAACTACAACAGCAAAAGACCACAGAGGGTGACACTTTCAAAGCTGGGGTTCCAGTTTGCATATGCTGACTAAAATTGCACAATAACAAATTGGAAAAACGTTGCCTGTTCTCACGACTCTTGACCTCAGCTGAACTGTTCAGATGGTAGAGTCAGAATTTAGTGTAAACAACATGAAAAGATGGATCCATCCTGTCTTATATGAGTTGTTCAGACTTCTGCTGGTGATTTGATGGTGTGGGAGATACCTTGTTAACAAATTTAGGCCCACCCCTTTATGACTACAGTAAACTCATCTTTTGCTGGCTATTTCCAGCCGCATAATGCATCATGTCACAAAGTTTAAATCCTCTCAAACTGGTGAGTTTAGTACACTCCAGTGGTCTGGATAGTTACCAGATCTCAATCCAATACAGCATCTTTGGAATGCAGTGGAACAGGGGCATCGTCATGAATATGCAGCTGACAAATCTGTAGCAACTGTGGGATGCCATCTTGTCTATATGGACCAAACTCTCTAAGGAATATTTCTGACACCTTGTAGAATCTATACCATTATTAATTATTGCAGTTCTGAAGGCAAAGGGGTCCAATCTGGGAAGATGTCCCTAATAAAGTGGCTGGTGAATGTATGCTTCCTGTCCCATCATGATATTATAACCCTTAACAAATCTACCTCCTTGGCCCCACTGGAGCTGAAGATAAATGTGACTCAGAGTTTCCAGTCAATAGTTCAATTATCTGCTGTCTGTCTTGTTTAATTAAACATACAAGTGACCACCCAAGAACTAATGATAGCCATCATCTTATTCATGGATCAATTAGATTTGGCAGAACCACCACTTGACCCAGGTGTGGATTGACCACCATTACAACCTGCAACTGTATCCACCTCGTGCAGCTGCTTTTCCCCGTTACATGTCTCAGGATGTGGCTCTCAGCTTTCCCCCAAAAACTGTCGGAGGGAAAAATGCAATTACTGCGAGATTATCATACTGCTTCCGTTTGACTTTTCTGACTGAATTCATGAATACATATGAATCCATCTTGCCTCTCAATCGGAACCCCCCTCCCTCTTCTCTTCTCCCCTTCTTGAATGTGTCACATCTGTGTTTGCCTGGTGGCATTTTCTTTGTTTCTTCAAAAGTGTGTTCTCACAGAAAGACGAAAGTATTACCCCAAAAAAGCCCACCCCATATATTTCTCAAATAATGAAGCATTCAAAATCTCTGCATATTTTGCTGGTGTGAAAAAACAATCCACTCAAATGTATTTATGCAATTTAATAGTAAAATTGTGTGTGCATGTGTGTTGGATTTTTCTGAATATTGCTGTGGTCAGGTGAAAGCTGCAAAATGCTCACCCTGTTTTAGCTGGACGACCAAGCTTTTTTATCTCTTTTTTTGTAAACCTACATATACTGTACTGTATATTTTACTGGAATCTCTGACACAGGTTCCTCCTACACTATTCCCAGATTTAGAAAAAATCTGCATCTACGCAGTTTCTGGATTTAAAATTGATGTAACACTTACCGCCAATAGGTGGCAGCACTGTCAGAATTAACAACATCAAAAGTCAAAAGAAGTTCCTGACCCTGGCTAAAGGACTTCCAGGCTAACAGTTCTCCACAAAGCGGGTAGTTTTTGTTTGATACTGTTTAATTTTATTAATTTTTTCTCCTTCCATTTAAAGTGAAAATAGAGTCAATACAAAATCAGATGGATGTGGGGGAAAAAAAACAAAATGGCTTCACTGTTCTGGTTTCTAGAACACAAAGCAAGGGTGTGTATGTGCATAGTAGGCCCTCTGTAAACATTTCTATTACTCTTTGAATATACAGTCCAGAGAGTATTAATCCGTCCATCCATCCATCCATTATCTATACCTTTTTATCTATTCTTGGGGGTTCTGATACCTATCTTGAGAACTTTCTGGGCTGGTGGCGGGGTATACATGAGTTTGCTTGAGAAGGCTAACCAACATGGTTGACATATTGCTACACTCTAAAACTGGGTTAAACCCAATTCAATATAGCTTATTTTACAATATTGGGGCAGAGTCCAATATGGACCCATCTGGCCGTGGGTTGTTTTAACACAACAGGATGCTTTGACTCAACATACTGGGTTAGATTTTTTTTACCCAAAAAAGAAGTTAGATTGACATTTTGTCAAACAAGATTTGGAGGTTTTTCCAAATGCCAGGTCTCTTTTGAACTCTTGGAGTCTCTTTATACAGCTGAGATACCAATGACACCATCTTAGAACAATGCAAGTGGAAACCATACTAAGCGACTCTAATACAAACTCTTGTGGCAGCAGTAACATGCACAGTGGAACGTTCAATGTGATGCACCAAAGTAGACATGGGCAAAGCAAATTGAGGACAATATAAGTCTTGACATTTTGATCTCAGTCAAGTGAAGGAAAGCACCATGGGTTCAAAAGTATGAAGGAACATCGTAGAAACTCCTCGATATCCACAGTAACATGTTGGTTCTGAGGATGACCTCGTCATCTGGTTTTTAGCTAGGGACCAAAGAAGAAGGTTGCTGAGGCTCCGAAAGACTGGGGCAAAAATTTTATCCATAATCCAGTTTTCCAAACGCTAATATTTGGTGTAAAATGAACGATTTTGTGTTAAGTTTAATTCTGCAATAAAAAATACAAGAAAAAATCAAAACAACAAACTCATAAATCATAACAAGACTAATTGAAATTCATACTCAGTGTAATACTGTCATGTTCCACAGGTGTTTGTGTTCTGATAATTTTTGAGTTTTTATTATTATTTATGTCTTGTCATATTCAGTTCATTTCTCTGTGTTGTTCATTATTGTAGTTTAGGTCTTGCCAGTTATTTGCTTTGAGTATAGTTTCTTATTTCTTGTCATTCTTGCACTGTAGATTTTAGTTAATTCTCCTAGGTTAGTTTCAGTCCACCCCTTTTATGTTTTGCTGCAACTCCAGCTGTGTTCTGTTTGTTAATTAGTCTCATTTGCACTGTTCCTCAGCTCAGTTCTCTCCCTCAGCTGTTTAACATTCCCCTGATTAGACTCACCTGGTTTCCATGTCACTAACACACCTCCTCTGTGTTTCATTGTTCTTTGCTGGACTCTTCCTCCACGCTCACACAGATTTGACGTTCTGTTCTCTTCCTGCATTTGGGTCCCACCAAACAAACAGGACAGTTACACTGTATGAAATACATCCCGTCTGTATTTACATTACGACCAATACTTGGTCAATGTTTGACTGTTTAGCATGGCTAGTTCTAGCTTGTGCTAAGTACGTATAAGCTAAAAGGCTAATGCTAGCCTAAACAAACAAGTTTCCCAAGATGGAACTAAAGTCATTAGCACAATCCACTGACATTAACATTATTATACAACATTATTTATACCCCCTTACCATAGCCTTTTTTCACCCTGTGGAAGAGGTTGTTGTGGAATTCAAAATGGTGGTCTGTGAAGCATGAGGAGGCTACTTCTAGTCTCTGCTCTCTAACCCTTGCAATTCTTGACCCCGTGTGTGGTTAAAACTACCCAACTTCTGTCCTAACAACATTAACCCAGCAGGCCTTTTGAGTGTCTTCCTTGCAGGGTTTGCACCTGTGTGGTCCATGAAATAAAAGCCAGCAAGCAGGTTCATTGCTGTGCGCAAGAAAAGAAAGTCCAGTTCCTCAGAAAAAAATAATGTCAGACAAATTGTTCAGAACCTTAATGAAGCAGTAAGTGAGAACAGTTTACCTGATTTATCTTATAACTCACCATTAAATGTTGGATCTTATACATGGTAAACAAATTGTTGTATGTGAATAAATTAGAACAAAGAAGAACATTCTCTTACCTCTAATTACTCTTGGCATTGATCAAACATTTATGGTATCCTTTTGTTTATGATGCTACAACGGCATGAAAAAGTGTTGGGGTGGTACGTGGTGTGGTTGTAGAGCGGGTGCCCTATGTATAGAGGCTATCAAACCCCGATTCCTGAACCTTGGGACCTTGGCTGCACATCTTCCCCCCCTACTCTCTCTCTCTCTCCCTGTTTTCTGTCTGATCAATGTAAGTAAAGGCCGCTAGTGTTACAAAATCTTAAAGAAAAATAACAATAGTAATAATAATAACAAACTCCATTAATACTTTGGAGTGACTTTGAAAAAAATAGTGTTACTGCTAGACCTGTATAATTAGGAAATCACCTATATAGTAACGTATCATGCCCGATGTAAAGACATTCAACAACAGATATAAAATAATCACAAAGTAATTTCTAAAGCTTTGGGACTATAGTGAACCACAGTGAGGGCCATTATCCACAAATGGAGAAAAACATGGAACAGTTGAGAAACTTCCTAGGAGTGGCCAGCCTACAAAAACGATTCAAAGAGCACATCGATGACTTACTCAGGAGGTCACAAAAGAGCCCAGAACAACATCTAAAGCACTGGAGGCCTGGGCAGAAATAGCATCCATGGGAGAGTTTAAAGACCTGGGAGACCTGCTGTAACTATTGAAACAATGAATTCTACTCTTTGGCAGAAAATCCTGAAGGAGAGTGTCTGGGCATCAGTTCAGGACCTCAAACTCAAATGCGCTTGGGTTTTGCCACAGGACAATTATCCAGAATACCAGTGAATTCACCTTTAAGTGACTTAATTAAAAAAAAAGAATGTTTTGGAAGGGCTTAATCAAAATCTGTACATAAATGTGATTAAGATGCTGTAACATAAACCTAACAAGGCCATTTATACTTGAAAACCCTCCAGTCATGGGTGGTTCTAGACAGTCCAGGGACCAGGACCAGAACTGGTCCTGGTCCCTGTTATGGCCCCTGTGCTGAAGACTTAATACTAAATCAATTTCTTGTGATGATATGCGAAAGCACAGACACCGTAACTGATTGGTGCTTTGGACCAATTTTATTTTTTTACTTCACAGTTTCACTTTAATTAAGAATGAATTAAAAATTAAGGTGTTGCACCTTTAGCTTCAGCCATATTGAGAGAGGATCACAGTTTTCATCTGCTAGATCAGGGATCTGCAAACTAGAGCTCCAGAGCCACAAGTCACTCTGTGGCAAACTTAATTTATGAAACGATGAAATATTGCCCTGTTTTTGTTTAATTTATTATTCTTTTGTTCTGTGGACCCATGAAAAAACACTGGCTCCACCCTGCCCCCCCTGGTAAATTTGGTCTAGAACCACCCCTGCCTCCAGTTTAGCTGTATTAAAACAATTCTGCAAAGAACAGAGGGACATGATTCCCCCACAGCAATGTAAAATAACTTTTTCCAAACACTTAATGGCAGTTGTTGTTGCCAAGGGTGTCACAACTAGTTATCAGGTTTAGGGGGCAATTACTTTTTCTCATTAGGTTGGTTTGGACAGCCCTTTTTTTCTCGGGAATAATGACACCATTGTTTTAAAACTGTTTTTGTATTTATTTAGATTGTCTTTGTACTACATATTGATTGATGATCTGAAACATGAAAAAAGAAGAAATCTTTAAGGGGGGAAATATTTTTTACGGCACTGTAACCTATATTGTAGATATCTTCGATATATCTCCACATTTTCGCCGAATCATTGTTCTGGATTTGTGAATGCTAAGATTAGTCCCATCTCTGGCCTCTGCTGGAGACGGTCATCGGTGCACTTTATTTTCAGCTAAAAATGCCCAGTCATGTTGTTGACTGATTGTTTCAGAAACGATAGCAAATAAAAAACCACTGCTAAACGTTTTAAACTTCATTTTAAATGCCATGAGAGTCACAAAAACATGCATGTCTTACTCAATTTGTTAAGTGCTGCATATAGCTAAATATCAGCATTTCTACTAAATCCCTCATTTGAAACATTTACATTACAGATCAGTTTTATCTATGATGTCTGCACTGAGAACTATTGCTCATTAATTCTCATCAAAAGTAAAATGTAAACAGCACACCGCCACGAAACAGCCTACTCTCCTTAAATGTAAGCTGCCACCAACCTTTGGACTTCACCACTTTTCCTGTTAATAGCTCAAGCTGATGGATCATTTAAGAGGCAGCTGGAGCAGACAGATGGGTAATGGATTGCATGGCAAATCATTGCTGGGATCGATGAAGGACATGCATCAATACATGGATAGAGAGCTGCTGAAATAGACACCAGAGCTAATGTGGAACAGCATAGAACATTATTGTGTTGTGCATGCAGCGGAGAAGGCTAATACAAGCGGGTCCCTGCTGATAAGGTGTCCTTTTAAATAATGCAGGTGACAAACGGACAGTGATAAGCTTAACTTAAAGGTAGAGTCCTGGATTTTAAAACTGAGACTCTGTTACAAGGTTATAGGCATTTAATATCTTATCAACTGAATTTTGGACACGCTGTTTGATATGTTTTTTATTTTTATCAGCTTCATTTGATTCATAGTTTTGTTTTTAGGATTTTGATTTTATTATGCAGTAACATATTGGATTGTTTCTTACCTCTCCAGGTAATTATTTGATAATCATGTCAAGCCACTGACGTTCAGGGAACCTGATGCCCTTTCAAGACTTGAAAATAAGCTAAATTATAAGCAAACAAATTAGAAATGCAAAGGTAAAAATGTATGTGTTGTGCTTGTCATGAGAGTAAAGCCTTGGGTACGCATGAAGCTTACACACAGCACAGGAAGGGAGCAGGGAAAAGGAGCACAGATTGCACAGAGACAGATGCAATCAGAGTGGCGAAATCATCCACGTTTGCCTAAGTCAACACACTGGATTTAACTCAATGAGCCGATATGAAAACATGAAGGATAGTTTGATTCAGGACCTTATTGGACCCCTCGGTATTACTGTACAAACAGAGAAGCTGAAGTTCCACTGCAGCCAGAAGGGTGAAACAGATCCTGACCATGCAAAGGATATGCACTTAAAAAGCCATAAATTTATATTATTAAACAATACAACTGCTGGCTGATACAGCTACCCGTAACAACATATACGGAGCACGCCACCATAGTTTAAATTCTTCCCCTGAAAGTCTTGATCTAGCTTAGTTAGCCGCAAACTTCTCCTTTCCATTCCTCTGACAGCTTCTCGTATTCCTCTCCCTGAAATATATAGTTTTTATTTTGGTAGTTTATGAAGATGTAAATGTTTTTCACAATCAGAGCAATTTGAACTACGCCAGTATTTTACCATTTTTACTTTACTTGCTGGGCTTAGGATGATAGGCTTCAGCAGGCGACTGGAGAGCCTATTAGTTTACATTTTCCACGCAGCCAATATGGCTGCACCCGGTTTGATGACGTCACACCAAAAACACTTCAGAGACATGTCAGTTAGGTAACTTTGGTGTAAAGGCACCACCAATTTAGATAGACAGAGATATTTTTTACGTGCTTAAGGTGTATGTAAGGATATTAAAAATGAGTTACAAAGGTTATAAAGTTATTTTTTGTAATTCAATTTCAATCAATAGTCACCCAAAAAAATCCTAAATTTAATTGAATTATTCTGACCAGAAATGTTAGCTTCACACAAATCTTTGGGTCCACACGGCTCACTAACTATGTTTCAAATAAATGATCACAGATTTTTTTGGATGTAACTACCTAATGTGAAAATTACAGCCAATTAAATATTCATAACAGCAGCATAAATGGCTATAAAGTTTTTAGGACTGTTTTAAGACGTTAGAAGTTTGCTTTGGTCTTGGTCTGCCTCGAAGCAGCTGCTAGCTTCAGCCTCCAGGACCAGCTAATCTGGATTTATAATAAATGATGATGCCTGGAGAATTATCTACTGTAGTACATTAACTTCTTCCAGCCTTTTAAAAGAACCTAATTTAAAAAATCCTGAAATATCCGTTTAAGTTCCTGTGGTGCTGAGGCAGTTTATTTTGTGCCCACTGATGACACTTCCACACATACACACACTGGTGACATTTACCATAACCATGTGACAGTCTCAGACAAAGTGTCAAAGAAAACTAACAAAAGGACACATCTGTGTTTTTTTTACAAAATACAAAGTCCCAGAAACCCTGTCTCTTGTCCCACATGGGACATACAAGCAAACACCAGGAGGAACTGGAAGTCTTTTCCTCTGATAAACAACCGATATTGTCACTAATGTTGAGCAGTAATGCTGAGCCAACATGGAAGGAACATATGCTGGTGTCCTGCAGCTCGCCACAAGTGTTGAACTTGTCTTGGGCTCAGGTGGTCCCGTGATTAACTCTGAGTCACCTCGGCAGCACCGAATGCTTTGGACTCGAAGTTTTAACGTCCACCAATGTCTGATAACTGCTTCTAACAGTGGCACAAGCTGTTGTGAAAAAGCATCAAGGGCGAATGAAAAATGCAGAACTTCCCAGGTATCTGGGTGGTAAGACAGTATAGCTGTTTTTCATGGCCCTGTGTCATAAATCTGGGGTGAACGGCTGGTTTCAGGGTGGGTGCTGAGAAGCAGCTGTACTCATCTAAAAATAGCCCCAAGGCTACTTCTGCTGCTGCGGGACCGGTGAGTTGAAGCTCAACATTGCAGATTAGCACAAAGAGCCTATCAACAATACTTTCCACCTGCATTAGCCCGAGCGTGGCCTCGCATCAGCATTACAACACAGGAAGTGACTGAGTGTTGTGCAAACCGAACGTCCGCGCATGTCACTGTGTCTGATTCACTCACCCAAACAACGGCCAAATCCTGACCACATAATGCAGACGCAGTTTGTTTCCAACGGGCTGAATGTTCGTTATCACTGTGTGGCCTGAGGCAGAACGCTCCCTCCACGGTGCAATGACAACCACCAGGCAGCCCTGATGCAAAACAAACCCCCGAGATGGCCCAGTAAACATGAAGTCATTATGACAGGCACAGCTAAACAGAGTGGAGCTCAGCACATTTTATCACTGTTTTCTTTTTAGTCAGGCTCTTTCTGCAAATTAAAGAACAGACCGAAATTCCTACGTTCAGCCCATTCAGGCTGATAAAATGCACAAGTGCTTGTACATCAGATTGTGTGTGGTGTATGTAGGCACGCACACCTGTTTGGGTGTATTTTAGGGTCAATGTAATTGCTTAACACAGAAGCTGGCAGTGTTAAGAGATGCCAAACAGCTCCTCTGGGAGTCACTATAGCTCACAATCTGACTAATGAAGGCCAAGTAATCAGGCCACAAACTCATCAGCCATGTTAGCTGTAATTAAAAGGTTTATGTTTAGAGTCAGGAGAGCCATCTGAGTCCATTAAGGCCGGTTTAGAAATCTGATATTTGTCTAAATCAGACACTTCGAAGTACTGGATGATTATTGCCTTAAATTGGACTGTCGTAACATAAACTGAGCTACAAGTTTGAGGCAGATATGTAATTTACAGTGTCTTGCAAAATTATTTTCACCACCTAACCTTTTGACATTTTGCCATATCACAACCACAAACATAAATGTATTTTATTGGGATTTTATGTGATAGACCAACACTAATTATGCAAGAAAACCTGCCTGAGGTTGGGGGTGGAGGTTCACCTTCAAGCAGGACAAAGACCCTAAACATACAGTCAGAGCTACCAAGTCAAAGTGCAGACCAGAATCCAATTAAGAATATTTCAAAAGACTTGGAAGCTGACCTTCAAAAACACTTTCCAGTCAATCTGGATGACCTCCAGCTAGTCTGTAAATGTGGAAAGCTGGTAGACATTCATTAAAGTCTTTAAGCTCTATTTGCATTGAAAGGTAGTTGTACAATGTGTTGACAAATGCACCACACTTTTCAGATTTTTATTTGTAAGAATTTTGAGAACCACGTTCCACTTTACAATTATGCAATACCTTGTGTTGATCTATCATCTCAAATCCCAGTAAAATACAATGAAGTTTGTAGCTGAAATGTAGTTCAATGAAATAGAAGTGTTCAAGGGGTATGAATATTTTCACCAGGCACTGTCCTAATGGATAATGAAGGAATCCACAAAATACACACACAACAATAGATAGAAATCCAATAATCAGTTGTGTGATGAGTGTTGTCGGCATCATGCTAATCTGTTCTGTCCTGCAGGACCCTGAAGGCCTCATAGAAAGACAGCAGGGAGAAAAAAATTATCTAAAACCTCTGTCCAAAATCCAGCTGTCAAACCTACAAATATTCAAAGAAATCAAATTACAAAACACAGTTTAAAGGCTTCGGTGATATTTCTAAGCAATGTAATTAGAGCATGCCATAATATTTGCAAAAATATACCATAACACCTGCTGTCAGACATCCTTACATCCACAATGATTTTACCCAGCATGCAGCAGGAGAGCCTCGGCCACCACATCTCATGGGACCAGAAGTGACCTGATGAGGACGGCACACAGAGGCCGTTTGTTCTCTTCTCATGCTTAACTCACCCCCAATACATCACTGAAAACTGCATCACTAGAATCCATCTGCAAACTAGATCTTCTGCCTTAGGCAGGAGAATCTGTCAAAAAGAAAAACAATAGTCTTTGTTTACTGCTAGAGAAAAACACAATATCTTTACCGCTAGCAGCTTTATCTAAGCACAGCGCTCCCTCTGGTGGCTGAATCTAGCAAGTGTATCAGACAGAACGGGGCACCTCTGGTAGAATCTCAGTACATATGCCTAAAATGCACTTGTAATTATGGAAAACAAAGCAAACAACAGATTTAGTATTTTTAATTGTCCCTCGTAACGAGGAATATGCGCCCCTCTCTGTTTACCAGTGAGCCGAGCCTCGTTCTGTGGGTGCGGGCTATGGTGCCGCTGGTCGCCCACTGCTTCCTTGATTACAGCCAGCGGTTGCTTTGCAGCAGCCAATTAAAATCAAATACCATTCTCTCCCATATTACCACCATTGTGTTTATTTGCAGATCAATTCCCCCTCAGCTGCGCCGTTTTGCATAATGAATGCAGAGGCTTTTGATGTGCTCGCCCGGGTGGGGACGCCCTGCTGTTCCCATCTTACTGCCATGTAACTGCTGCTCGGAGTTTCTCTGCTGCTGATGTCCCGTCTTGTATTTAGAAAACATTTGTAACGCTGATGTTTGCATGAAATTCTTTTAGGTTTTTCTTGTCGGCTTCGACATTTTAGGCATTTTTTAAAAATATGTAAACTAGATCAAAAGAAGTAGCAGTTTTTCTTAAAGTCAAATTTTGGTCGTTTGTTCTAAATTTCCATTAGCCAGTCATTCAAATTAGCTGATATGAGGTGGGGCCTCTGAGGTCATTAACTGAAACAACTATGGGTAAATGATTTCAACTGTACACCAACATAAGAAAAAACGCTCCAAGCACATTTCTTGGAAATCGACGCAGCTAGATGTACTTAAATGTAAAAGTACTTCAACCTGGAAAGACTCACAAAGAGAAGACAGGGATGCAATTAGAAAAGTTTGTTAGTGAGTGTTTATTTCTTTGGCGCTCGGACCCCAGAGGAAGACGTTAATACTGAGAATGACATGCGCTTGAATGAAAATCTTAAGGTTAGATTTAAAGATGTCTTTCCCCCTGGGATCCGATCCTGGTGGTGGAGTGGAGGCCTGAGGAGATTTGGAAAGCGTTTGGAAGCCAAATGGTGGAGATGGGGTGGAGGAGGGTCAAAGTTCAACTGCAGAACGGAGGGCTCCATGGATGAAGATCTTTTAAAGCAGAGCCTTGAAGGATGATGGCCGAGGAGAAATGCAGACTTGACGCTGATTGGTGGAGCAGAGCCGCATGGAGGAGTAATTAGACGAAGCTGGAGGTAATGGTGAGTCTTCCATGTTGAATTTTTGTTTAAACTCCATTTATCGTGGATGAATAATGTCCCCAATCAGTCTCCATTTATTTCTCTCAATATTGTCTCTTTGGTATTATGGGCATTTAAATGTTTTAGCTTTTTGTGCTTATACACGGAGTAAAATACTGTAAGTATTGAACCTGTCAAAGTTTTTCTTGGTTTAAATATGTCCAATGGGATAACTTACACAAAATGTACACCAGGTGTCAACAACAACCCAGGTAAGCCACATGTACAATGAAATCAAGCAAATTTGTCCACAAATGAGGTTATGGGTAAAAATTGGAATGACAAAGAAAAAGTATTGAAAGCACTTACAGAAACTGTGTGGAAAACCTTTTACTTGTAATGAGAACTTTAAGGCATCTTGTTTATGGAGAAACTGGTCACATACATTGCTCGGGTGTGATTTTGATCCATGCTTCCACACAGATTGTCTAAAAACCTTGAAGGTTCTTTAGAACTATGCACTATGATCTTCAGTTTTACTTTCTCTGAAACCAGATAAGAGTTTTCGTGGCTGTGTGTTCGGGACTATCATCTGGAAATTCATGCTTGATTTCCGGCATGTTTCTCTATTCGTCCTTCCTTCAGTTATATGAAAATCTACCAGTACCCTATGCTGTATGACACCCACACCATGATGGGAACTATTGTTCAGTATTTCTCCATATGTGGATAATGGCTCTCACTGTTGTTTGCTGAAGTCCAAAATCCTCAGTAAAGCCCTTGGTACCCTTTCCAGACTGATCGATGTCAATGAATTTGTATTTCATCTGTTTTTGAATGTTTGATGCGTTGTTTTTTTAGATCGTCCAGCCTACTTCATGATGTCTGACAGGTTCCATTTAAGAGATTTCTTGACTCTACTGGTCTGGCAGTAATCAGGCCCAGGGTGTGGCTGGTGTAAATGAGCCGCTTTAGAAAGCTTCTTTCCTTAACAAATAAAAACATCAAATGAAAACTGGAAGTTGTATTTACTCAGGCTATCGTTGTATCATATTAAAATTTGTTTTATGATCTGAAATACTTAAGTTAGGTCAAAAACAAACCAGAAGAAATTTGTAAGGTTGTAAACACTTTTCACAGCACACCAAAACCACAAAATGTATTATGTGCAAGTGAGCCATTTCTACAATGGAGGCTGTTGAAGACACTCCTTGAAAAAGATACTATATGCTTTACTTTTAACTAGATCATTTCAGTTGCAGTATATCTTTAAAAAAATCTATCTGCTTTATAATAAACAGAGTAGAAATATTCTGTTTACTTCAGCTACAGTATATTTTTACTCTACATTGTTTTATTGAAGAAGCAACATCAAGCCTAGAAATATAAAACCTAAAACAATAGTGTCATTAGACCATCTTTACTCTGGCCCTGAAAGTTGTGTTACTGCTCCTTTATGTAGAAAGTGTTTGTTCCTTTGTTTTTGTCAATTTTTTAGAAAGAGTAATATTTTTGTTGCCTAAACACAATCCATTCACCCTAATCCTACTGATTTTCGGTTCTCCAGGAGTTTCTGAAACAACCTCCTTGGAGAAGGAAGCAATCTGAACATGCTTTTATGACATCCCATTTCTCTGTGTAGTTAAACATTAGTCACATAAAACTCAGTGTGTGTGATACATTACCCTCAGTTTTCTGAGCACCTTTCAGGTCAGCATGAAGCCACTAACCTGTTTTATATTTACAGTAGGACCTTGGTGTTTAATCTAAACACTCAAAGAATGTCCCTGGCTCATCATCAGCCACGGATCACCAGACAAGCTGTTTAAGAACAGTTAGATGACTAGTTATTAGTTGCTTGAAGAAATCCTGTTTAAATATATTTAGATTGTAAAATAAAGTACTGTGAAAATGTTTGGCCCTCTTACATTTCGGCTATTTTTGCTTTTTTTGTCATACACTTCAGTGTTTCAGGTCATCAGACTTTTTTTTAAATCAAATTTAAACTGAGTAATACAAAAAAACAGTTTCCAAATAATTATTTCATTTATTAAGGGGAAAAAGCTATGAAAAACAACCTGATCTTGTGTGAAAACATAATTTTCCCCTTGTTAAAACATGAATTAAGTTGTGTTAACATTTTTTGGGCAGCTAGGTTTACTCCCAGACCTGTAGAACCCAGAAATCACCTAAATGGAACCTGTTTGACAACATGAAGTAGGTTGAAAGATTTAAAAAAGCAACACATTAAACCATGATTAGAACAAATTAATTGTAATCTACCAGTTTGGAAAGTGTTACAGAGCCATTACTAAGGCACTGGGACTGCAGCAGAACCCAGTAGGAGCCATCAGCCATCATCATCAACTAAATAGGAAGTCATGGAACAGTGGTGAACCTTCTAAGAAGTGACAGACCTACTGTAGGTACACAAGGCTGCAAAAGAATCAATAACAACATCTAAAGCTCTGCAGGCCTCAGTAAAAGTCAGAGATCATGATTCAGAGATAGGCAACGAGCGCATCCATGGGAGACCAAGGGCCAAACCCCAGCTGACCAAGTAGAACACACAGGCTTGCCTACATTTCCCAAACTCGTCTTGATGATCCCCAAAACTTTCAGGAAAATATTCTGTGGACTGACGAGATACAAGCAAAACGTGTGCGACCCATTACATACACTGTTAAACAAACACAACATTTCAGAAAAAACATAATCACACCAACAGTCACCTGAACGACTTGCCGTAGTTAATGGAAACATGAATTCTGTTCTCAGTAACATGATGCAAAATGTCCGACCATCAGTTTGTGACATTAGGCTCAGACGCAAACGGTTACACAGCAAGTACACTTCTGAATTCGTGTACTTGTTAGATCTCAGTGCTGCATTTGATCCAGTCGACCATAATATTCTCTTAAAAAGGCTGGAATATGCTGTAGGGATCAGGGGAACAGCTCTAGGCTGGTTTAAATCTTATTTGTCTGACAGATTCCAGTTTGTTCATGTAAATGATAAATCATCTTTAAACTCCAGGGTTAATTGTGGAGTACCACAGGGTTCAGTACTTGGGCCAATTCTCTTTACTTTTTCCAATAGGTCAAATTATCAGGTAGCATAGAATAAATTTTCACTGTTACGCTGATGATACTCAGCTTTACTTATCCTTAAATCCTGATGAACCCAACCAGTTAGATAGACTACAAGCATGTTTTGAAGATATAAAAACTTGGATAACTTCAAACTTTTTGCTTCTAAATTCAGACAAGACAGAAGTTGTCGTCTTTGGACCGGAGTCTTTAAAAAAGAAACTGCTTAGTCAATCACTTAACCTGGATGGCATTAAATTGACCTCCGGTAATAAAGGTTCCTAGAGTCTCTAGAACTAGAATGGGAGGCAGATCCTTTAGTTATCAGGCTCCTCTCCTGTGGAACCAGCCCCGGGTTTTGGTACGTGAGGCGGACACCCTGTCTACTTTAAAGGCTAAGCTTAAAACTTTCCTTTTTGATAAAGCTTATAGTTAGAGTGGCTTAGGTTATCAGGGAGGGAGCCTTCCTCCCTCCCTGTTTGATGGAGTAAGGGGAGTCAGGTTTAGCCTAAACCGGCTCAGTTATGGTTGAGGTGCAAACACACCCTCCATTTCTGCTACCTGTATGACCCCCTCTTCTTTTCCAATGGTTATGGTCAATCTGACAGAGAGAGGTATCCCAATCCTTGTGGTTTTTAGTATAACAATGACCATCAGTGGGACCCTTTGTGGGGTGCCTTGAAACGACATTGTTGAAAATAAGCGCCGTTTAACTAAATAATCTGAACTGAAAGTTTCTGTGTAGTTATGCTGTTATAGGCTTAGGCTGCTGGAGGACATAATGACCACTTTCACCCTCTTCACTACATTCTCACACTACTCTCCAATTTTGCATTATTTGCTGTTATTTCAGCTTTTAACTTTGTTCTTTCTCTTTTCTCTTCCTAGAAGCTACACCTGGCCTGACTCTGTGTCTACCTGTAACACCTTTCTGGAGAGGGGCATCATCCGAGCTTCTGCTGGCAACAACTTAATGCTCACCCTCTACCGATGATCCACATGGCCCTGTCTTTTAGTGTTTAACCCTTTCTCTCTCCTAGACATAGCTACTGACTGAGCTTTTACTGTAACTAACTATGTGCTCTCTTTCAGACTCTAACCTTGAAAACAGGCTCAGAGTTTATATGTTCTTTCTTTCTAGGTGAAACGACTAAAGGAGCTACATCCATTAACATTTACCTTTTCCTTCCCATAGAAAGTATTCCTAGATCAGTGCTTCTTTGTTCTCTTTGTGTCTCTGCTCTGTTCTCTCTAACCCCCAGTCGGTCGTGGCAGATGTCCGCTCACACTGAGCCTGGTTCTGCTGGAGGTTTCTTCCTGTTAAAAGGGAGTTTTTCCTCTCCACTGTTGCTACATGCATGCTCAGTATGAGGGATTGCTGCAAAGTCAACGCCAGTGACTGTCCATTGTCTCTACATGCTCATCCGGGAGGAGTGAATGCTGCAAGTCGCTGACTGGATGCAATCTGCTGGGTTTCCTTAGACAAAAAAACTTTTTATCCAATTTGAATAAATAACTAACTCTGACTGCACTGTTCAATGGTTAGGACTAATTGGAATGTATGTACCTGACTTCTATGAAGTGCCTTGAGACAACATGTGTTGTGAATTGGCGCTATATAAATAAACTGAATTGAATTGAATGGGTCAAACAACAAAACAAAAAAAACATTTCAGAATGGAAAGCCCTAGATTTAAATCTTATTGAACGTTAAAAAGGGCCATGGGGCCAGGTTGGTTTGGATGACTTTTATCTCTTAATAAATAAATAAAAAACTCAAATTTTGTAATTGTGTAAAAATTGATTGGCGACCTGAAAAAGAAAAACAACACAGGTGTGAGAAAACAGGAAATCTGTAAGGAAGCAAATACTACTTTACCTCACTGTAACCACAATTGTCAAATTGTTCCAACATCCCATCTGTGTGTGTACTTAGCATTTATCCTGTCCTTTACTTGTAAATGTGTGAGCGCTCCTTCCCAAAATTCACCCTGGACAGAAGCTGTGATTGGCGGCATAATCAGCCGAGGTGCCAGAATCACAGATGCAGTCTCTCGACTAATTGCGCGAAGGCCCTGTGGTGAAGGCGGCGCAGGTGCTCCTTCTCTTTGTCGAGTCACTTTGATGTGCGCCGCTTCCTTTGTCTCCTGGAACTCATTGAGCAAATATTTTCTGTACTCTTCCTCACAAGAATGTAATTGCAAATTAAACCAGAAAGAGGATAAATGGGAAAACAAAGGAAACGTGAAGACGAGGTCGTTACGTAGCAGAGCACTGCTTTATTTTCAAGGCACAGTGAGAGCCAGCTGCTCTCCAGAATGATCTTTGGAAGTAGGTACAGCAGCGAAAGGCACATTTAAATAACTAAAACAGCGCTTCAGTGTTTTTTTGACTCATCAGATTTGACTCAATCTTACAAACTTAGGCTCATTTTCCCTCATTCTACTTGTCCTTGGTAACAATTTCTACACAGTTTTAACATTAACTGCAACCCAGCACCAAAACATGTGGAGAAAAGATCAGAAAAAAAAATGTAGGCTCAGAAGTAGACAAAGAATATATCTGAAATTCTTCTGCAGAAGCCAGAAGTATTACTTTAGAACAAAGAAGCGTTTTAAAAGCTTCCCTTTCAGCGCTAAAATCCCTGCAGATGAGCTAGTGCACACATCTGCCCCTTGGCCACGTGCCCATACCCCCACTTTCAGCAGGTAGTCTGGGATTTGTTTCTAGCACACAGTCTTTGTGTATCCTCTGCCTGCTGCTATGAGCTCCGAGGCCCTGAGTCACGTTGGTGACGTCCGCCAGCTCTCGCCTCTCTGTCAGGGAAGTCACCATGTGTTCCAGTTTGGAACGGATGGCCGAGTAGTGGTGCTGGCGTTCTTTGGACAGCTTGTTAAAAGTGTCCTTTAAAGTAGCGTCCGGATCTGCGTTGGGGGGTGAGATCTGCCTGTACAATTTGTCCCGACGTGGTGTTTTAGCTGCTGCAATGAGGCTGAGGTGCTGAGCGTCAGTCTGGGTGTCGCTATCCGTCACTAACGGGCTGGTCTGAGTTGAGACATGGCAGTAGGAAGCAGCAGGGGTTGCTGGGTCTTTCTCTGCATGCTGCTCTGCATGAAGATGATAATTTGCACTACCAGCCAGGACCTCCTCTTGCAGGAGCTTTTGCTCCATCATGTCCCCATCTATGGTGGAGGAGTTGGACCCCGGGCTGGTTTTACTGGAACCTGGAGATGAGGGCTCACATTGAGGTTGATACGGTAATGACTGGGGCTTACGGCTGGGAGTGCTTGTCAGATGAACCGGCTCAGTGGGCTTCTCTCTGGCCATGTGAGGCGAGCAGGTGACTGAGGGTTTGATGCTGAGATGCTCAAAGGTGCCGCTGCCTTGGAAGCTCTGAGCCCCGCGGGTGTTTATGGGCTGGGACTGGGCGTACTGGATGCGGAACTCCTCATCGAACTTCTCTGTTATCTGACCAGAGAGCTCGATCAGGTTGCTGCTGTTCAGTTTGCCATCGGTCCAGTTAAACCTGGAACCAGGAAGAAGAAATAATCGAGCTGTATATCTAAATACAGGAAGACATAAATACTCCAATCCAATGAGCTTTGTGCATTTGTATTAAGCCCCCTTTCCTCTGCAAAGCCTAAATAAAATCCAGTGCAACCAATAGTCTTTAGACAGAAGGCTCCAGACAGGTCATGAGTAAAGAAAGTAGCTCAAAGCAGGGTTGGGTTTTAAAAAATATCCCAAGCCTTCAAGTGTTCAAAAATGGAAAACGTATGACAGAGAGGCCAAGCCAGAAGAGCATGAATCAGGGAAACAACCTTGAAGCCCATGGTAACTCTGGATGAACTGCAGAGATCCCAAGCTCAGGTGAGATAATCAGTTAAAGGGGACAAATTAGTTGTTCTGTTAGAGGCTGCAGAAGACTTGAGACTGGGGTGGGCCACCTTCTAGCAGAACACAGACATTATACATATGCCCCTTTTCCATTAGTACCAACTCTACAAGGTTTGGTTTGTTTTCCATTACAAGTGAGTACCACCTCAATGTGGAGCGGTATCAAAGTGAAGGGTTCAAGCTAAACGATGTTTTAGCATCCAGGCATTCAGCCCAACACCGTGCAGGACGCTTGGCATTTGCCAGAGAACACCAGGATTGGCAAATTCGCCACTGGCGCCCTGTGCTCTTCACAGATGAAAGCAGGTTCACACTGAGCACATGTGACAGACGTGACAGAGTCTGGAGACACCGTGGAGAGCAATCTGCTGCCTACAACATCGTTCAATATGACCGGTTTGGTAGTCGGTCAGTAATGGTGTGGGGTGGCATTTCTTTGGAGGGCTGCACGGCCCTCCATGTGCTCGCCAGAGGTAGCCTGACTGCCATTAGGTACCGAGATGAGATCCTCAGACCCCTTGTGAGACCATATGCTGGTGCGGTTGGCCTGGGTTCCTCCTAATGCTAGACCTCATTTGGCTGAAGTGTGTCAGCAGTTCCTGCAAGATGAAGACATTGAAGCTATGGACTGGCCCCCCGTTCCCCAGACCTGAATCTGATTGAGCACATCTTGGACATCATGTTTCGCTCCATCCACCAACGTCACGTTGCACCAGAGAGTTGGCGGATGCTTTAGTCCAGGTCTGGGAGGAGATCCCTCAGGAAACCATCCGCCGTCTCATCAGGATCATGCCAAGGCGTTGTAGGGAGGTCATACAGGCATGTGGAGGCCACACACAATACTGAGCCTCATTTTGACTTGTTTTAAGGACATTACATCAAAGTTGGATCAGCCTGTGGTGTGTTTTTCCACTTTAATTCTCCAAATCCAGGCCTCCATTGGTTAATAAATTTGATTTCCATTGATGATTTTTGTGTGATTTTGTTGTCAGCACATTCAACCTTGTACAGAACAAAGTATTCAATGAGAATATTTCGTTCATTCAGATCTAGGATGGGTTATTTGAGTGTTCCCTTTATTTTTTGAAGAGTGTATAGTTATGCTTTACAAAGGTCCAGTCCAAGTCAAGACCTAAATCCATTTAAGGGTCTGTGAGAAACTTGAGGACTAATGTTTACAGGATGAACTGTTTTGCAAAGAATGGGTAACAATTACAGTCTTTAGATGTGCACAGCTGGTAGAAACTGACTCAAATAGACTTGTAACTGTAACTGCAAAAAAAGGTGCTTCTACAAGGTATTGACCCAGGGGGGCTGAATACAGATGCACTCCACACTTTTAAAATTTGCATTAATAAAACAGTTCTTATAAGCATAACCATTCCCCTTTACGATGACGCACTACTTTGTGTTGGTGTATCACATAATATACATCCCAAGTTTGTGAATACCTCTATAAGGCACTGTACCTGTAGGAACCTGTTGCCACTCTGTTTCCATCGATCAGCATGAACCGCTCATGAACTTTCCCGGTAATCCTGGCTCCAGATCTCATGTAGTAAGTTGTACCAGCTATGCTTCGCACTCTCATGTGCTGGAAGGATTAAGGGCAAATGTTTTAATGTGATGCTTATCTGATGCTCATGTTGTGCCTAGAGAGGCGCAGACAGCTCAACCAAAGCAACCACATACCCGGAGATCATCCAGGCGAACGCCGACGTTCCTGCACATCTTCAGGAAAGCGGGAGCGCATGACTGGTCGAGCAAGATGTAGACAGGGACCCTGCGGTGGGAGCATGCCTCCTGAAGATCCTTAAAGATATCCAGGTCTGTAAGGGAGTCTGTCACTATGGCAATCACCTGCAGTGGAAAATTACAGAGGTAATATAATAAAATTCATGTTCAGGCTGCCGCTCACAGATGTAGCACATGATTGTGTTTTCATTATTATCAAACACAAGGCCTCATTCAAGCAGAGCTGTGAAGCTCTGTCACACTCTCGCTGTACTGTGTGTGTGCACCGATGAGCTTTCTATTGACTGTGGTCTGTTACCATGGCAATCGGCCGTGATGCTTGGTCAGCAAACAAATTACTTTTATACAGAAGAAACATAGGTGCGCTGTAGGGCTTTCCTGAGAATTTTTTTTGGGCGCTGAGATTTGTCTTTTTCACAGGGACGGATGGAATTTCGCATGCTGTGATAAAGGCTGCACGTCGAGGATTGGACATGGGTGTATCTTCGATTCAAAGCTTCAAACTGGTGTAATTCAGCTTGTCATGACTCCCCTTGTTTTCTGGGCTGCTGTGTGTGGATGCTTATTTTTATGAGGCAGTGATGGAGGCTGTTCCTCTGAGCATACTAGTAAACACTGTAGTGATACAGTGAGCGGCTTCCATATACCTACAGACGGTTCACACTGAGCTGCTTAACACAACAAAAGAACAAAGGGCATCATACGGGGTTGCTTCACATTCTCACTTCCAGATTCAACCATCTTTCCATTACAGCTATTAAAAACAGACAATTTCATACTGAGGTTTATGCATACGGAGCTAAAGTGTAAATACGTGAAACCTTGGGGGGGTCCTTTTCTCTCTTAATGTGAGATAGTCTGACTGAGTAATATATTTACAATGTTTAATGGCCGTCCGTTTACAGTCCATTTATATAGTGGTTTATTTATTTATGTTTGTTTCATTATGTCAGAATCAGCTTTATTGGCCAAGCTTGTGAGCATCAACAAGGTATCAGACTTTGGTTTCCATCACTCGCATCACTCGGTGTGGGGTCTGCAGAGACTTTAGCTGCCCTTTTCCTGACCCTAGACCTGTATAAGTCCTGGATAGAGGGAAGGTCAGCCCTGATGATTCTCTCTGTAGCCCAGATTGTTCGTTGCAGTTTGGACCTATCCTGCTTTGTAGATCAGCCAAACCACACAGTGATGGATGAAGACAGGACAGACTGAATAATGACGATGACCAGCGGTTTCTGTTAAAGGTTATACTTTTTGCGTTACAGCAGGAAGCACAGTCTCTGCGGGGTCTATATGCGAGGACCATCTCCGGTCCCGAGAAAGGGTGGTTCCTAGGAACTGGAAGTGATCCACAGTCGACAGTGTTTTTGAGGATGGTGAGGGGATGCGGTGAGGGTGGGGGTGTTCGCCACTGTCTTCAGCAGGTTTAGCTGCAGGTGGTTCTGAGCACACCAGTGGACCAGATTGATTGGTATTATTTTGTGTTTTGTACTGTATAAAAATGTAAAATAAAATAGGAAAAAACAATAAGATCACACTCAAAATAAACATTCTTTAGCCATTTTTTGTTTGGCCTTTATTTTGTAAGTTTACACAGGTAGAGAGAGAGAGGGGAAGAAATGCAGCAAAGGTCAACAGGTCGGAATTCGACCCCGTGACGGCTGCGTCGAGGATTGTATCTTCCGTATATGGGTCGCGCGCCGTACCCTCGCCGTGCCTCTTTTAGCCATTTCTTTAACTACAAAGGCAACAGTTCACTATGAATTTACGGCTGACATTTCCCCAGCGGTCAGGATTTAAATATGAAGCCTCCAATAACCAGAGACAAGATAAATGGATGGATATTCTTGCAGACCTTAGAAAGAGAACAAATGTATCTGTTCTTGCAGCGTATGTACTGGACTTTAAAGAAGGAACCCTATACAGGTCCTCAGTCCTCCACTTGCTCTGCCTGCAGCAAAATCAGCCAGGTTGACTTTTATACACATCTATGCAGTCTTGGTCTGTTTCATCGAAGTAACTTCTCACCAGACCTTCAGGACTACAGTTGAGGGTCTGTTTATAGTCAACTAAAGCAGGTCAACAAGCTTTTCTATGAACCTTCACAATAATTAAACAAGTGCTCAACTTGTCATATTGTGAGTGTTTTGAAGTTCATTAAAGTAACCCAATGATATCAGATCTCCACTCCTTTGTACACAAATTTCAGTATGTAATAATACTTTTTGGACACATTTCATCACATTCCTACATAACACATGATACAATTACATCCCTTTTAATGTTGTCAGACTGATGAGGAAATGTCAGCATTGTAACTCTTAAAAAGCTCTCCACAATATACTGCAAATTAATAATCACCACAATATTGATATGTGCAATATTAATACACTGCAAAGGATTGTTTGGTCTGCAATATTTGATTGGTATTATAATCCAACCCTCGGGAATTCACACTTACAATACCAGCGATGTATTCACCCAGCTGGATGGAGTCTCACTGCACTAGAGACCCACATCTGCCACAGATGTTAGCTCCCAAGATGCTAAGAGTCACACAAAGAGTTGGAATTATCAAACAGGCAGACGAGAAACAAAGAAGTGAAGGAAATGTAGATTTACCACAACTGATATCACTATCAAGACACTTTACACTAACGTCATTGAATGAGTTTCCAACATTTTGTAGCCTTACTTTTAAAGATGTGATACTGAGGTGGTAAAGAAGCTGGGAAAATGTAAATGTTGACACAGAGCCCCTTACTGAAAATCGTAGGTGACCAGTGCAAGTAGAGAAAAAGGGTAGTGTGGAGCCCTTAAATGGAAAATGAAAATGGGTGGACACACAGTTTCGAGAATGGGATCAGAAAAAGTCTGGAAATACATATACTTTCCCTACTCTTATTTGATTTTTCCATACTTATCCAAATCTGGAAAATACTTGAACTCCATGATTTCCCATGCTCCATACCTGCTTAAAGTTGTTAGTGAAGGGCTTCAGAAACACACACACCATCGCGAAGGAGTAAAACAAAGACAAAATGTGTATTTTCTGATGAATCAGGGAACACGGTGTGTCCTGTAGGTGAGCAAAGCAAGTCCAGGCACATCTGGTAGGCAGGTTCTACACAAGGCCTGAGGGGCTGCACCACCTGCAAGATCCCTGTAAGCTGAAATATCTCGGAACTAAACCAGAGATTAGACTGACACATCTCATTTCCATCTGCTTTTCTTTTTGAGAAAAATAAAAGCATTTGGCCTGCAGCCCATTTCTGTCTGGAAAAGCTAAAACCGAATGTATATGAATCAGACATAAGTCTAAATCTGTGGGGGCAGGCTGGAGTGTAGTTCCAGGAAGGATTTAGGAATTTCCCCGGAATTTATCATGTATCAAGAGAAAGGTCTGTTTGATTCGATGTTGAATGTTACACAACCCATGCATAATAATAAGCCTCTTTTAGAAAACAAATCTTCTGCAGCCTTCAGAGTGACACTGCAAAGTACTGACACTAACTGGAAAAGCAGCACTTACAGCAAAGTATGTTTTCAGTTAGAGAATATATTCTTTCTTCTGGGATGTTTACCTCTCTTGCACTCTGGATCATCCGCCTCGCAGCCTCCTTGCAGGCATAAATGCTCTCTCCATAGCTGGGCTGGAAGTGCGCCACGGCCCGCGTCACTCCCCGATAGGAGCCCGCGGTGAAGGCGGGCCAGCCGATCTCCAGCAGCGGCGGCTCCACGTCGGAGACCTCGGGAAAATAAGTGACCGAGGAACAGTCCAACGAGCTGCGGAGCGACTGCTCCAGCTCCTCCCCGTGGACAGACACGCACCGCGGCGGGGGCACCGCGGTGCTCCGGATCCGCTGGATTTCGTCGTCCGACAGAAAGTTGGGAATCCTCTCCTTCCTGAGGAAAGCCAGAAAGTTGTCGACCCCCCCGGAGAGCAGCTCCTCCAAGGCCAGTCGGTGCCTCTCGTTGTAGACCTCCTCCAGGTTCAGACCGTCGGTCCTGGCGGGTCTTGGAGCCAGCCTCAAAGGGGAGTCGTCCAAGATCTGTGACAGGGCCATGGTTGGTACTTCTTCCCTCCGTTAGCAGCAACAGCACAGGTAACGTTCTCACCTCCAGGAAGGAAATTTTTGTATTTTGTCGCTTCCCACCGTTTCGGCCCGTCCTGCATCCGTATTGGCTGGTGGAACTTAGTCCAACTTGAATGGCGGCTCCGGGCTCGTCGACTCAGGTTGTCAATCTGACCTGCAGCGGCTCTCATTGGCTCATTTGGAAGGAAACAAACCTCCCGTACAGCCCCGCCCTCTCCCACATGCTCTGCTAGGATCCGGTTACAATACAGAGAGCAGAGAAGGCGTGCGACCTCTCACTCTGACAGCTTTTCTGTTACAAGAACAAATCAGGTTCCCGCGCGTTCCCTCAGGGTTGACTCTGAACTTGATCTACAATCAATAGAGAGCCTAAAATGGCACACATGTTAACCAGAAAGAATAAAGACAAAGCCATTTTAAATCAAAGTGTAGGAACATTTAACGTTGTTGAGTCATTATTGTGTTTATTCTGTAAATAGCATTGTGATTTGTTTTAAAGGTTTAATGGAAAGGGTATAGGAATATTCATGACAGAAAAACATCTATCCTAGGTTTTTAATAAAATTAAGTAGGGAATACTACCGTTGCATTATATCAAACATTTTAGCAAACAAGCACAACATTATATGTTTTATACTTTTATTCAAAATAGAAAAGCAGTAGTTTTTTTACAAAATTCTGACACCCTGTTTATTGTAGTAATATTTATTTATTTATTTTTATACTGTTTGTTCTTAAGTGTTCGTAGAACATCCTGTTTTGCTCTTTATAGAGAAATTGTATAGCAAGCTGTATGCTGGGTAATTTTTCAGCCTAACAGCTTGAGTAGCCAGCCTGCTGCTGACTGTTCAACGCTTGTAGTCTGCCACTTGAGAGCTGTGAGCAGCAACAGGTGGGGGAGGGGTGGTGATGTGCTATACTCCATGCTCCATACAGCTGGAGAAAAACTCAGGCATGACAGAAAATTCTGAATCCATAACTTTTTTAAAAACGTTGGTATCCCAGGCATGATAAACCTGAAAATGAGCTGAAAGCCTTTTCAATTCATCATCAAACGAATTTACCACATCATTTAAATAAAATAATATTGGAGCTGGGCAGGCTAAACATGAAATACCACTTCAGTTAAATTATCTTTGGTTTATATATATCACCAGTTAATAATGGATGCAATCTGAAAGCACTTTACAAGACAAACACGTCCAACACGCACTATACAGAAATAATCAAATCCAGTCAAATCATAGAGTCCAATTTGACTCTTAATTATAATACAACGCAACCAAATTCAGTATCGAAAGAAGCCCAGTCAACTGCATTAACAATTTTACTGTTTTTCATTTATTCTTAAACCAAATCACGTCATTTGCACAAAAATATATTATGCATTACAAAAATGAGAGAACTTTAGGATAACAGTGCTAAGGTCCCCCTCAAGGCAAGGAATGTATGTTACAATCCAGAAAATATATGAAGGATTTTCATAAACAGGAAACACATCAACTGAGCTAAACCTGAACAATGAGCTGACGTTTTATGTTCCCCTTCATACAGAATTACAGCATCTTCTGATGAAAAGTATATCAATTAACACAAAAAGTATAAGAAATAAAAAAGAAATTTCGAGTAACAGCACAGTGGAATAAGGTCATATTCAAGGCCCTGAATGTGTGTTACAAGGGTAATATTTTTTAGAAAACATATCTAACTGATGTGTTTATGGGGGGCTCATTATGTCAGGATGGCTAAATATAAAAGATGGACTAAGGAAAGTTTCTGTTTAGCCCAAATATGCAATATGTTGTATATTGCATGTAAAAAATAGGTGAAACTTCATCAAATTCAAGTAAATAGGACAGTGCTCAGAACCTAAGTCAGGCCATGAATCTACGTTAAAATATATCAAAAGGCTTGTCTTTTTAGTGAAAAAGAAACATCTAAGTGGTGTGTTCCTAGTGGTTTTTACATACATGTGTTTACTTTCTGTCAGATGAACTAAAGAAAGCAAGTAATTTTTATTCTTTTTATTTGTGTGTAGATTTGTTTTTGAGGCTATGGAAATATTGGGGCGAGCATATTTATGGCAGTGATCAGTTTAAAATGAGCATTAGGATAAAATGAAACCAGACCTGAACACCGCCGTCACAGTCCTCCAGCTTCCTATACCACACCTTAAGGACATGCAAATAAAATTTGAATCCTAATCTTTGGGGGAGTCATACATGCTAGTCTCTTTTCACCGGGCTGTGCTCTTCTACAATCCTATGAGCCAGAGTGTTTTCGCTTTAATGGTGAGTGAATTATCTGTCTCATAGATAATTCATCTGTTTTCCTTCCTGACTGTATACAGCTACAGGCCACTTCTGAATCCGGTAAGGACATAATGGAAAGGCAGAGTAAATCCATTTTTGTGATACTGGAGGCGTGTAGAACTATTGGTCCCATGTGTTCTTCTACTCAGAGTATATTTATGCTGCATGCACAGAAGACCTCTGGGTAAGCAAGTAGTCCACCCACTTGTTACACATAAGATCCTTATATAGGCCCACACATTTGTAAATTAGTTCAATGTATCTCTAAAACTTGTGTTCTAAAACTTCAGGGCCTTCGGGAATGATATTGTTACAAATGTTACCCCATGATTTTGTTTGGATCCTACTATCTGATGTGACATGATTTAATTTAACCCCATTTTCACCACCATCTATTTTCCTGAGATCCATTAATCCCAGCTTGTTCCTGTGTGTTTGGAGCCCGTGCGCTCCTGACTAAGCGCTTTTACGCACAGAAAGGCCAACGAGGTCATGAAGGCCGCAGCCGCGCAAATCATATTTTACGGGGCGCGCATCAGTACAGCAGCTCCAATTTGATTAAAGGGAAATTATCCTCCTGCGTTTAAACACACACACAGACACACGGATAGTCTAGCTACGTTTACGGCGCAAATGCACAGATTTGCTCTCAAATAATTACGCGTGTGCGTAAAAATGTCCATTTGAGCTGACAGGCGTGTGCTTTAAATGACAGCTCCCACGACGGTGATACACATCTCAGCACATCAAAGTCGTTCTTTTTCCTCCCTCTTCCCCATATAAGACAGACCTCTACTGGAAAAGCATGTGATTCAATCAACGAGATTTTTAGTGGGGGAACGTCAGAGCGCATGAATTCAGATCAGATTCCTTATTTAAACAATAAATCCATCTGCACTGCTTCCCCGCTATAAAGACAAACCCAAATGTGCAGAACGATCTCCATTTTTTTCTGTAGAAGCACTCACTCACGCACACATGCATATATCCCCATCTCATCCCCGCCCCTCTCCAAAATTTTAGATGAAAGGGCTTTTGGATTTTGTATGACGCTCCGCATCACGTGTTCATAGGAAATACACTCGCTATAATTTTTTGGAGCTCCCTCGTCCTGCGCCGCCGACCATAGTTGTTTTTGCCGTCCTCGTACAGTGGAGCTGACAGCTTTTGGAAGGCAGTGCAATGTAACGTACCTCGCCGTGGTCACCGACGGGTTCACGCCAGTTCACCGGGTTTACTTCAGGAGAGCTGCCGCCCCCTTTTTTACTCGTCTCATTCTTGTCAAAGCGAAACGAGAGGAGCCAAAATAATTCATTTATGTATTAATGTCGAATAACATCTTTCCCCCCGCCGCCGCTGAGGTAAGGACTCAATCACTCTCCCACAGCCCACGGACACACACACACACACGCCTCGGTATATCCGCGCGGTGCGGTTTCCAAAGTTGTTTACTGAATAATTATGTCGCTGTTGAATATTGAGTTTTCAGCTGGTTCCGCGGTGAAGGCAGTACATATCAAGTCGCCAATGTATAAAATGGCGACAGTAGGTGGAGGAAGGGGGAGTGGAGGATTTTTGGGAATATAAGGTCATATAGAGCGCCGTCGGCAGGTCGGCTCCGAGGCGGTGTGTTGCCCCACAGTCCTGACAGCGGAGTGAAACGGGTTAACTCGGCAGTTTGTTATAGTTTGGCCCCAGCAGCGGATCTCACCCTCCGTGCTGCTGGATCCGCGCTGTCTCTCTATAGTATGTGGCGAATCTGCTTATTTTATTGCACAACGCGATATGTTTCTCCACTGCGCTTTTAGTTGTGAAAGACTTTTGAAACACAGCGCTGTAGCAGGGGTCCCCACTCATCCATGGACAAACTGTGCCATTTGTCTTCTCGCTCTTCACTATTTTCTCCCTCACTCCACAAGGTAGGCCCTTATATCTGGATTCATTTGCTTTTTTAATTTCCTTCTCTTCCTCCTACCAACATGTGCCGCTGCCATACGCGCGCACACAGGGCCGGTCCAGGATTATATGAGGCCCTAAAGCTGGGGCGGGCTACCTGGTTGACTGGGGTTATTATTGATGATGGGATTGTTTACTTAACTCAATTATTCCCAAAACATATTCGCATGTTTAAATATATTTTTATCAGTCATCATTGCAACTAAAAAATAGCATGCAACATGAAAGGAAACGTATATCATTACACACAAAATTTTTTTCTTTTAGAACAAAAAAATCTCCACAAATTAGAAAAACGTGTAGAAAAAGTTCTAGTATTTCACCGTATTTCAATAAATACTTAAGTGTAGAACTGCACAATATTTGAAAGCTGGGTCATATTATTATTGCTTCCATTAATCTCTGTAATCTTTCATTCATAGGATACTATCATCTGTTTCAGCAGTAAGTGTCATTAAAAAAGCTTTCCAAGAACCCTTTGCAATGTTAAATATATGTACACTGATCTTGTGGTGGTGATATATGCAGTATACGTAGATGTTAAGATTTTGGTAAAAAATCTACATTTTGTATCAGTCTGCCTTTTTTTAGTACAATCCGACAATGGGGCACACACCATTGTGCTAATGTTGCTACCCCAAACAGAGATATGACTGTATCCTGCTTTTTAAAATGAGCACCTAATGCATGTTTAGTTTGAGATTGCCCTAACTAGTAGAACACACTTTTAGCCCATTGTACATTGGCCGTTATTGGATGAATAGTGCCCTGGGAAAGACCTTCCCTTTGCATCCTTTGTTAGGTTTCTCTGAATCAATTATCAGTGGACAATAAATAAATCCAGGTTTCACTAGTCTATGCATTCAATTTTTACCATTCTTTCAACCTTAGGTAGTCCTAATGCTAAAGAAGAATTGACAAATGCTCTTTTTTGTTTTCACCAATGGAATAAAGGTTTTATAAATAACATATTAAGGAAACTCTGTTCAGCTCAGGTTTGATTGATCTAAATATCTAAGATTTTAATCTAAAGATGATCCATTGCAGTTTAGGTTCTGTAAAAAAAACTTTAATTTAGCACAGAGTGGGAAGCTGAGAATCAGACGCCATCTTTAGTAACATTAACCGCGTTTTGTATCTGGCCATATTTAACTTTTTTTTTGGAGTGTCCCTGCTGTCTCCCATGACTGAAGAGCGCTCTGGGTGAGCAGCCACTGTCATCGCGATTATTACGGACTCGGTGAGGAGGGGCAAAGTTCATGTTTTGTTCACAAGTAACCACACAAGGAAAAAGACAATTTCCTTTTGATTTGCTTACAAACAGTTACAGTATGCATAACAGGGAAACTCAGCTCAGACACCGGGAGCAGACATTGTTAGTATAGCATTAAAATATGACTCTGTTGATGTAACTTTCAAATGACGAAGGTTTTCCCAAGCACGCATACAATTTGTGCTTTTTTAAACCTCGGGCCCCTAAGCTTTCACAAAGTTTGCTTATATCTCGGCCTGTAAGTAAGAGGAGCAGCAGATAGTTTGCAAACTGAAGATTAGCAGTGAGGCACTGGATTAAAATATATGAGTTGTTGTAGGTCACATTCTGTATCTGTACATAAATATTGACACAGTTTTGAGTGCCATGTGTCTCCATCTGCCTTTAGGGTGCTGACTAATGTGTCCTTTGTGAATTGTGTGGGTCCAATGTCCGTGGCTCAGGAGACAACCTCAAATTATTCAAGCAGGAGGGCTAGACAAGCGTGAATCAGTGTTCATTTTTGGAAAACATGTTAATTACTTAACTGCGTAATCTTGTTTTATATATATATGTGTGTGTGTGTGTGTGTGTGTGTGTGTGTGTGTGTGTGTGTGTTGTGTGTGTGTGTGTGTGTGTGTGCATAATGTAAAGAACAGATATGACTCTCCAGCTTTCCCTGCTGACGAGGTACTACCGTGAAAGTAGGTGTTTTCGGACTCCAGCTGTGGCAGGCTGCAGCCCGGTCTCAAGCGGGCTGTATCTTCTCTCTGATAGTTAATTTGCAGGAGTGCACAATGTCCAGCAAAACAAAGAGAAATGAGTTCTCACTGTGCCGCTCCGACAGACCGTGCACGCTCAGCTCGGCCCGGTGAGCTCAGTGTGTGCGTAGGGTTTTTTTCTTTTTTTTTACTCCGGTAGGGCGCTTACACTGGGGGAATGTCAATTCCCTTTTGTGGATCTCTGGGAACAGTCTACCATCTCCCTTCTCTGAACTGCTCTAATGAGGGCAGACATATTGCTTTTCATCCTGGACTCCCTGCAATTAGGCACAGCTCATAGTTTTCGTTATGGTCCCGGCTGAGTGTTTGTATACAGACACAAAATGCAGTGGGCCAAGAGTGCCCATTCCCCCATGAACAACATGCCACTGCTCATATTCCTGGAATAATGCACTTCTCAGGATGTGCTGTCCTGACTTCTAACAGCAACAGACGGTATGTTTTTGTCTGCCTTCCACGGCTCAAAATGCATCCCATGCCAGAGAATACAGAGGAGAGGGTCATATGGTCATGATTTGCAGATTTAGCCGACATGGAGTGTATAACATTCCTTGAGTTCAGAGGAAAGAGAAAAAAAACTGGATCTTTAGACTGTTTTTATACAAACGGAAAATTCTCCAAACGACAATACGGAGTCCCAGTTAACCCTTCCTGAAAGGAACACTATACAGGTCTGCTTTTATTTAGGTCTTTCATCCCTCTCGGTGTTGCTTTTGTCTTCGGACCAATGCCGTATCGAAGCCCAGCCTGCTCCAAGAGCCTCACTAAACCAGCATGTTTGCATAGTTCCAACCAAAAGAAATGTTTGTGCACTGAAAAAAGCCTTGAGGCTAGTGGGTGGTGGGGGGTGGAAGCGCCCCTGCCTCTTTTCTCTGTCCCATGTAAGAAAGGTTTGATCAGCAGGAGCTGGTATTTGCCTGGCTTTGGCGATTTTTAAGAGGCTGTAATGTCAGCCATTTTAAGATGGACAGTATAATGGGCGCTGTGCCGCCATTTTTCGTCCTTTTCGCCTTAATTTTTTTTTACAAGTGTCTGTAGTCTTCGCTATGCAGCGGAGGCAGTTATTCATTAAAAGTGTTGTAAAAGGATGCATGACAGATTTTTTGGTTTATTTTCCTGTCATTCATTTGGGCTGCAGTTGGGAGCGTTGGAACAGCGAGGGCTCGCATTAGCGCAACTACTTCACATAGACAACGATGTTTGGACAGCCAGGTGGAGGGCTGCAGGTTTGCCCCGTACCGCCTTAGCCTGCAGGCGTCTGCGCTGTTCTGAGGACGAAAACCCAGATAGGGGGGGATTTTTAAATTGTTCAGCTGTGATATTCCTCCCATTAGGGCCTGTCCACCAGAGCAACCCAGCTGCAGAGGAAAGCTGTTACAGGCCTCAGCCAAAGTCAAACATCAGACCTTGTGTGGACTTTTCAGACACTGCCGATGGGGCCTTAGAATTAGGTTCGTCCCGCTCTGCACGCAGTTTAAGGAATTCACCATGCGTGTGTGTTTGTGTGGGAGTGTGTGTTTGTGTCTTGCTGTTTTGGTGGGTGTGGGCAGGCGGGTGTGCTGTGTGTGTGGCGTGGTGGGCAAGGGGAAGAGTGGAGTTGCCATGGCGATGTTAACACATGAGTGGCATCACCGACCGGTCTCCCAGTGGACGAGGCTGCAGTTATGGTGGTAAAGGGGGGGGCGGGGGTGTAAGGGTGTGTGCGGCATGTGTTTGTGATGAGGAGGAGGAGAAGCACGAAGCTGGCTGACAACACCTGCGTCTCAGACATTCGGACACCACTACGAACACAAACACGCCCATCTGAAGGAAATAAGACAAGGCGAAGCAGACCACACACTGACTCCCCTGCCAGGGTCTTCATCTGAACAGGAGTGGGGACCTGTAGGAGCGCAGCACTAATGACCCCAGTGACTCTCAGTTGCTTTTCAGCACAGGTGCAACGCCATTCATGCTCCAAGTATGAAACCTGCCTGTCCATCCTGTCAGAAAGACCCCCACACTGGCACACACTGGACACTGGAGCCACCCGAACAATCGCATTCGGACAGTCAGCCATCTCAAGCCTCCCAGCGCTGGATCACGTTCCTCTTTATAAATGAGGCACCATTGTTCCCAATCCCCTCTCTGTGGAAGACATTTTTCTCTGTGACTGGCTTACATTTGGGTGTCCAGCTTATCCGCTCACATGACATTAATCTGTTTAATGGATGTTTGGCAGAGACGTTCCTGCTAAACATATTTTTTTGATCATTCAAATGTGTCTGTCAGGAGTCCCCCCCCCCATTCTCCCCCCAGCAGAGGGCAGGTTTTTCTATTTTTTGAAGACACTCGACAGCCGCAGATCACTGTCAGAGCAAATTAGACAAAAAACAAATGTCATAAGCTTGAGGATTTCTGCTTTCATTTTTGTGGGTTTTTTTTTGTTTGTTTTTGCCCCTCTGCGGCTGTCACACAGAGAGGCTCTTTACCAGCTCCTCACTTCTATGAGTGAAGATTTCGAGAGCCGTGCAGGTGCTAAATGGCACGGAGGTGAGGAGGGAGTGTGTGCCTACGCAAGGTGTCAGCGGGGAGGAATATTGAAACAGCACAGCCTGTCATCATCCTCCTCATCATCAGTCATCCTCTCTCTTCACACCCAAAACGTCTGAGTTTCATCTTCCTTTGTCCTTCCCTCTCCTCCAGCCTTCATGTCCTCGTTCATGTGACAGGCGCCACGACAAAAACACAGCTCTGCGTTCGCCTAACGTCAGCCGTAGGTGACTCCGCGATCTGGGAGTGCCTGAATCAGTGGACTGTTTTGAATTAAATTTTAATGTCTATCAGCCACTTTGCAGCCTTGCTCCTCTTTTCGGCTGGTAGCAGCTTGCTGTGGGTTGGGGATGTGTGTTTTTTTTTTTTTTTTTACTCTTGTATTATTGTAATTACTGCAGCAGTTTATGAGGGCAGTAGAGGGAACACAAGCTGGTTTCTTTTAATTGATTTGCTCAAATGGGAACAACATGCTCAAGTATACAGAGCCTTGACAAAGTATTCACACTGCTTGAGTGTTTTAACATTTTGTGACTTTGCAGCCACAAACCTCTACGTATTTTTTGGGAGGTTGTGTGCTAGACCAACAGTAAAGGAATGGGAAATTTTGTTTCTTTTCAATTTTTAACAAATAAAAATCTGAAAAGTATGTTGTGTATTTGTATTCAGCCGCTTTGTTCTGACTCCCCTAAATAAAATCCAGTGCACCCAGCCTCCTTTAGACGTCAGCTAATTGCTAAATAGCTCTTCTCTGAAAGCCTCAGAGGATTGTCAAAGAACATTAGTGAACAAACAGCATCATGAAGACCAAGGAGTATAGCGGACAGATCAGGGAGAACATTGTGGAGAAGTTTAAAGTAGGGTTAGGTTATAAAACAACGTCTTGAGCTTTGAACATCTCATGGAGCAAATCATCATCTGAAAAGGAGAGAGTGACATGAGACATGACAGATTGGACAATGTGAGCATTAATAACTCTGGAGGAGTTGCAGTGATCCATAGCCCAGGCAGTAGAATCTATTGACCGCTATCTGACGTGCACTCCATAAATCTGGTATTTATTGAAGAGTGGCAAGAACAAAAAGAGATAAGAAGTCATGTTTGCAGTTTGCCACAAAAGCCATTAAAGCAGGTATTCTGGTCAGATGAGACTAAAAGAAAACGCTATGGCCCACAGGCAAACTAACACTGCACATCACCCTAAACACATCATGGTAAAAAATGGTGCTGGCAGCATCATGCTCTGGGGGAGTCTTTCCTTTAACAGGAATGAAGTATTTCATGTTAATGGGAAAATTGATGGAGCTAAATATAGGACAATCCTAGAAGAAAACCTGTTATAGGCTTCAAATGACTTGAGACTGGTGATGAGGATCATCTTCCAGCAGGAAAGAGACCCTAAACATACAGACATAACTATGGTAAGATGGTTTAGATTAAAGCATTCATGCTTTCGAATGGCGCAGTCAAAAGTCCAGACCTAAAGTACATGTGGCAAGACTTGAAAATCAATGCTCACAGCTGCTCTCCATCCAATCTGACTAGTATTGAGCTATTTTGCAAAGAAGACTTGAGAGAAAAGAAAATCTATTTTCTAGTTGTGCAAAGCTCATGGAGACAAACAAAAGACGTGCAGCTGTAATTACAGCCTAAGACGGTTCTATAAAGTATTAACTTGGCTGAAGACAAATGCATGCCACACTTTCTGGATTTTTGGATTAGCAGAAAAATGGTTAAAAAATAATGCACTGCTTTGTCTATGTTTATCACAGAGTATAAATACTTTGGAGAGCATTATACAAGTATAGAATATACAATTACATACTAATTAGATTTAAGCACAGTAGTGTTTTTTTTAAGGTAAGTATAGGAGCACACCTGGAGGGGAGCTGTGCTGTAAATCTTAAAGCTGCTGTTAAATCCAGCGGAACGTGTAAACCCCATCAGAATTTAAACCTAGCTTAATCCCATTTGTTTTGAAAAGCTTGTTTGGGAAAAGCTGAATGGTTCAAACATGGTTTTAGTTCAGCGCACGCAGCCTCCGCACTCACTCTGAGAGTGGGTGTTCAGAAAAAGCCCGTCTGAGAGCTGTGCCACTTCTCGCTCACTTCAGATGCTGGGTGGCTCCTCTGGTCTACCGAGATGAAAAGAGTTTCCTCCCTCTGTGCCACAGAGCCAGTGCCAGCGTGAGGACATAGGACACACCAGGGATGCCCGTCGTCTGAGCAGTCGTCTACCTTGCAGCTGAAACACAAGGCCGGGCTTTTCAGGAGCATCCATTCAGCGGCTCCCTGTCTGAACAGCCCTTGTCTTGTGTCTGATCGCACATCCCGTCCGCCGCATAAAGCAGCCCATTCTTTATAGGTGACCTGATTCTTTATGTAACCGCGCTCAACTTTGGGTTTGTTTTGGGCCTTTTTTTTTCATTCAGGAAGTGGAGTGTTTTGTTTAGTTTTTTCTGAGACGAGGCCAGTCTGGACACAGATTGATCCCTTCTCCTCTGTGGATTCAATGCCGTGTCCATGTCACCTATTCTGTTACTTGGAAAAGAGAAGTCAGCAAAACGATAGCATTGCTTAATATTCAGCTTGTTTTCTGCTATATGCAAAAGAATAACCAGTGAATAGTGGCAGTTGCTGATACTTATCTGCTTTGTCTTCATAGCTTACAAGATTTATCTACATTTCATTTCATTTCCTGGAAAAACATTGAAACAGGATCAGAGCTCCTTTAAAAGAGCCTTTCCTCTCCCACTACCTGGATTCGTTAGACGCTAAAGTTTATAATTATTGTTTGTGTGCATTTATTGGTGTTGGCAAGACTTCACAGTACTTCCGTTACTTTTTAAGGAATGTTTTTTTCTTGCGTCTGCATTATTACAGAGGAAATAAATGACAAAGTGAGTCAGTATTGGCAACAACCCATCAATCCAGCAAAATATTTATGTATGTACTGGTAAATTACTGGCACTAGTACAGTAAACTCTAAAACACCAGAGTTATGGGTTTGACCTAACATACTAGCTTAGGCTTTCAACCCAGAAAATTGGTTAAATGACTAATGTGTATAAGTAAGGCTACCATAGAGTGGTTTGAACAGACAGACCTGTGATCTGAATTACTAAACAATTAATCTTTGGGTTAAAATGAATAATTTTGGGGGGTTTTAGCTTATTTCTGCATTAGAACTGAACAAATTTCAAGAAAATATATAAACAGAGATAACCTCATAATGCCTAACATGACATTGTTTTAATTACAAACACATTTGAATAACAAACGTTTGTCTTAGTATAAAGCACTGCATCAGATATAGCCTCTCCATATTATTTAATGACCAATTCTGTGGTCAAAATAACTTTCTTCATAGTAGTCCATGAGTAGAATAATAAAAATGCATTTAAATAATCAGTTGTCCAAGTGATTATGATGCCCATTTAAAGTAAAAATCGTAAACTACTGCCTTTGACTAGATCATTGTCATCAGGAAAAACATTGAAATGTTTATAGAGTACCCACAGTTTAAAAAAACAAAGAATAAACCCAGCAGCCGTCGGAGGAGAAGATGTCTGGTTTGCCAAGCCACGATAAAATGTTCTAGTGTTCTCAGTGGAATTTTAGTCATAGGTGCCATTAACCAAAACTCTCCCTCCTAGTCCTTTCTAGGTGGTACCAGTATGAGGAGTAAGGGATGGCGCTCCTTTAGTTTCCACACCGTGACTTTCCAAACAGTAAAGTTTCTGTCTTGTAAACAAGAGGAATGTGAAGGAGACTGGTAGTGTGCTTAAACAGTGAAGGAAGGATGCGCCAAATGGCCCGAAAAAACAACGGTCACTTCAGCATGTTGGGTCAATGGGATGGACAATTTTAGTGCTTTTAAACTGTAACTTTTTAAAACCTTGGTCTACGTCCCTGTAGCCTTTCATTTGGATTCATTCTCGATTAAATGCCGTCTTTCTAACACTGCAACCTTTTCGAATTTTAAATCCTTTTTAAAAAAACAATTTTTTATCAGTTTTTTTCACATTACTGTAAAAATTGGCCAAAAGGTATTTATACCCTTCTTATAGCAGTTTAACCCTTCTTATAGTCGCTGACCCGTTTCTTGCATGTTTCTTTTGGTCTTTAAGGTTAGAAGGTGTCCTTGCCATCACCCTAATTATTAGCTCCCTCCATAGATTCTCTATCAGATTCAATTTCAGGACTCTGGCAGAGCCACCTTGTTCTACATAAACTACATCATGACTAGACCTGTTAAACTGAGCCAGCACCGATGCTGCGGCAGCATTACTATACCATAGTGACACGTGTAAGGCAGATATTTGTGGAATAAACCCAGCAACTTCCATGTCCGCAGCAGGGGTTAAAAGAGTTCGCAGTCAGGGGATATCATGACCTCTCTGGTGGCCAGACGTACAGCTCATGCCCGCATCAGAATGAAATGATCCGGGATTTCTGCATAAGATGCTGGTGACCTAGTTTTGTTTTCTCTTTTGTTACAAATTAGAAGAAGGACGTCACAGCACGTGTGGGAACGGAATGTACCTGTGGGCAGTCATTCAAAGGGTTTAACTTTGGAACAGGTTCATCTTTTATTTAACATGTAACCAGCCGCAGTGAACATGGAAGGTAACGTCTGTGGAGGTTCTCCTCAGTGTGCACAAACACCGCGTGGTCAAACAATAAGTGAGATAAATATAATATAACAGCTTGAAAGTATGTGGGATGATCTTTGCTAGCAGCAAGCTGCAGAACAAGACACTGAGCTTCGACACAGAGCCCGCTGAGGGTGGTATGGTTTGTCAGTTTCTACTCAGGACAATGAGCTTGCCTCAGAAAAGCAAAGCGTGAGGGAAGGGAATGGATGAGATTAGTTTGCAGCAGCATGTTATACCTCAGTTCATCTCCAGAGTCTGAAATGAGGACGGCAGTAATATACAGCGGCTGCGTGAAAGTGCAAGTGTGTGTCGGGAGTTCAAGCAGAGGGCACGACTGCAGAGCCTCCACTTTCATATTTTTTTCCTCATTTAATCGCCATCTTTTATCCTTTGGAGAGTTGGAACAAAAGGGGATGATGAACGGTGGTGTTTCCTTTCAGTTTGAGAATGGAGAATGACAAGATACGGTCAAAATAAAAAGGGGGAGTGAAATATTTCACATGGAACTGGGTTTGTCAACAGATCTTTAACTCAAAGTCGTGTTCCTATACTTTAGATGTACTGTTATAAAATCCTTTTCAAAATATTGGTGCTCCACAGACCCCAGACACACTTAATCTTCATCTTGACTCCCCATTATGTCACATTGAGTTTTCAATTATATGTTCTGAATGGAACATATCCTAAACCTAAATATGTCTAATATGTGTGTATGATAGGCTAGCACAAAAGAAAAGGGTCTCAGCAAAGTTATTTCACCAAATTAAGTAAGGCCATAATTATATGTACCCCTGGCAGATTAGATTTGGAAAAAATAATTATTAATTTACTAATTAAATTTTTCTGATACGAAATGAGACAGGCATCTCTCTCAGGTTTTGATTATATGTATATAATATAAATACCTCTTTCAAAAATGAATGAACAAATCTTTATTGTCGTTGCAGCAATCAAACCCTTCTAATTGCAGAGCAGCGTTTTGCGTGTTTCCACTGGTATTTCCACAGTTTATCTTAAGTGATGAGCTCCAAGTCTTTGAGGCTGGAAGGCCTTCTTGCCATCACCCTTATCTTTAGCTCCCTCCACAGGTGTGATTCAAGGACTCCAGTTGGGCCACTCCAAAGCCTTAGTATCACTTCCAGATAAGGAGAAAATGGTTGCTAAAATTAAAAGCTTTAAACCTGAATCTGCCAGGGGTGGGAATAACTTTGGGCTTAACTCTATGTAACTGTATGTAACTGTATGAAACTCCATGAGAAGGTATTCCCTCACTGGCATTAACCCTTTCCTCAGCTGAACATGCTTGTTAAAGGACAACAGTTCATACTTACAGGACGCTTACTGATTCAGGCCTGAATGGCAATGAGCATTTATACACAACCTGTTTAAATATTAGCCTGAAGCTTTGCTAAAAATAATTCAGAGGTCACAACCCATTACAAACTAGAAGAGCCGACCCTACTGCAGCAGGAGGGGGAAAACCATCCCCAACTCTCATTTCTGGCTCTGGTCAATTGCTACTGTCTGCTTTTTGAATTCATAAAAAGTAACATCTATACAGAAGTCTCTAAATCCAAGTAAAGCGCAGAACAAACTGACAGGCGGCACTGATTAAGGGAGTGTTTGTGTGTGTGTCACTATGAAAATCCTCCCTTCTCTTTTGTTTTAACCGACAGCCTTTGTCTGGTTTGATTTTCTTCATATAATTACAGAGAATGTTTTTCCAGTATGAAGGCAATTAGACTGATCTACGTTTGCCCACTGTAGTATCACTTGTATATATCATCATTTTTATATGAATATGCAAGCTACAGTATCTTACAAAAGTGAGTACACCCCTCACATTTTTGTAAATATCTTATTTTATCTTTAATGGGACAACACTGAAGATATAACACCTCTTGCTAAGTTTGCTGTCCCCTCACAATAACTCAACACACAGGCATTAATGTAAACTGCTGGCAACAAAAGTGAGTACACCCATTAGTGCTTTATATTGTATCAGAAGTTTAATATTATCCGTGTTGTCCCATGAAAAGATATAATGAAATATTTACAATAATGTGAGGGATGTACTCACTTTTGTGAGATACTGCATTATCCTCCCTATCACATACATAGTGCGAACTGTAACTTTCATAATTTACAAATTAAATGATTCAGTTCCCCTTTCATATTACACTCCTCAGTTTTCTGTACCCTGAGGAGGTCTGAAGGTCAGAGTTATGAGGATGTGGGACAAAGGGGCTAGAACCACTTGGGGGAACTTTCTTATAAGTTTTGGTTTATGCAAGGGAATCACAAGAGAGTTATCAGTACACATCTATGGCGTTTTTAAGTCTTGTCCACACAAAAATAGTTTGCCCAAACGGTCTGGTAATTTAACGTCCATACAAAAACACAGAAAATGTCTCTAAGCATTAAAGTAACTATGCCGGGCCTGTAGGTTGCGAGGAAACTGAAATACACTAATAAACAAATCGGCGTTAGGTAATGATCGCCATTTAAATGAAGTGCTTGAAGTTTAGGGGTTTGCTTAGAGCTGACGTCATTGTTTTCAAAAGGTTGCATACAGGTTGTCGACATGAAGATACCATGACATCAAACAACTGAGTGTGATATGGGCTTGAAACCAGAATAATTTGTTGAACCAATTAAATGTACAACATAAAAGCAAATGTAACCGTTTTGGGGATTTTTGTTTTTTACTTTCGTTGAGCTCAGAAGTTTAAACACATTTCTTTAATATTTGGTAGTATGGTCCATTCCTCCTGACAGAACTGAGTCAGGATTGTGGGCCGGCTGCCACACATACACTTTATTAGCTCTGCACCCCAATTTTTTATGGAACTGAGATCAGGGCTTTGTGATGGCCACTGCAAAAGGTATACTTTGTTGCTCATGTTGTAAACATGTTCTTTCATCACAATGCGTTTATTTTGTAAAGTGCACCACTCCCTCCTGCAGCAAAACATCCTCAAAACATGATGCTACCACCTCCGTACTTCAGAGTTGGGATGGTGTTCCTAGGTTTGCTATATATATAGCCAAACCACTGGACATGTCCTCAGAAATTGAGGTCCTAATCCCTGAGTGTATTTGCAACCTGTAATCTGTCTTTTTACACTTTTTTGACTCAGATAGCTTCTTCATAAGGTATTTTGCTTTTGTTTTGAGGTCTAATTAAACATTTTACACAAAACAAATTTACCTTACATCTCCAGAATGACTGGACATGTATTAAAGGCTTAACCAGACTTGTGGAGATCCCCAGTTGTCTTCCGGAAATCTTGCAACATATTTTTCTATGGTGTCACACAAGGAAGAAGTGCTGCCTTAAAATACATCCCTAGGTGTGCCTTCAGTGAACTCAAAAACTGTGAATTACCCTGTCAGAAGCTTTCATAAGTCATAGCATCATTATCTGGACTTCCCAAATTGTTTGAATGCAGAGTACCTAAAATTCAAAATTTGGAAAAAGTTAGAAGAAATTCTTCCTTTCACTATTCTGACATTTAATAAATATAAATAATTTTAATTGACCTAAAACAGGAAAAGTTTACTCTGATTTAATGATAGACTGTGAGGAAAACAAGTGTGTTGTGTCTTTTTATACAGTATTTCTTAATATATAATTTTAACTAGAGTATATTTGAAAATGTATAGAGTACAACAGTTGCAAAACTTCCTTTTTATTAAAAACAGAAAACCCCTTGCTGCTAGTGGGCTTTTCTTTTTTTCTGACTCTTACTTTGGAGATGTGTTGAAAGATTCATGTTTGTTTCTTTTGTTCTCATTCCTCATAGGTTCCACCAGAGCTGTTAAACTTGTCCATGTGACAGGAATCCAAAATTGGTAGAAGGCATGAAGCAAAACTGTGATATCTCTGTGGCTGGTCCATGACACCAAACCCCACTCAGACCTCTCCACTATCCACCTACCCTCTGTTCTCATCAAACCAGACTACCAATCATTCACATTTACACCAAGCTGAAATATGGCCAGCAAGAGGAAATCCACTGTGCCCTGCATGATACCATCTAAATCCAAACATGCACGTGAGGACATTGTTCTGGGCTCGCTACCAGAACTCCTACCAACAATCCCAGAAGACAGCATACTCAGCATCTCCGGGGAGGAGTCGCGCCACTTCTCTCACAGCTCCTCCAAATCCGAAGGCAGCAGCGAAACACAGAAAGGAGGTACTTACAGCTGTGTCACTTGCCAGTTCGAGTCCAGAGATCTCAACTACTTTTTGGATCACATGCACAACTGCCACTTAGACTTCAGGGCCCAGCCCACCTTCTACTGCCTGAACTGTGGGGTGTCGGTCGTCCGCTTCGAGGCTCTTGCGTTGCACAATGCTAACGCTCACCCTAAGATTATGGAGGGCTTGGTTACTGCCTCCCTGAGTGTCAACAAGAGAGATGGAGGAACAACTGTGGAGCAAAGCCTCTTTACAGACACTGGAGAAGACTACAAAGAATCTGGGATCTCCCTCACCAAAACACCAATCGCAAAGATGATGAAAGCCAAGGGGGAGCACAAAAAAATAGTTGTATCTCACACTGTAGAGGTACGTAAGATAGACACTGGAAAGGAAGTAGACCCTAGCATGCTGACTAATGTGCCTAAACTCCAAAACGGGGCTCTCAGTACCTCTGGGGCCCCAGCTATGCCGAGGACCACTGTCACTCATGTGATTACGACAGTGTCCAACCAAGTCTTTCACCAGCACACTCCCCCTCTTTACTCCCCCACTTCCTCTGACGCAAATAAAGATCTTCCAAAGGTGATGATCCCTCTCAGCAGCATCCCAAGCTACGATGCTGCCATGGACACCAGCAGTTTTCTCAAGACATCATTTGGCAAGTTTCCCTACCCGACCAAAGCCGAGCTCTGCTACCTGACGGTGGTTTCGGAGTTTCCAGAAGAGCAAATCAAACTGTGGTTTACTGCCCAAAGGCTTAAACAGGGCATCAGCTGGTCTCCTGAAGAAATCGAGGAGGCGAGAAGGAAGATGTTCAACACTGTTTTCCAAGGAGGAGCACCCCAGAAGCAACCTGTGACAGCACATCAGGTCAATCACATCGTAACCCACCACACTGTCACTGGTCTTCCAGCCTCAAAAGGACCAAACTTTCAGATGGCCAAAGTTCCATATGGAGGTTTAAAGCCAAGACCAGTCGGAGTCATAGCCACGCAGGCCAGCCTGTCAACCAAGGCCCATGTCACAAGGGTCTCGTATTCTTCTCCAGTTGCCCCACCAAAGTTTTCATCTGCTGTCCGAACAACACAGGAGCCTATCAAGAGTACTGAACTCACTGTGGAACCAGAGAAGAGCAATGGGCTGGATGCGGCTGGAAGCAGCGGTTGTGTCAGTAGCACCAGCCGCAGTCGAAGCAGCAGTAGCAGCAGCAGCATCAGCAGCTATTCCAGCATTACCAATGGTGTTGAGAGCAGAAAACCGGTTAACAACAACGGCAGTTCGACCAATACCGCCAACAGTGTTGACTCGTGCTCTGCGTATACTAGCAATAACGGTGAGCACTGCGTTGCTGACACCAACAGCAAACCAAGCTCCAAGACCAACAGTTTACCAACCGGATCGGGAGGTTCGAACAGCAGCACGAGTCAAGTGATCATAGACAACACCAGCAGGTCAAAAACCATCTGTGACAATCATCACAGCAGCGTCGTCTGTGAGCCAGGTGGGGCTCATCCTGACGGGGCTGATGACGAAAACAGCTACATTCACAAGACTGACAACAACAGTATTAGCAGTGAAAACTCCATTTCCACCAGTGATGACACCGTTCCCAACAAGAATCATGCCAGCAAATCCACAACTGAAAGCACCAGCACTACTGTCATTACAAAAAGCAACAACTTATCCTCTATAGAAGAGGGTGGATGCAACAAAGACTTTCCCATGAAAGGCATGTCAATCTTACAGAAGCTCATTAAGGAGGAGGACATATTTATCAGAGACGGGGCATGCAAAGAGCTCAGAGTTGACCCCATTAAGATCAATTTTAAAAGGCTGAAAATGAACGAACCACAGACTACATCTGTCGTTCATCAAGATCCCAAGTGTGACATTGAGGTGTCTGCCTGCCATACGTCTTTCTCGCTGCCCTGGGGCAACAAGACCCCACAGCAGCTGGAAATCCTCCGGCAGGCTTTCTCCAACACCCGCTGGCCCAGCAGCCTTCAGTATGAAGAGTTAAGCATTCAGACAGGCCTTCCTAAGTCAGAGGTGGTGCGCTGGTTCAGCGACAGCCGCTACAGCCACAAGAACGGGCAGCTGAAGTGGTTGGACTCCTACCAACGGCCTCCATCAGAGTCAGAGGACGCAAGGAGCCATGGAGACCCAGAGGCCGAGTCACAGAAAGAACCTTTGCTGGCCAAGAAGAAACTCGTTGAGCAAGAAACATTCAAGAACCTGGAAGGGAAAGCAGGGCTGGACTCAGGGCAGCGGCTTGTATGGCAGGATTCATACGAGCCGCTGCTGGCTCTGACAGGGTCAGAGGCTGGTGGCGGCAAACACGACAGAGCTGAGCAGTCAGGGCAGCCGGCAGTCCTGCAGGATCCCTGGTTGGAGAGAGGAGTGGAGCACCAGCAGCCTGCAGGGAGTCATTCACTGATCGAACAACAGACCGACACCAATCAGGCCAGGTAAAACATTTACAGTTTATAGAGGCAAATTGAACAGCTGTTGGTTATTTGATCCCCCCACCCTTTTATGCCTTTGCGGTTTTGGTTGTTTTGTACCCAGATTTTGCAGGTGCCCTCTACTGCAGAACATTTTGTACAAACCTTACATGAATTCCTACCTGCCATGGAGTCAACTAGCAAAAAGGAATCAGAACTAAAATTATTTGAATAGGTTTAAATACAAAGGTTTTAGATAAAGTAAAAAGGGTAGATCTATGGGGACGGATCTGTTACCATGAAAGAATGCTTTGCCACCTCAGTTAAAAGCTTTGGGAAAACAAAATTTGATACTCACTCATCACACATTGGCGCAAGCAAGTGTATTATGTCCAACTACACTTAAATGCAGCACAATATTCCGCCACACTATGTTACATTTGGATAGACACTGCTCTTCTTCAGTGAAATCAATATTTAGTTTCTTTCTAAAAAAAAAAACGTGTCAATTAACACATTTCTTCCACCTTATAGTATTGGATCATGTGTAAAATGCTAACAGTTCAATGGAAAAATAGGCCGAATTTAAAAATACCCATTAAAATAATATGTAAGGTTTTTGTAAAGCTCCTATCAGACGTGTTTAATAGGAAAGTAAAATAATCCTATAAACTTCAAATAAAATTGTGATGGGTTTTACCCAACTCAGTTAAGATGTTCAAGATATTTATTTTTTTACAGCTGATATGCTTTCTTGAGAACATGTGTCAGACGTTGATGGCCAATACATGCTCAGCAAGAACAGAAACAAGTATTTTCTCCCCCGCAGCAGCAGTAACAAAAGGACATCGCTTCGTTTTTGCAGCCCTGGTTTTGGAGATCTTGCAACTTTTCTTGACACAAATTCTGGGCAAAACCTTCTTCTTCCTCTGACTATTGTATGGCTGGTCAAAAATTGTGAAGTGGACGCGGCTACAACACTAACAAATGAGGATGTACAAATGTCCTGACCAGGATACATGTTGTTCTTGTCACCTCGAGTAAAAGAACAGATTTCTCTGTTCTTGCAGGGTATTGAGTGTTCTCAGTGGAATGATAATACAGTGCTGATGAGCTAGGTGCATTCAGGTGTCCCAGTGGAAATAAAAGTAGCGAAACATGCCCTCTAAGTTCACTGCAGTGTACGCTGCTTATGCGTAGCACATTCTGCAAAAGTGGGACACCTTTCCAGTTGATTAATGAATGATTTTTCTTTGACTGATGGACATAATATCTGCACACATACTTGTACCGCCAACCCCTGGCCCCCTCTCGCCACCCTTTTGATATTTCTCTTGATCTGCCTCTGGACAGTAATATACAGTTGAAACAACTTGAATGTGAGCTTTAAGTTATTTCAAGACATTGCCATAATACATAACAAAAACTAGAATACAGCGTAGAATACACAATGGTTTAAGAACGTGTATGAACAAGTTAACGTAGTAAAAGTGAACTCCTCCTTCACTGTGATATTTTGACAAGCTCAGTGCTGTTTATCCGTGGAGAAACCAAAACCAGTGCAAGTCAGGTGTGGTGATGAAAGCATGACAGCTTGTTGTTTGTAGTAGGAGCTTGTGTGACGTACAGTAAAAAAGAAGTGTGTTCAGGTACTCATGCTGAGTAGCTTATTCAGGCAATCAAAGGTCTGTGTTTTACAAGCTATTTTTAGATAAGTAGGACTCTTAGCACTGAATTATAGATTGAGAGCGCATGCTAATATATGTGAATAAATCTCCACAATCGTCTTTGGTGAGATGGATTTCTAAAAGCCAATTTAACACATACACAGGCATGTGTTTTTTTTTGTTATTAATGCCACTGTCTAAGAGGTACCTGAGCACAACACAATCCAAATGTAATTTTTTAAAAGCTTCTTCATGTTTTGTTCATGTCTGTGTTGCTGATAGGGACCGCCTGAGGATGGAGCTGCTGGAGGTGTGATGAAGCAGCGGCGACGTGACGTTTAAAGGCTTGCCTGCTCCCCTGGTTGTGATTTGTTGTTGGTTTTTTTTTTGTTTTTTAAAGAAAAACAAAAAAAAAAGTGTTCATAATGACAGCAGATGTGATTGTAGCTGGACCGCTGGACTCTGACTGAAACTGTGAATACCCTCCACTCCCTTGTCTGCCTCCTGCTCCTCCTCTTCTTCTTCCATCTGCCATCACTTCCTGCCACCGACAGAAGAAAAAGAACTTCTCACCTTTAGAGTCCTGTGATGTTTAAGCCTTTCATGCTTCTTTGTGGTTGTGTGGGGAGGGCACACAACGAGGTCAGTATGAGGGATCAAAGACAAGAAAGATAAGACGCACACTGACTGGAAAAGTGACTTGAATGAGCGAAGCTAGGTTAGGAGAGAGGTTATTGTTTCTGGGCCGATATATATATCTATATAGATATATCTATCTATCTATCTATCTATCTATATATATATATATATATATAGATATAGATATCTATATATATAGATATAGATAGATATCTATATCTATATAGATATATATATGGTTGACACTGCACTATAACATGATTTGTACTGACTGGACAAACAAAAGACGTGTCGAGGAAATGTTATTGTTGGCTTTGTGATATTTTTTACTTTTTTGTTTTTTAGCAACCAGTACTTCAGCACTGCCTTGAATTTTACTTCTTTCCGTTAGCTGAGTTTTCAATTCTATCTACTCTTCTATAGTCACTGTAAGTCCAGATGCAATCGAACATGTTTTATTCAGATCTGTATTAATGTTGGTGATCACTTTGCAGTTCAGCTACACGCAAGAGGCTATATACAATGCACTAATGAAGACAGCGACGCTTAAAAAAAAATAGAAATCACTCTGCTTCACTGTAAAGGTATTGACAGCTCTGTCGAGATCAATACACTACACTGCCCTGCAAACTGAACAGAGAGAAGCCTGTCACGCTACCGTTGCCTTACTCAGCTCTGTCTGTGTGTTTATATGACTCGTCTGTTCATCACCTTGCTTTCGAGGTACTGTGCTGTCCAGAAAAAAAAAGAGAAAAGCAAAAAAAAATAATAATAAACTTGCCAGTGCATTTGATGGTCACTGTTGGTCTATATCTGTGAAAAAAATATTGTGCCGCTTTCTGTACACTTGGAGATGTTCAACTTTAAGCTGTAATTGTATCGAATATTGTTAACTGGCAAAAGAAGAAAAAAATGTTAGAAAACAAAATTCTCAATTTGATCCCTAAACGCTGACAGAGTGAGTTATTGTGCTAGCTAGAGAGCCAAAATGAGGAGATGGTCGCTCTCCTCTGAATTTTCTTGTCTTTATATGAACGCCTACAGTCACTACATGAATCTTACTAAACTGCATCCTGAAGCTGCTAATAGCGAAGAACGGTGCTATACCATCCAAAGTGAAATTGGGAGGTTTTTGTCTCCTACCAGCAGTGTGTGCACTTGTGTCGAATGTTACAAATTTATTTTGGTTTGAGATAAATGGAATCTGGACTTACGGTGTTAATGATCACTTAAACTTTTATGAAAATAGTCCTGATCATAAAGCACTGTTGTATCATTCTTTCTACACTTCTGAGTCTTTACAGAATAAACTGATTACTCAACAAGCAGCAAAAGTCTTGTTTATTCCTCCAGGAGTGAATTAAATCTGTCAAATCCTTTTCTCATCGGGTAAGAAATGTACGTGTGTAACAGGCAATGTGGAAGAATACAGCGCCATCTGCTGGGGAGAAGCTGTTAGTACAGATTGTCCTCTAAAATGTACACAAGCATTCATTCACCCTTAAATCTTTTCCACATGTAACATTAAAACGTCAATGTATGTTTAGGGGATTGTATGTCACAGAATGAAACACAGTAGTGCATAATCGTGCTGTAGAAGGTAAAGGATATATTGTTTTCACATTGTTTTTAAAAATAAAAAATCTTCAGTGTGGCATGCTCTTTTGTTAAGCACTATTTACTGATTGCCCTAAATAAAAACAGTAACAACCTGCATTCAGAAATACCCTAATTAGCAAATAAACAAAATGCATGTGAGAATAACCCAGTCAAAGTCCAGACGTAAATCCAACGGAGAAACTGTGGCAAGAATTTATGTTCACAGACGGTAGCTATCAAATCCAAGCTTGAGCTTTTCTGGGCAAAAACAAATAATCAGTCTGTATTTGCAAACCTGGTATATGACACCAATGACTTGAAGCTGTCTGCAGTAAACCGAAGTATCACAAAAAAAAAAAATGTGTATGTATACCTTTACAAAAAGGGGATATATTTAAACAGAGAGGTGGGGGTGCTTTTAATCTGGCAAAGCCAGATTCAGTAAGAAGAGCCCTTTCTAAATTCAATCCATTTACCAAAGAAAATCCACTTTTTATTCCAACACCCACAATTAAGGTTACCCTCCATATGAATCACTAGTTTTAAAAATCTTTAAAAAAAAATAAGTGAATTAACTGAAGACAGCATATTCAGTTGTAGAATTTTATTTTTTTCCAACCTACGGTGAGTTTAAAATTCAAAAACATGATCAAAGGCTATGACATAAAAGGTAAAACACGAATAGGATGTTGACTTTACAGCAGCTTACATCAACTTTCCTATCTTAAGTGGGACAGAGTGGAAAAAAAAAAGATGATTCACATTAAATGTTACATCATTCTTGATCACACAATTAAAACTTGCCTGCACTGTAACAGCTTGTGACTCTTCTTCCCGATTAGTTTCTTTTTTTGGGGGGGGGGCAAAGTTGACATCCCTCAAAGCTCCATAGGGAGGGTAGACATTTCATTTACAGACTTTAAATCCATTGTGTTCAAGTAAGAGATGAGTTTGTGTTTCACTGAACTGCTAAACTACCTTGAAATCAGACATATGCAGAGATTGAGAGAACGCTTGCATCAGAGGGAAATAACATAAGATGATGGGTTCACATTTACAGTGAAGTAACAAAAAGTCCCTGATAGAAACTGTAAAATAACATTCACATTCTGCCACCAGAGTCAATATTGACATGGTTGCAATATTTCCCCTCTTTGCCTGCTCAGACATCCTATTTCTCAACATTTCAGCATAGTCCAGTTTAAAATATTCACCCAGACAGCTTCCACGCCGTCAAGCCTTGGACACACACACACACACACACACACGTTTCCACTTTCTTCAAAGGCGCATGGGTGTAGTTAAGGATTTCTTTTCATTTTACTTTCTAACAAAATATAGACTTCATCAATAATACATGGGAGGGATAAAATACAGAACGAGTCAACGAAAAAAATAAAATGGTACAAAGCATTTTGGGTTTTTTTTGCGTAACACAGTAGCGAAAGGACCACAGAATTAAAAGCGCTGTCAAGTTTTGTCCCTGAGGGGGGACAGAGGGGAAACGTCAAGGAGTCTTCCAATTACTGGGACTACGCCTCGACTCTCCATTGTGGATACAGTTCAGTCTTGATACCCGATGTTGGGTCAGATGTTCTGGACTATCCACAGAAATCTGTCAAAATGGCCTCTCTTCTTCCATTTTTCCCTGCACAAACTCCTTGTAGGTTCTGGCCATTGAGCGAAATTTATGAAGGCTAAAAAACACAAGTATTCAATAAAAAAGTTCATCATAGATAAATAAAGTACGATTTAAAATTCATAGTCTTTGTCAGCCATGTCAATGGCCCAAGCAAACTTCTCCCGCTGAGTTTTATTGTAGATCTTCTCAATGGGAATACCCCATTTCTTACACCTAAAAAATGAAAAACAAATGAATGAAGGAGCAGCCTTAGTGCTGAACTATTTAACTGTGCCGGTTATAAAAACAAAGCTTGCAGGATGGTCTTACCAGGCCACAGAAATGCGTGGGTCCAAATAGTTGAGTTTGGATGTCCCGAGGGCAATCTGCTTATTCTCTTCACGATCAGTTGCCTGAACCTCCAACTTCATCAGCTGCTCCTCTATCCTCTGAACAGCTTTTCTCTTGGTTTCTACTGCCCTGCAGAGAAAACACGTCAGGCTCATCAGTAAAAGTGGCATCTTGTGCAATAAGAAAAACCACTAGGCAAAGCCACCAGCTCCTTACTTTTTGGATTTTTCATCTCTCCGTACTTTGGCATCAGCCTTGGCGCTCTTCAGTTCTCTCTTGGCATCAGAAAGCTGATCCTTCTTGGCATCGATCTACCAAACGAAAGCCAACGGTCAGAAAGGGTCACATATGGCAACACATCAGGACAAGAAATCACACGGGTCTGGGAATCATTGGATGAACAGCAGCACATGGCTAGTTTTTTTAAAGTCCACACATTCAAAGTTTGGTACACAACTAATGAACATTGTTTTCTTCCAAATCACTTTGAATTATGAAAAATCCTGATAAACGATCAATGTAAATTACAAGAGGAACCTGATGTTGATGTGTTTTACTGCCACTTCAAGCACAATGTTCCGGCTGGTATTCATAGTTACACCCAACTTATGGTTTAAAAAATTATGGATTGTCAAATAATACTTGATTAAAGATTAATGCAAAGTATTGTTTTATTCTGAACCCTATAGGGTTTTAAAACAGAATTTCAAAAAAGGACCATTCATATGTAATGAGTGCAGTTCTAATAAGCACTTAAACATATTTATACAAGGAGGGCATTTAGCAGCTTCTCTCAGGTTTCTATGATACAACAATGTCCAGACGTTAAGGAATCCACCAAAACTGGTTTACATTCAACATAAAACTGAAATTAGAATTAAGTCAAATTTCCAGAATTTTAAATGTAGGCTTTTAGAAACAAAAACAAAAAGATAGGAACTGTGTCATTGATGCGTATATCAGCGATAACCTTTAGTATCAAAATCTCAAACTATCAAACAAGACCAAGAAAAAGAAAAAGCAACTGAAGACATTGTCAGAGTAATTAGGACAAACTTTCAGGGACTTGAACCATGTTCAAAAACATACAATGTGACAAGAGAAACAGCTCAAAAGGTTCTGGAGAAAGGCTTTTAAACGGCTAAGACAAAGATCACTAATGTGTCAAACCAGAAGCACCAAGAGGTTTAACTTTGTGAGGGACTGGACAGCAAAAATATTGTCAAACTCTCCCAATTAACAGTTTAATAAATACTCTACAATAATTCTAGCAGAATAAACTAATCTTTGCAATCTGGCTGTTGGTTAAACATCATAAATTTTCATTTGGGGGTTCTGTGCGTGGCCTAGTTGTGGGGCACGCCACATATTGGGAGGCGCCCGTAACCAATGCAGCCGTCCTGAGTTTGAATCCCAAACCCAGAAACCTATGCTGCACGTCTTCCCTTCTCTCCACCCATAATGCCGTTAAATTCCTTTCTACCTAATGGTATAGTAGCAGCCATCATGTTACTATTCATCAGGTTTTTAGAAATGGTGAACATGGAAATAAAATTTGTTTTTTTTTCATTCATATCCTACGTTTATGACATTTTTATTTGTCAAACATATATATACACACACACACACACACACACACATCTATCCATCTATCTACATTATTTATTTTTGTGCTGCAAGACATTCCCAACCATTTGTACCTTAGTCTGCAGGTTCTGCATCGACTTCTCAAAAGTCTTCGGGGGAGCTCTCTGGTGGTTACACAGGATGGCCACAGCCCTGTTGGCCCTGTTGTAGGACAAGATCTTAGCTGGAATGTTGTCTTCCGCTACAAAGAAAGCATACAAGTTGTCAGAATGCTGAAGGAAGAACAGAGAGCTCCATTTACCATGGAAATAAAGATTCAAGCACCAAACTCATTTGAAACCTTTCAGAGTTGCTAACTTCATTACACACCATTAGTGAGCTCCTTCAGTTGTTGCTGCAGGGTGATTGAAGCGTTGTATGTACGGAAAACTTTAGCCGTAAGACCGTCCATCAGCTCCTGAAGATGCTTGTTCAGAATAGAAGTCTGAAAGAACACAAAACTACAGGTTAAAGAGGTCGTTTACAAAGAAAACACCTGAAATCAGCACGGCACCGAGTCATAACACAAACACGCCTGTTATCATGGCTTACATTTAGACGGTCAAAAAGGTCATCATCGGGCTCTTTGTTCTCCATGAACAACTGAAGGTTCTTGAACACCTAAAAAAAAAAAAAGTATCAAACATGTAAATAATTAAATAGATCACATTTTTAAATCCCAGTTGAAGTAGCAGGCCTGCCCTTACCCTTTTCTCCACAGGGACTCTGTTGTAGTAGCGGATCGAGTCTTTACCCAGGAAGTCAAACTCCACCACGTACTCCTGACCTTCATTTTCTGGGTACAGTTTGAGATGTTCGACTCTCAGAGAGCAGCAGCCCACCGTATCTGCCGTCTCTCCTTCTTCCTTCTCATTCCCCGCTCTCAGAGCCAGCTAGTGGAAGAAGGAACACGATAATCAACCTCCCACACTGCTACTCACTAAACAAGTTATGATTCATTAAACTTCAAACACACTCTTGAAAACAACATTGATGTTCACCTTGTCAATGAAGTAAAGCGCCACAGCTCTTTGTCTGATCCTCATCTCCTTGGACTTCCAGTCTTCACGATACTGTGCTCTGAGACGGTCCACACACTTCTTCAGTCGACGGGCCGTTTCGTACTTCTGCCAATCCTTCTCTCCCTAAACACAAAAAGCATAGAGAGAGGTTTACCTAAGATCTGGAAGGAGACAAGTGGTGGAAGTCAAAGATTTACACTTATAACATTTCTTTAGTTGCCCACCTTGATTCTGGAACTGGGGTTCAACATAATGTACTTGATGGAGCCTTGAATGTTCTCCGTCCATGAAACCAGCCAAGTTACTTTGTTGTCATGGCGAACTTCTTTCCATTTAGTGCCTGGAGGAGGTGTGGGGTACTTTGAGTCCCTAAAACGAGAATATCAAGCTAAGCATTCAAGCATTTAACCTAGGGGGTCAAAGTGTCAGGTGATCCATAAGAATTCACACACTTGCTGCAGTTGATGATGATATCCTGAGGCCTAATGCGGCGTTTAAGCATTCCCATTTTAGGATGGTCTCCTCGACCACGAAACAGGCCGGGCGGTTCAATACGGAAGTTTGCAATGCGCTCTTTGTGGTTGTCCATGATACAGAAACCGTACTCCTGCAGAAGTCGCTCATTTTCTTCTTTTATTTTCTAAAAAAAAATAAAATAAAAAAAATACAATTCTTTAAATGTTAAAGTCAGAACATGATTCACAGTAGTTTAAAATAAGGAAGAGTCTGATTCTTTAAACTGAATTACCCTGATCAGGTAAGTTTGTGGAGCAGGAACGGACTGAGGCAACCTGCATGCTCTTGTCTAAAGCTTGTAATAAGCTAATGCCAAGGGCTCAAGATGTGCCAATTAAAACTTGATGCAGTGAGAAATTGCCTGGTGAATGCAATCTGACGATCTTCAGCTTCATAAGCCACTAACAGATATGGCTGATCACCACACTCTTCAGTGCGAAGTCATTGCTGAGACACTGGCAGTCAGCCATTGTCATCTCTGCATCAGTGAGGTTCTTAAAAATGAAGTCAGAGGAAGCACTAATAGAGGAACTTTTCTCTGTAGATGCATATTGTCCGTTCATTCAGGCCTGGTTTATGAGACAACGCTAAATTGAAAACCTATTTTATTTCCGTTAACATCTACATGACGTTTTAATTACATTCTGCGGTGACACAGCAACAGTGGGCATGGAAATTGTGTAATTCCCCCACCAAGCCACTACTTGGTGGTATGTTCTTTGGAAAGGCTTCCTGTGTAGAAAACGATGTCAAAATGAGCACTTTGTTTGAGAACTGTCGTTAGATTTAAAAGAGTCAGCACCAAAATGAAGTCCTCTGCAAACAATCATTGTTATTGTTGACATCCATGAACCAAAGCTTCTCCTAAGAAACAGACAGAGACCCTTTTAGACCCTTTACATTCTGGAAGCTGTTATTTTCAGAGAAAACGTGTCATTGTTGTGTAAACAAACAAATGCAACTAGATTTTCCGCTTTTCACCAGAAAACGTGGTGTAAACAAGGCCTCAGTCTGCTAAAACAGAGCTAGACTTTAGCAGGTGATTTACAACCCCTGGCAAAAATTACAGTATCACCAGTCTCCGAGGGCAGATCACAGATATGACAAAAAACTACTGTCATTCTAAGCGGCAACTTTCTGGATTAAGAAACAATAAAAGAAAGCAAGAAAAAGAAAACATTGTGTTAGTCAGCAACAGTCACTCTTTTAGCTCAAGCAGGGGGGGGAATCATGGTATCACGAAAAAACTGAACAAAATAACACTTTAACACACTACTAGTACTTTGGTGTACCACCTCTGGCTTTTAAAACTGCCTGCAGTCTCTGAGGCATGGACTTAATGTAATCATCATCGATCTGGCTCCAACATTCTCCGATTGCTTTTTCCGGATCAGCTTTGCAGGTTGGAGCCTCGTCATGGAGCATTTTCTTCAACTTCCACCACAGATTTTCAATTGGATTGAGATCCAGACAGTTTGCAGGCCATGACACTGACCCCATGTGTCAGTCTTCAAGGACTGTTTTCAGTTTTTGCTCTAAGGCAAGATGCATTATCATCTTGAAAAATGATATCATCCCCAAACATCCTTTTAATTGATGGGATAAGAAAAGTGTCCAAAATTTCGGCGTAAACTTGTGCATTTATTGAAGCTGTAATGACGGCCATCACCCCAGTGCCTTTACTGACATGCAGCCCCGTATCGTCAATGACTGGAAATGTGCATCTTCTCTTCAGGCAGTCGTCCTTATAAATCTCATTGGAACGGAACCAAACAAAGGTTCCAGCATCATCACCTTGCCTGATGCAGAATCGTGATTCATCATTGAATAGGACTTTTATCCCGTCATCCACTGTAACCTCGTTTTTCTCCGTTTAGGTGATGGCTTACATTTAGCTTTTCTTATTGTAAATCCCATTTCCTTTAGTTGGCTTCTACCAGTCCAGTCACAAATTTTGACTATTTTCCTCCCATTTGTTTTGTTGTGTATTTTCTGTTTAAGACATTGCTTTAAGTTGTCCGTCTTGACGTTTTAATGTCTTCCTTGGTCCACCAGTATGTTTGCCTTTAACCTTGCTGTATTGTTTGTACTTGGTCCAGATTTTGGACACAGCTGACTGAACAAGCAACATCTTTTGATGATTTACCTTCTTTAAGAAGTTTGATAATCCTCTCCTTTGTTTCAGGTGACGTCTCTCGTGTTGGTGCCATGATTCATGTCAGTCCACTTGGTGCAACAGATTAACTGCAGACTAACGAGCAGATCTAATCTGATTCAGGTGTTACCGTCGGGAATAAAAATTTCCAGGGTGACTCCATAATTTTTTCCCCCTCTCCTCGAGCTAAAACAGTGACTGTTACCGACTACCACAATGTTTTTTCTTGGTTTCTTTCAGTGTTTCTTAAAGCCAGAAAGTTACCACTTAGAATAATTTGTTTTTTGTCATATCTGCTTTTTTTTCCTTCAACAAAAATCAAACCGCTGAATGAAAATCCTCCGAGAATTTTTGCCAGGGGTCGTAGTTTTGCATCTGTTCTTCTACTAATCCACATAACAAAAAACGTGCTATAGCCAAAAACATTCGGTCCTATGAAGCTCTCTTTAAAAGGTTGTAAGACACAGCTTATACAAAGCTTCTGACCAGTTTTTGTTCTTTTGTCATGGCTTTCCTGGCCTCAGATTGAGCCTTAAAGTAGTCGCTCATCTCAGAGAAGTCACACTTCTTCAGGTCTGAGATTGTAGATTTTTCTTCAGCAGTCATTTCCTGCAGCAACAAAAAGACACCACATCGAGTCACAAATCGGTGCTGCATTAGGGGGGAAAATCTCCCAGGATTATAATTTACTCAAGTGAATATTTTTCTCCCACCTTTCTCCAATCCTTAAAGAAATTTTTACGGAAGATGTCCTTGGTAGTGTACTCATGGTCCAACATTTTGGCAAAGAATGTTGCCACTTCTTCTGCTTCTGGGTTCAGCTTCATGGGTTTACCTGAAATATATATATTCTTAGGAAGACTGGTGTAATTTACATCCTTTACATCAGAACAGACTAATCTAAAAGGCAATAACTCTTTGCACATTGCTACCTTACCATCATAATAAAATTTGACGTTGCTAGGGAGGGGTTCATAGGGTGGAGCAAATACAGGCCCCTTGTGTTCCAGGAACTTCCATTTGACACCATCTGTGTATCTCTCTTCTTCCCACCTGGACTCAAATTATAAAATATATATATATATATATAGATATATTGATGAGTAGTTCAACTCTGAACTTAAACAGATGAGCATAAAGAAATCACATTCTGTTAGATCAACTCACCATTTCCACTTCTCCTCTGGTTCTTGCTTTGCTTTCTTCTTCCCATCAGTTGCTTCTCCTTTTTTACTTTTTGTTTTTTTGGGCTTAATGTCCTAAATTAAGGAAGTGAAAGTATTTATGATAAACACCAATGATGGAAAGCAGTTTACAACAGCAATCAGGTATTGCCCAATAATCTGATGATTTCTTTCCTTACCTCCTCCTGTTTCCTTTTCTTGACCTTCTTATCATTTTCAGTCTTAATCTTTTTAGGCTTGAATTCAGCTCTAAAACAAAACACTATGTCAGAAGGACCAAACTCCAGTCACCACTGTGACATAATTTTTGCAATTATGTTAACAGACTTTGCACACATACTCATAATCATCATCTCTTTCTCTCTTTAGAGACTTCTCATATTTAGGCAAGTGGTAATCATCCTCTGGCTCATGCTTCACATGTGGTGGGCTGCAAAAACGAAAAGAAAAAAACCCCAAAACTTATATTTGCTGCATCACTAATTAAGCGATCGGGGGATTTGTGAAGTCCCGATTACCTGGCAAAGCCATTTTCTTTTTCCTTCTTGATTTTACCATCAAGGGACTTCATCTGAAATTTACAGAATATGGTTAAGCAACAGCAGAACCGTTACCTTCCCTCCATCATACTATTTTAATGGAGAGCTTTGTTGTTGAAACATGTCTGTGCTTCAAACACAGTTTGCACTGAAACACAAACAAAAATAGAGCAATGCAGTATTTTAATTGGAGTTTTGTGCTATAGAAGGGGTGCCCAACCCCAAACATCGTTCACATTGGACATGTCTCTGCTCCAATTTACCTTGTCCTCTTTCCTCTTTTCCTTGTGCTTGTCTTTGTGTTTGTCTGTGCTGCCATCTTTGTGCTTCATTTTCTCCTTTTCCTTGTACTTTTTCTCCATGTCCTTATAGTCACTGAAGATTTAGAAATACATTTCAGGTATTACATTCAAGAAGCTCATCAAGATCAGATATTCCAAACTCAAAAGTTTTGTGGTGGTGGGGGGGTCCCTCTACCTGTTGCCATGCTTTGATTTCTCCCTGTCCTTCTTGTGGTCCTTGTGTTTATATTCCTTGTCTTTGTACTTGTCTCTATGCTTATGGGAGTCTAAAAGAAGAAAACCGTGTCACTTTCACAAGTAAACGAGAGTTACAGAAGAAAAAAAAAAAAAAACACCCCATAAATGAAGCTTTTTCTGAATGAAGAAATGTTAAATCTATTAACTGTTGGAGGGTAACGCTCAGCGTTAATAAGGGATAGTTTCATGATATTAAGAAATGAGCTCTTTGATACACAATTTAGATGCAAAAGCATCCAAGCATCTGTATGTGAAAGGCAGATAACCTAACTTGTTAAACCAGGTCATCCACCATGGTAGAAGTCACGCCGCCATCTACATGCAACCAGTGTTGGTGCAACACTGAAAGCACCTGTGCTGTGTTGAGGTTAAAGTGAGATACACAGCTTGTTTTTTCCCTCTGGTATTCAGGACATGCAAACCTTTGTCACAAAACCTGTGAGTAAGGTGAATTTTCAATGAAAATAAAAGTAGGTTGATACTGTGATAAAATCTTCCAGTCACCGTTTTATTCTTCCTTCATCGAGCCCTGTTCAGGGAAAAAAAAAAAAAATCTAGTTCTCTACCAAAGTTCAGGGGCAAGATTCAAAATGGTCCACGTTAAAAATGGCAAAGAAATTCACACTTTCAGCACTTTAAAATGAATAGCATTATAAACAGAGTCGTGGAAAATATGGTGATTAGGAAATCATGAAGGGTAAGAACATGTTGACCATCTGCCAATTCAGGGATACTGTGTTTAAAGCTGAATTTGTCCCCAGTAGTTTCATGCCCCTGCACAGATGGCTTGGTTTTATTCTGCCGTTTCCTTTAGCTTTATAAACCAGCTGTTAGGTTGCAACAGTACATTTTATCTTATTGCCACTACCTTTAACTTCAGGACACCTTTTTTAAGTCTGCACTGTCTGATCTTCAGTATTAAAATACTTTACTCAAGTTGGCAATATTGTAAAAAAGAAAACAAACTGGGTTAAATTCACTATTATCTGTGTTTTCTTACAAGTTTTGTTTTAAAAGGTGATACTGGGATAGAAAAAAACTGATATTTTTACTTTATTACCCACATCTATCTGCAAGCTATGTTGAGAACAGGAATTATACTGTAGTACAGCACCGCCTACAGCCCGCGAGCCTTTGTAGACAAAATGAATTAACCGACAAGTTCTAACATGCAGCCAAACATATATTCTTAGGGATTTCTACCATTAAACACTTTGGCGTTAGACACTCGATCCAATCACCTAAGTTGAAGTTATATGCTTATGCTGCGAAACATGAAAAAAAATTATTTTTTTTACACTCACTACTCCAGATCTTAGCAATAGGAGAGCTCACGTCAAGCAGTCTGGTTTATCAGCAGTAATAAAAGGAGAAAAGTCCATAGTTCTTAGCATTACATTTCACCAAGCTAAAGAGGTAGATCTTTAAACAGTTTGGCATCAAATGAAATCAAAGAAGTAATTAAACACATTTCCAAATACGTTTAATTACATTTTATTGTCCACTTAGATTGGCTGTGATTCATGTGAGGGTCCATTTATACTCAAACAGACCAACATTTAAATATGAGAAAACAAAGCTCTTTAACTTATAGAATCATTCAATTAAGTTTAAAAGTCATAATTCCTTATAAAGTAGAAAACTGGTTTTATAAGTTTTATAGCTGGAATCTGTTCAAGTCTTCCCACTTCAAATAAAGCTACTAATTTAATGAGTTGACTGACTTGTGAAATATGGTTCAAACCTAAAACGATCCACTTTAATACATAAAGTATGGAATCCAGGAGAGATTAAGACAAAATACCTGAACGCTTTATGTAGGGGGTTAAAGTCTACTGTTCTTAGTCATTCTTTAGCCCCCTAACTTCAGATTTTCTCCTGCCCAAAACCATCCACTCTTCACAGCCTTAGTTCAGGCCGCTTACACCGAAAAAGAAAATGGCGCAGAGACTAAGTCCTCAGCCCCCAAACCCTCACTTTCAGATGGAAAATATGTCACTAAAAGCTCACCAACATTAACTGCCGGGAGAACGGGTTGATAAAACACGTCAAGCTGTGTCTCATCATTGATTTAAATCGAGAAAATCATCAGCGGAAGGGCTTTTACAAGGCCTCGCTTTTGAACAATAGAGGCTTGTGAGTGAGACAGCGGACTTAGTCTCTGGACGCCATTTCTGTCCTCCACTGAAAACCAACATAACGTTACAAGAGGCGAGTTAAAACACATCAGAATTGAAGGAAAACTTAGTTTTGTCTCCTTCAGCTCCGTGTGATAAACTTACCATTGACCCGAGAGGCATAGTCGACCTGAAAAATGGAAAAGAATATATGTTAAATTTGGCAGAACGAAGGCTAACTAGCCGGCTACCCAACTTTGAACTTGCTCAACGGCAAAGCGACAGTTAGCCAACCTGCTAGCCTAGGCTAGCTCGCTGCGCTGGCAGCTAATACTATCTGCTGTTTGAAAGCCGCTATGGCGAACACTGGTTTGAGCTAACGACACAATAAATACAGCGCCCCCTTCCCTGCATTTATCTTCCCAGATAAATCAAATAGTTAACGGGGGTAGTACTTTTTCCTGACATCCTCACAAATATGTGAGACACTGCAAACTACGACCGGAGACTTAGGTACAGAGCCGGCTATTGTGCTAGCTAGTAGACACTGTTAGCCAACGTACCCTGTCAAACCAAGCATATGTACAGCACTAACCTCTACCCTATTACCATTAATGACATTAAAAACAGACATAACAATACCTGGTCCTCATTATGGGAACGGTCCCCGCTCATTTCTTAGGCCTTGTATTACTAAAAACAAAATTAAAAAGGGAGAAACGCGTGGACTACTGCACACAAGCTAGATGCAGGCAGAATGAAGAAAGACAGGATTGTGTAAGAGGTTAAGTCCCAGTTGTACACTGATGCGCATGCGGAGTAATTTAAATGGTACTCAGCAACGTAGCTCCTCCTCCTCCTCAGAAAACGTGTTCCTGTTAAGGTCCCTAGATGGTCAGAGCGGGAATGAAGTCCGCAAACAGATCACAAGAACATGGGTGCTGCGTTGTCTTTTGGATATAACATTACTCATGTGAGAGTTGCCATTCCACTTGTGTGTTTTTAGAATAAATCACCCTTTTAGTCTTTAGCCTATTATTACATTTTTTTTCCAGTCTGACTTCTGTTTAGTAAAGCAGCATCAGCACCATGTATGTACAAGTGGGAAGCAGAGAACACATTTCTTTAATTTAATCAGATTTATGACGCTTCGCAAACTGCTAATTTTAAATGTTCCCCCTGTTATACAAAAACTGAAAATAATTGTTCATTTTAGATGAACTTTTGACCTTTTAATGATGCATTTGAAGTTCTTTTTGCAGGATAGAATGATCATGCCACATACAATAATATAAAAAAACAAGACTTGGGTGCACAGGTTTGAAAGTAATGCAGATTGTGGCTAATCCACTCAGGTTCAAAACAGCACACAATAGGTCAAATATATACCTTCAATTCCATACATTTTCAGAAGGGGTGAGGTCAGGAGTAACTCAATATTATCCCGCTTTCTCCATTCTGAAGCTAGCTCTGAGGTGTGTTTAGGATCATTGTACTGTTGGAACCCCCACTGTGTCCAGTTTTCAACCATTTGATTCAACCTATCCCCCTCAGGTAAAAGGAAACTGATTAGGATGTTAAGGAACATCACAGGAATTACCAAGTAAAGTGGGTTTAACATTAACATGGACTAAGAGGAAGAAAGAAAGAAGTGGCTGCTCCAAAATTGCCAGCTTAAAGTTTGCGAACGGTCTGTTTGGCTGCCAGACACCCTTGTGCATCACACACAAAGTAGTTGGAGTAACAACCACAGAGCACCAACTCTTAATTCTTCAATTTCACCTTAGATCAAAAGGTATCAACAAAAGGTATGTTTTAACTATCAAAAGATAGTCAAAACATGGGCTGACTCAAATGTAACGCCCTCATGTTTACATGGCCTAATAATTTGCATGGCCTAATAATTGGCCATGCAAACATAATTTTTGTCCACAAGATGGTAGCAGAGAACTGCTAAACTGACTGAACGGGTTATGTTTCTGATTTTCAAAGCTGCTTAGATTTGGTTTATACTTTAGTACATTTCAAATGCTAATGTGTTATTCTATATGTAAGTAGTGTACTAAAATGTGAATGAAACTAACCTCTGGAACAGTACTACACCTGCTTGAATTTTGTATAAAAGACATTGTAGTAGTTTAAATTTTATTAAGAGTTTTATATTTACTTATGTGCAATAATAAAAACAGCAGCCAGTGTAATTGCCTTCAGGTAATATTACAACATCATGAAGTGCCATAAAAAGATGCCATTTAAGTGCATGAATTGCCTAAAATCGAATTAAAGACATCTTTACTGACAAAAAAGTGTAACTACAAGACATTTAAGGATATAAAATGCCTTTAACAACAGTCACTCTGTAACTTTATGAGCTGGCTTTGTAAATAAATAGATATCAGCTTTGACCTATCAAATTCAAATATCTGAACTGCATTTATATCTTCTTCAATGAAGTTCCAGCATCCATTTCAGTTCCTGCTGCCTGGATGCAATAAAGTGCATAAAAGCTGATTGGGCTGTTGTTGTGGAAAACCATGTCCTTGTGCTCAAATGGATCTAGGGTCCCCTGCTGTTTGGCTCCGAAACCAACATTTCTGGCCTGTGGTATAAAAACATGTAGGAGTCGCATAGAAGTCTGCGGACAAGTTCGGGTTCAAGAGCTGGGTTTGCCCGGGTCAACTCCTCGTCAGGCTGGCCGAGGAAGTCGCCGAGCTCGGGACAAGCTCGGACCTCAGGAATGTTGTAACCGTTCTGATCATCGCCTGTCAAAGAAGAACAACCTTAAGATTAGAGATTGGCTTCAAATGAGATAAAGGGCAGTTGGAAGACGTCAGAGTTGCTCTCAACTTGTTCTTTATCTGTTACAGTCGAGGTCGAGTTAAAACAAGTGCACTAGTCATGAGGAACAACTTAAATCCAAAACAAATAAGGCCTGTTGTTGCACAAATTTAAGAAATTTTCTTATGAGGATATTTTGTTTGCAAAGTTTAAAAAAAAAAAGCTTACCATATCTGTCAGCCATGCTGTCAAAAAAGAGCCATGAGTGGGAATCAAGGCCATACTTGACAAAGGACACATAGTGGCTGGTTTGGATGCAAAGCACACCAAACAACTGCATAGCGTGCCTCGGCAAAGGAGCATCCGTGGCTACACCTGCAGGTAAAACCAGCGCCATGGGAGAGTGGCTGCTCCGGGATCGATGGGTATGTACCTACAAAAAATATCATCAAGAGTTTAACATTTTACACTCCCAGCCATTTTAGTGGATAACCTCATTTTTTAAATTGTTTCCAGGCCTACCTGGGTGTTACAGGTACTGCAGTACTGTTTGATCCTTCCTGGTTGAAGCTTGCAATCTGGTAAACACTGAAGACACTCAAACGTTGCCATCCGTCCGCAGATAAAACATTCCCTTGAAGCTGTTGGGCGAAAAAAGAAATAATCTGTAAACTTATTTCCAAAAGAATGCACTCCATCCATGACCAATAAGTCCCTCACAGTTGTACAGGAGATCTGTGATGTCCAACTCTATGGAGGGAATGATGTGAGAAAACATCTTATAGTTGTTTCCGCACCTTGGCATCTGGACTATGAGACAAGGTGGCATCTAAGGGAGCGAAAAGGAAAGCTGTTTAGTATTTAAGCATTAAAACAAAAAGTTTTGATAAACTACTTTAAGCTTTGTTTTTAAGGAAGAGGGCTCACCGTTTCGAATTTGATGTTACCAGACATGCAGGATGTGTCCAGCAGCTTCTGGACGGTGGGAGTTTGTCCCATCTGCTCCTTTTCCAGAAAGATCTGGAGGGTGTAGGCTCCCTGAGAGGTTCCCCCTTCCGATCTTTGGAGACACAGATGTTCAGTAACTTAATTATGTAGTTCAAAATGTGGTCTGCAGTGTATGCAAGTACCATAAACTGAGTGGCTTAGGGATTTACCTGAGCTTGAGCAGAGGCTCAATGCAGAGCACCTTCTGAAACAGCACTGAAATGAACTCCTCAGGATCTGTTTTGGGGCAAAGCAACGAATAGCAATGACCACTGATGCTCCAAGTTAGACTTAAAGCAATGTTAAACTGTCACTTGCAAAAGGATTTAACGTTTACAACATTTTGTCACATTATAAGCACAGACTTATTTCATGTAATACACCAAGCAGTGCATGCTTGTGTATTAAAAGGAAAATGATGGTTTCCAAATCTTTCTCAAATAAAAATGTGAAATATACGGCATGCATTTGCATTTAGCCCTGCTGAGTCGACACTTTGTAGATCCACCTTTTGCTGCGATTACAACTGAGTTTTTTGGGTTTCCAAGCTTCCCACAAATAAAAAGAGGAAACTTTTCCCTAATATTTTTAAAATAGCTTGAACTCTTAGTAATCTGAACATGAATTTTCAAGTCTGGTCACAGACTCAATTTGATTTGGGTCTGGACTTTGGGCCATTCTAACACATGAACATGCTTTGATCTAAACTATTCCAGGTTAGCTCTGCCTTCCATTGTGTGCTTGGGGTGGTCAACCTTCTGGAAGGTGAACTTCTTCCTAGTCTCCAGTCTGTTGCAGCCTCCATCAGGTTTTCTTCCAGTATCGCCCTGTATTTAGCTCTATCCACCTTTCCAATAACTCTGACCAGCTGCCCTTTCGCTGCTCAGTGTTTCACAGTGGTGGTGATGAGTTTAGGGCCAGTCTGAAGTCATATTTCTCACAACAAACTGCATGTTTCACTGGATTTAATTCAAGGGTATTAGAGAAAAGGGGGGCGGAGTACAAATGCATACCACACTTTTCAGATTTGGTTTTGTTAATATTTTTAAAAACCACTAAGAATACCTTTGCAAGGCACCGTATTTGCTGCAGTACAACAGTAGGTACCTTTTTCATTTTTGCTGAAGGTTTCACAGCCAAGTTTTTTCCGAAAGTTCATAACACTCATTGCTGGCACAAAGCCTTGTCTGCAATGAATGAATACATTAGTCCAAATTATGCAGCAGTAGAAGGAATCTAAACACTCAGAAGAAAATAAATGCATTATTGGAATTAAAAGAAAGAACTTGTATACTAGTTGCTCTTTATGCCTTTTACAAGATAAAAGCAGCTCATGCTGAACAATGTTAAATTCTGTGTTCTTACCTGCGTAAGCGATTGACTATCGATTTCAGAATGCAGGTTATTGGTTGTTCTTTGTCAGCGGGCTTATTGCAGATGGCATCCACAGTCACAGATGAACTAAACAAACTGAGAAATAAGAAAAATGTCTCTTAAACTCTGCATTTCACATGGCGCTAATTTTCCTATAGAGAATCTTCAAATAAATCTCACGAAGGATAGAGTGAGACTGTGTATCGTAAGAAATGTTTAGTCAAATTCATTTTTACCTGAAAAGCGTAGCATCCAGGTAACAAGAGTTTTTATGACCCTGTATACCCTTCATTTTCCCCACAAACAGCGACACGGCCTCTGATTCAGGGACAGGTGGTGCATCTTCCTCTGAATCTTCATATGGAGGAACTGAAAAGACACAAAAATAGAATCTGTGAATATCAGGCATCACTGTCCACAGTGAAATGGGTTGAGATTGGACTGAGTGTGGCAACCAAGATGGATGTGCCAGTTCGAAAATAAACGCATGGCACTTGGAAATATAATAGCTGATCATTTATTGCAGCATAAGCAGTTCTTTGTGACTGGGAGAGTCTACCGATGCTGCAGTAACAAAGGACCGCTTGGATGTGGAATAATTACTGTAATTTTCTGTAATATTGTTCAGTTCTATTGTACAGGAACACTTCTGATTTTTAGTTCAGGTTGTACCCCGCCTGCCGCCCTGCTAGAGATAGACACCAGCTTCCCCGTGACCCACTATGAAAGAAGCGGTAGAAAATGACTGACTGATTGATTTAGATTTGATAATACACCACAAGCTTAAAACGGTAATGGATGTATACATGTGCGATTTCAGCCATGTGTGCACCACTTAAAGAAAAATGTCAAACCTGGAGGAACTTTTGTGGTTTTGAAGCTCTTGGTTACTGGAAAGGAGCAGACAAACCTGCTGTCCGGGCTGCATTTTGTGATGGGAACAAACAAAGCACTGTTGCTCTTACAGGTGAAGTACCTCTGATCTTTGTACACCCCATCAGAGCAGCCTTTCACTTCATAGTCCTGAAACCACAAGATATTAAATAAGCATGATTGCCATCTGTAACAAAAACAGCAACACATTTATACAAACTCTGAATCTCTTACCAGTTCAATCCCAGCCCATGTATCCATCTTCCCCTGTGGGATCCCCAACCACCGGATCACACCATACACTGTGATCCCAGCATTGTTAACAACTTCCACCAAGGATCCCACCTCTAAAGGCACAGAAGATGTGCTCAGCGTCTGGTTGTGAATGACGCTTTGCTCCGATTCGTTTTTTTTGACTTGTCTGCTGCTGGTCCCAATACTTGGCATGGAGCTCACACGCATCACCACATTGCTTCCTGAACCTGTTGACAGGTATGCAGGGTGAGTCAGAAGGGGTTAACAAATCATTAATTTTTTTTCTTTCAGCCTCATCACATGGTTAGTGTAGTTTGCAATGTATTTACACTCCATTACGTTTTTCACATTATATCCAAAAAAACTGCATGCTTCAAAGTATTTTATTGGGATTTTATGTGACAAGAAAAAGTGCCACATAATTATAAAGTGGAAGAAAAAGGACAGATTTTGCTTCTAACTTCCCCATCAACTATCACCAGGTCTGCGGGCCCTGCTGAAGAAATGCAACCCCACAGCATGATTCTGCCACCACCATGTTTCACCATGGGGGTAGTGTTTTTAGGACCATGTGCAGTGTTAGTCTTGTGCCACAAGCAGTGTTGGGCAAAAAGTTCAGCTTTGGTCTCATCTATACAGAGAACCTTCCTCCAGATGGTTGCTGTGCTCCCTACATGGCTTGGGGCAAACTGCAAAATGTACTAGTTATGGTTCTCTGGAACATTGTCTTTCTTCTTACTACTCTTCAAAAGGCCAGATTTAGGTGCAAGACTAATGACTTGCAGTCATTAGATTGCAAGTGCCTCAGCACCTCAGCTGTGGATCTCTGCAGCTCCTCCAGCGGTCTCATTGGCCACTTGGCTGCTCCTCTGATTAATGTCCTCCCATAAAAGACCAGTCAGTTTAGGTGGACAGACATGTCTTGGCAGATTTACAGTGCTGCCATACTCTTTTCATTCTCAAATAATTTCTCTGAGGCTCTCAAAGCTTGAGGCAGCTTTATAACCTAACCCCGATTTCAAGTTTTCCACAACACTCTCTATGACCTGTTGTATGTTCTTTAGTGTTCATAATACTGCTTGTTCACCAAGGTTCTCTCACGATTCACTTCAGCAGAACAGCTGAATTCCTGAAGGTCGAAAAAAAAACTGATAAAATACTTTGAAGTTTGTGTCTGTAGTGTGACAACATGTGAAGAAAAGCTCAACGGGTGTGAATGTTTCTGCAAGACATTGCATCAGCACACCTAGAATGAAGGTATGTAGATAGTTTGATGTGTATCATGTGCAAAAAATTATCAGCGCATGTGACAATTCTACTCTAGGACATTCCAGAGCAACAAAACCAGTTTTTCCAGTTGTATTTTAAGACCTTTTTCCTGCATCACCTTCCAACTCACAGATGCTTGATCAAAGTGTGAGACTTTTAGAGCGGAGATCATGTTCTTCAAAACAGGAGAAGTTTGAATATTAAAATAATTGCTTTGATATTTTCAGTGTAGTCAGAGGTTTACTTGAACTTACCACCACTTTTAACATCTCTATTCTGCATACCAAGGGGGGCAGTGTGAGACGGGACCACCTGGATGATGTCTGCAGCGTTGAAAATGGTCAGAGGAGCTAATTTGTTGGCCAAGAAATCGTTTCCGTTGTCCTTTTAACAGAGAAAACCGAGAAAAGTAGTTATTTAAATGTAAACAGCTATTTGTACACAGATTTAAAGAACAAATATATTTGCATGCGACTTTCTTCTGCGAATAAGACAAGTTTCTTATCTTATTCAAAATCTTTGGACAATTTTGGAAAGATCATAAGAGATTGCATGCTACATTATTCTTGCAAATAAAAAGGCAGGACAACTCACCATAAATTGCACCTGGAAGCCAAGCATCTTCAGGTCCTCCTTGTTTTCCTTCTTTCCGATTTGCATCAGGTTCTTCACCACTCCGGGGACGTGGCCCTTCGTGTGCTTCATCACTACCAGGTCGCCCGGAGACAGCTCGCAGATGGTCGAGAAGAGCTGCGGGTTGGACAGCAGCTCCAGGCGTTTGCTGGTGCTGGAGACGTAGAGCAGCAGCTGGGCCTGGTGTCGGGTCAGGGCGTACGTGTCGACCGCCTTCACCAAGCCCCCGCTCTTGGGGCTCCCTGCGTTGGAGCCGCAGCCGTAGAGGAGCCCTATCAGCTCCCCGCCCGCCGTCTCTGCCTCCACGCGACCGATGCACCCGCGGCAGAAACCTTTCCTCGACTTTCCGCGGATGACTATGAAGAACCTGTCCTTGCTCACTGCTTTGGACTCCATGGGGTTCCCGTCAGGGCCCCTCTCTGTGATAAAGAATGTTGAATCTGGAAGAGAGTTTATGGAATCTGTTAACCTGTGGAAATACAGCAAAAAAAAAATCCTGACCTACTATTACATAATTTGGTTTCCTGATAAAAAAAAAAAAACATAAAGTTTTATCAGGAAACGGGTTAATTACTAGATAATTAAATAAAATGCGTTCACACGGAAACATGAGCTTTAACATACCCTTTTAATTTCTACGAGAGCTGGTTTGTCTGTGGGGCATGGCCTCTAGCCTTGGTAAAATAAAAGCAGCTCAGTAAAAAACCTTTAGTTTTAATTAGAAAAATTTTACTTACTCCCAGATTGCATTAGTCCAGGTTAGTTCAGCGTTACCAAGACGGATTCATTGCATGCAGAAGCAGGTAAATCCTGACGCGACGTTACTCTTCCTCCTGACGAGAAAGATGAGGCGAAAGACTCTTTAATGCTGACCTGCATGTCACCAACCACGCCTCCCTCCAAGGCTCAGCTTCTCCGCCCACAGCTGTTATCATATCAGAGAAACAAAATAGTCCTCCTGAGCCACCTGACTGCGCAGCAGCTGAGGAATGAGCTGCGATAACGTTCAGCCACAGATATCGCTTGAATGTGGACGGACAAGGATAGTTTTCCTCGGTACTACTGCAGATTTGTTGGTTAGTGGAGACGATTATTGGGCGGTTGATTGAATCTGTGTTACATCCGAGAAGCATCGGCTATCAGATCTAACACTAAGGTTATTTAAGCATACAGTTTAGAAGAACAAATTTATTCTGCCAACTGGAGAAAATCATTTCAGGACACCCAAGTGGGCCCGAAAGCCTGGGACCTTAAAGTACCCTTGTGTACTGAGATCCAAAAATAAGTACTTTTTCTGAGACCTTGGAAAAGTAGACCCATTGTTACGGACAGAGTTGGAATGATATGGCCTACAAGGTTTTATAGTGTCATTTACAAAGATTGCAAAAGCCATAGAAATGCTGGAAAAAACCCAAACAAGAACAAACTTCTATTTGTGGTTGATGTTTTCAGCAGAGCTTTTTCCGATGGAGCTTCTCCCTGTTGTTGAGAATAATAAAAAGAAAACAACATTAATAAGGCAATTTTCACCAAAGTATTTAGTTTCTGTACTTAGTCCTGGTAAATAGGTCTCATCTTTCCAATTATGCCTGCAATCAGAACTCTGCCAGTTTCAATGCTGTAGACACAAAAGCTAGATGCTAAAAGAGAGAGGCTAGACAACTTTTGCTAACTTTAGGTGACAAATGTTAGATGCGAAGTGCTAAAGCCAGCAGCTTGATACTCACGGAAACCTTTGCAACAGCTATATGGTAGATGTTAGATGCTCTTGGAAACTTCTGCAAAAGCTAGATACTAAATGCAAGAGCTATAAATTCTTGAAACTTTTGCTAGAGCTAGACACAAAACTAAAAAGCTCTTGGAAACTTTGGCGAGATTTCACAAAAGCAACCCCTAAATGTCCATTGTAGGACTCAGTAGCATCCCTCACCACAGCTCAGGTGATATCTTTTTATATCATCCATGTTTGAAGATTTTTCCATTTTCCATTTAACATTATATTGTTTAGAATATGAAAATAAATGAAATTAGAGAATATGAGAACTGTTACCAGAGTTTCATGTGAGCACTTGGAATGACATTTTTTTTTTACATGTTTAAAAATTTACAATATATTGTTTTTAGAGAAATTCTGTTGTGGTTTTTATAGCTCCAGCATTAACACTGGCTAAAAAGACTATGAAAGTCTAATGAGAATGCTTATTTGAGTGATACTGATGTGTGATTTCTTTAATAATGCTACTGCTCTTGGGGGCCTTCTCCCACAGCTGCTCAGTTTGCTTATGCAGTGGGCAAGTTTTACTTATTTCAATAGGTTTATGTTATATGGAAGTAGGAGCCGAAACAGTTTTTTTTTTTTTTTTTTATTATAAAATGCCCAATGGCATGTTTTGGGATCATCCTTTCGGTTGAACCACGTATGACAGCATCTTTAGCTATTCATAAAAAAATATATAATTTGTAATAATTTTAATAATTATGAGAAAATGGGGAAATTATACAGATGGCAAGTTTAACATATGTTATTTTTTTATATCAGTAATTCAGTCTTAAATTACAGATGTGCTGTATTTGCATTAATATAAAGTGGGGAGAACAAGTATTTGATACACTGCTGATTTTGCAGGTTTCCCCACTTGCAAAGCATGTAGAAGTCTTTAACTTTTACCAAAGGTACTATTCAACTGTGAGTGAATCCAGAAAATCACATTGTGTGATTTTTAAGTAATTAATTAGCATTTTATTGCATGACATACATCAGAAAAGACAAGAATCAATTCAGCAAATAGTTTGGAAATAGACATTCCTTTAAGTGTATTTTTTCCTCAATACAAACATGGACATATTAAATTAAGTTTTAAACATAAAACACTGTCATTACCTCACTTTTGGAGACTGTTCAGTCCAAGTGACTCTTTAAAAAGCAGTTTAAATAGTCAAGTGTTGCATTCAACTAAAGAAAAAGTTCGAGGTGTCGGTTTAGATGAATATATATTTTTGACATGTCTACTTCTTGAACCATATTTCAAAGAACTTTTCCAAATTGTTCCAAAGATGTACAAGGACTTAGACCCAGCAAAAGATATTTATGGACACTTGCTGACAATGGCTCTGTAGAATTAGTTGGCTACATAATCTGTTTGAATGTCAGTGGAAAAAATGATCTAGCCAGCAACCGAAGAAAAGAAATGGCTTAAGCCATCTTGAAGGGTAATTCCTAAAGTTGCAAAAACAACAAAAGAAATCCAATAGCCTGAAATTTTAGAATGCTTACATTTGCAGTCAGAGGAAAATTAACTCCTCCACTTCTGATACGAGTCAGTATTCAAATTTTCAACCAGAAATATACCGAAACCTTGCTGATAGCTACGGAAATCCTGTGGTTTCTCTCAAATTTGCTAAGTGAGATTTAACTAAAAATCAGTTGGGGTAAATGAAAACAATTTAGCCTCCATGCATAAGTAGGTGAGAAACTCGATAATTAGAAGAAATATTGAGACAAGTCAAATTAGTTTATACTGCGCAGCTGCGCCTCAAGTACAAGTTGTAATTTGAGCAATTATTTTAGATTTCCTGATCATTTTCTCAGCCTTTCCCTTCATTGGTGGTTCCTGTTTGTATCAGTATGTGTATAGGTGTAATTATTTGTGAAGACAGTATATTCTTGTATCATCAGTTGTATTTCCTTTGTGAACCTGTGTACACATGTAGAAACATGTTTCCAAGACATAAGATTCTTTTTCACTTTCAGAACTGGAGCGTCATTGGATCTAGTAAAATGAAGTATATGGAGTGAACCACAAACTGACATGTCAAGAAGGAAGGAGGCTCCCTGTCCTTTCATACAACGCAGTCAGCATGCATGTGTGACAGAATCTTGACTGTAGATCTGTTTTACATAAGAGCCCTTATCTACTTCAAAATGAGCACACATAGGGCTCCTTTTCCTTAACACCAGAATCAAGGTTTTATCTGAAATTAGTACCAGAAAAGTATGGGGGGGGTCACACGCAACAAGTTTTTGCTTTAACACACACATCGTCAGTGAACAAGTTTGTCTTCTGTTGGCTGAAACTTGCTCTTAGCTGATAGCCATCAGTTGCCTGGTGATCTTAAGAATAGGTAGCGCCCGAGAAGATTGCAAAGCCTGTAGAGTACCAAAGAAAAGCATTCATAGCCCATGAACCTTTTCACATTATTAGGATTATAGTTGCCGGACTCAACAATCTGAAAAGTGTGGCGTGCTTTTGAGTTCAGTTCCCTTAACTCCGTTACCTCTACGTTAGAGACCCAAAGTGATAACTTAAGAAGTCATCTTTTAGTAAACAGATTCCCTGTATGTAATTTAAGCTCAGTAAGAAGCCCTCAACTGTCTTTTAGAGAACAAACAGCATCATGAAGACAAAGGAACACAGCAGGTGGGTCAGGGAGAAAGCTGTGCAGATGTGCAAAGCAGGGTTAGGTTATAGAGCAATATACCAAACTGTCCATCTCAAAAAGAAAAGAGCATTTTATTTAGAACAGTAGCAAAGGGGCCCATAGTAATTCTGGAGGAACAACAAAGATCCACAGCACATCGGAGGGAACCAGCAGCCTTGTGCTCTACAAATCTGGTCTGTCTGGAAAAGTGGAAATACATTATTGAAAGAATACCACAGAAAAGATTTACAACCATGTAGGGGGCACAGCAAACACATGGAAGAAAGTGCTCTCATCCATCGAGACCAGAATTTAACGTTACAGTCTGGATCCAAAAACAGTATGTGTTGGAAATCACCATAGAAACACCATCCCAGAGTGAGGCTTGTTGTAGCGATGATTGTCTCTAGCATGAACAGGAAAGCTGATCAGTGTTGATGGGAAGATGGCCAGAGCTAAATGGAGGGCAATTCTGGAAGAAAACCGTCTGGAAGCTGCAAAAGATGTGAGTCTGGGGTAGAAGTTCACCTTCTTATACACAATCAAACTAATCATACACCCAGAGCTACAAGAGAATGGTTTGGATCAAACAATATTTATCTATTAGAATAGCTCAGTCAGTCCAGACCTAAATCTAATTCACAATCTGTGACTTGAAAGATTGTAAAAAAGTTCAAAGGGTACTAATACTTTTCCAGGGCACTGCAAGACCCAGAAAAATATTAAGTGTATGATTTCACGACAACAGCAACATTAAACGAGGTAAACGTCTTAGCTTTATTTTTATTGATGCCATTTAACAGAAATGTAGCTTTACAACTGGATGATCCACTGCATGGAAAAGCTACACACTCTCTTCTGGAAACTCAGCTGACGGGAGAGAATTGAGAGAAAACAATTACTCTAAAAATGAGTAATGCAATAGCAAGACAAGTCAGGGGTTAGCTTTTAAACATACTTACAGTCCGAAGGTTGGGAAGGTGGTCCTCCCAAAGAGAGCGTGTCATTTTTGTCCTTATGGAGGAACAGGAGACTGACAAGCATCTAAAGCAAGCAGTTTAAATGTTTTCAATGATCTGTAAACCAGATTCATTTATAAAAATTCTTAAGTCTGTGATCAAACCTGTGTGACTTCACTCAAGCGATGTGGTCCACCTGAACTACTCAGGGCCATGTAGGTGCCACACTTGTTCCAAGTCGGAATCATCACTGCAGGCATGAGAAATGTCAGAGGCCTCCTTCCTGGTTCCATGCTATTTTTCTGCATCACAAATGGTAACCAGATTTAAAAAGAAACTGAAAATGAGATTGTATGTTACAATTACTGATGATGCTGTGGATTGGTGCTCCACCTGGTTGGATTGCGGTTGATCCCTCCTCTTATTAGGCCAGAAGTTCAAAATGAGGCTGTTGAGAAGAATTCCTGACTCAGTTACGATTCTGCTCCCGAACGGCCTGTTCAAGGAACTGCAAGAACGGCAGGGTGACAAATTTGAAAATAATGTCACAATGCCCTGCAGCTCACACCACACATATCCTGTGGGTGTGAACAACATCAGACTTTTGGCTACAACACCATCACCTTGCAACAGACACCATGAGGTCATCTGGTCCCATGATTACGACTTGTCCAGTCAGCTGCTCTGCTGGGAAGGGGTAGGTAGTGGAGTTGGAAGCGAGTGGAGATCGTGGAAAGTCTTTCATCCTCTGCTGCAGCCCTGCAGCTTGACCCTTACTGCAGTAAATGAAATCCATACAGAGATTTGATTTTGCATACTTGGTTTTGCTGATGATGAATCATTTGGCAATCTGCCCAAGACATTGTCTTTTGACCAATGCCATCAGAGATAAAGACCTAGTAGTTGTCTGGCTGGGTGTATAATCAGTCAAAAAACTAGCTTCAGTCCAAAAAGAACCAACTGTGTATTTTACCTCATCATTGCAGAAAGAAGGTCTGTGACTGAAGAGTTGTAGTGGGGCTCATCCAGCTCTCCAACCATAGTTAAAGCTGTTTTTAAAACCTTTATGTTGAGAAAACAAATACAAGAAAACAGCCCAATTATTATTGAATTACTTATCATTTAAGGATTATTATTTACAAAAATATTCAATCTAAAAAAACATTGTGAAAACCAGCTCCAGGTCAGTTTGCACTCTAATCAACTGGTACTCCACTTTCACAGCCATAAACCATTCTCCATCTCTTTATTCTGATAATTAAATATTTTTTAGGAATTATGGGGATAAAAAAAAAATCATTAAAATGCTCCAATCTGACAATTTATTTGTAGACTGATATATTAAGAATATAAAATCTTGTATTTCAAGATTTTATTTTACAAAGATTTTATTTGCTTTTGTTTTGAGTCTAAACCCTTTTTTTGGCAGGTTGACTCATAAAAATAAGGGATTATAACCTCTAACTAAACCAAAATAATGAAGGGACCACATTTCCTATCCATACACCTTGAGTCGAACAGTTACTTTGAGAAAAAAATACAAACTGACCCGTGTTCGGTATCAAAACATTTCATGACAGATGGCTTTTTTCATACCCGTTTTTTTGGTCAAAGCTGCAAAAGATCAAAAAGGTCAAGGGGTGAAATGCTCCAGCATCTGTGAAATCTAGTACCTCGTTAATCCAGTGGGAAGTTTGATTTTCTGTGACATTATTTTCCCCAAGATGGAGACTTTCTAGGAGATTAAGAGCTGCAATCAACACCACGCCAGCAGATGGGGGAGGGGGAACTTGAATTATATGTTCTAGAAGATAAATTCAAGACACTAGATGAAGGTTAGAAAATGTGAATACCTTTTGTTTCAGTCTGTTGTGACCTACTGTGGACTCTTTACCGTTGTACTGGCCCTCCAATGGTTGTTGCACTTCTACACTGTAGTTACGGATGTCCTCTCTGGTCAGGACTCCTCCATTTGCCTGCACCTTTGTGTGGAAAGAGAAGACTTTAATTTTCAGCTATAATGCAGGGCCTTCTAACACGAACATTACCTCTTGCTCTATCTCCTGCGATATGGCTCCATGGTAGAAATTCGTAAGACCAGCCCTAAGAACGTCAGCCAAATCAGGCATCTTAAGGTAGGATCCCAATCTCAGAGCCTGGCCATCTGGGATGAAAATGTCCCTGAAGCGTCCCTCTATCTTCTCAGTTTCTAACTTAGATATTGCAGTAGCTGTAGGCAAAGCCAAACGATTCAGGTGCTCCAACATTAATTAATGTGATATATTGAGAGGTAAGGTCTAAGGAGGGAAACGTTTGACTCACCAAGACTCTGTGAAACATTAAATCCATCTCTGGCTACATCTGCAGCTCTGCTGACGACATCGTCCCATGATAAGCTGCAGAGAATTGTCGCAGTAACATCTCTGTGTTAAGCAGTATGTTCAAGAATACAAAAAGAGAAATCCACCTTAATAGAGGCCCACCTTCCATACATCCTGTGAGCTTGGTGCAACCCCATGAGCATCCCTGGAACCCCCACAAACAGACCTGCCTGAAAATGGATTGGTACTCACAAGCTAACCCATTAAACCTGAAATACTCAAACATTCCCCACAAATTGAAGTTTGGAGTACCCTAATATCAGAAGCATTCTGTACCACATCCTCTGTCAGAGTTTTAGGTGCAGAGCCCTGAAAATTGATGACCTTGGTTTGATTCCGACGGGAGTCATGGATCAACATCACTCCACCTCTACAAAGATACTCTGATGAGGATTATCATCAAACACTTGTATGTATTTCTAGAGATCAAATCTTTGAAATATAAGTCACATACCCACCAACACCCGACATGTGTGGATGCACGATGCCCAAACAAAGAGCTCCGGCGATTGCTGCGTCCACACTGGACCCACGATCTCGAAGTACTTTCTCACTAAGAGCCGTGCAGCGCTCATGATCTGACACCACACCTTTTATGAAAGCCTATGGAGAAACTGTGAGGATAAACTGATGCGGATAAACTGGAGCTGCAAAGAATGTGTGGCAATACATACCAAAGGCTGCAGGTATATTTCTATGACCAAAGCAATGGTTAGTCCAATGGCAATGATGGAAGATACAGCATATACTTGAACTGGTGTGTCCAGGGTACAACATTCCTCATCCATTTCTGTGGGTTTGGTCAGGTCAAATGGTTCTTGGCTCCCAGGCGACCACTCTTTCAAATGAACAGAATCTGTAGCAGCAGCAAGGACATTTAAGGTTTGACTTGTCAAGCAACACAAATTCTGTTCTTTTATGATCTGAAATGTATCCTCAACCCAGGGATTTCAGCTGGCTTTGTTAAACAAACATAAAGCCTCTATTGTTTACCCTTTAGCTGGTCCCCTTCATCATGTTTTTTAGTAAACCCATCTGGCGAGGAGCCATCGGCCAGCTCAGATGAACTCCAAAAGCTCTTGTAACTGAATGTTGAGTGTTTGTTAAGTTTTGTTTCAGCAGATACACTCATTGTCACTGGATACTTATGCCAAGGCACCAGCTCTAAAAACCCTTCTGGTTGCACCAGTCCTCCACATAGAACACACCCACTTTAGCAGGAACTGAACACAGCAGGTGCAATTACTTCCAAAGTAATTATATCACCTTTTGAGTGTCACACTAAGAGTCCGATGGGTGCTTCATGTTCAATTTAAAATTTAAAATCCTGAAATTCATTATAAAATTATGGCAGATATTTTTGAAGGGGATGGACTTTAAATAGACGGGATGGAGGGAGAGAAGAATGGAAGGAAGAAAGGAGGGAAGGAAAGAGGGAATGTGGGAAAAAGGACACAAGAAAGGAGGGCTCTCAACAAAGGAAGTTAGGTAGGACACTGAGGTAGGAAAAAAATAATTTAGGAAAAGGGGAAGGAGAGAAGCAGAAAAGGCAGGGTTTGGTGACAAGAAAAGAAGAAAAGAAGCAACACAAAGAAGGAATGGAGGTAGAACACAAGAGAGAAAGAAAAAGAGAAGGAAATATAGAAGGAAGTACATGGGAGATACAAGGAATAAATATTGGGAGGACAGAAAAAGGAAAAGAAAGACATAAAGGAGAGAGGCAGGAACAATACAATACTTTAGATCAGGGCTGCGGCCCACAGATTATTTGTGGCCTATAACATTTCAAAAATGGAACCAGTCTGGCCTGTCAGCACTGGCGGCTGATGAAGATGGACACTTTTTAAACAATTTCTTGGGCAAAAATTTTACCTATATATGGCCTCTCAAAAAGATGCAGACAAAATACAAATCTCATTAACCGGTAGATATTAAGTACAATATTTTGTAAACGTTCATTTAATTTCTCAAAAGCAGACTTGGGGACACCCACTCAATAATCTTGGTTAAATACAACAAGTGACCCATACATCATTCTGGTTGATGTGAGCAGACCAAAAATTATGCTAGACCAAGAAAATGAAAAGCGATCAACCCTTAACATTTTGGAAATTACATGTCTTTCTTTGAATGAGACAAACATGGGACAACCTATTATGTTCCAGATCTACAAATTGTCAAACATCATCATCCAAGAAAATAGGCTGCACTTGGTCAGTAATTTGGCTGCAATTTTAGGCTGCACTTCTGATATATGCCAGTATGCAATAGGGTACATGTAGATTAAAAAAAAACACTGTAGATCTAATTTCATGTGGTGAACATCTTTATTTCCTCTTTAAGAAATAGTGCTGTGTAAGTCAAAACAACAATGTAGCTGCCTATTGAGAGCAAGTGTCTTCAGTCAGGATTCAGTTAGAGTTAGGATTATATGTATTAAAGTAACAAAGCTGAGTGCTTATATGGGCATAAAAGTAGGAGCAGATCTCATCCCTTGTAGTATGAGCTGATCCTCAGTGGCTGAGGCTGCGATGCCCTGGCTGTTGGAGGTGGAAGGAGTTGTGCTGCACTACTTGGTGAACTTGGTTTTGGCGCTGGAAGGCGTTGCGGGACACATTGCGACGGTCTGTCCAGGCCTTAGCCTTCTGCGCGCAGGTTACCTGGGTCAGCTCTGTCACAGCTTTAGGCTGGGAAACATAGCTAGCCACAGCTTGACTGGTTATAGAGCTGCTGGGAGGAACAGTGGGCTCTAAATTTGATGGGCTGGATGGAAACACAGCAGAGAAACAACATGAAATCATGTGTTTCTTCCAAGAATCAATTAATTCAACACAGAAACAGAAAAGGTGAATCTCTTGTCCTACCTGTTCTTTCCTGTGTTTGCAGGTGTGTCTCCTTGAGAAGTAGAGTTATGTTGTTGTGCAGCAGCCAGCAGGGCATCCTGGTTTTCACATCCACCTGCCTCTGTGAAAACACATGGGAACCTGTTATGTAACTGTGCTACAGGTTAGTCTGCATGCTTTCTCTGCTTCCTTCTATGGCAAAACTAACATGCATAACATAAGGGTGTGCTGTTTTCTGTTTAAACAAAGGAAAGAAAACACAAGTCAGACAATCTCACAATAAACTGAAAACACTCACAGTGTTAGGAGAAGGAATAATAATGCTTTATTGTCTCATAGATTAGCCAATATATATTTTAATCTTAAAGGCAGAGCCTTAGCACAGTATTCTCCTTGAACCTTTCCACATTTTATACCACAAACTTCAGTGTATTTTATCTGGACTTTATGTGATTGACCAAGAAAAAATAGCTGATAATTGTGAAGTAGGAGGGAAAAGATTCGGATTTTGTTTAACATATAAAGATCTTAATAGTTTCATATGCATTTATATACAGAGCTCCTCAGTCATTAAGTTTTAGAACCACAAATGGCTGACCCTACAGCCATACAGGTCTTTTGGGGCACTGCTCTAACAGTTTTGCAAATTTACACAATTTTACACAATCAAATATGCTTTGATATAAAATGTGCCATTGCCTGTAGGTTTTCTTCCAGGGAACCTGTATTTAGCTCCATCAACTGTGACCAGCTTCTGTTCCCCTGATGAAGAAATGCATCCCGCACAGCATTATGCTGCCATCACCATGTTTCACCTTGTGGATGGGTGTGTTTAGGTGATGTGCAGTGTAAATTTCCTCCAAACATAAAATGTTAGCTCTTCTTCCATTGCTCTCTGTGTTCCCAGCATGGATTGTGGTGAACTGCATTCGTTTCAACAACAGGTGTCTTCTTTTCAGTTTTTTATAAAGGTAAAATTATTCTGTCCTAGTATTCCCCAACCTAGAATGTGGATCTCTGCAGATCCTCTAGAGTTACCATTGGCTGCTTGTCTGATTAATGTTCTCCTCACCCTGTCTGTCAGTTCACGTGGACATTCGTGTCTAGGTAGGTTTGGAGTTGTCCCTTGCGATTTTCATTTTCATATGATGGATTGAATAACGAGATGTTCAAAGCTTGGGATTGTGTTTTTATAACCTAACCCTGCTTTAAACTTCTCTAAATGTTCTCCCTGACCTTTCTGCTGTGTTCCTTGGTCTTCATGATGCCCTCTAAGGGCTTTTACAGAACAGCTATATTTATAATTAGATTAAATTACACTCAGGTCAGCCCTATTTACGAATTAGCTGACATTTTAAGTCATTTATCTGCACTGGATTTTAATTTGGGGTATCAGAAATAATCCGGCTCAATAAAAATACCCGACATGCTTTCCTTCTTTTTAAATTTTAAACTACTTCTTCTCATTTCCCTTCCACCTTACAATTATGTGCTACATTGGGTTGATCCATCACATAAAATCCCCAAAACCAACAATAAAGTCCATGGTTGTTCTTCAATAGCAGGACAAAAAGTAGCACTGCAAAAACAGATAATCTCAGTATTTTAAGATACATTTGCTTTATTTTAATATTCATTTTAACCATATAACCTGATATTCTTAATATTAGAAGTCCTACCTTGATGGTTGACAACAAGCCATCCCTCCTCAGCTACTTCTCCAGGCTTAACCTCTTCAGGGGTCTCCTCTTGGCCCCCAAACAGAAGACGGGCAATTGTTCTAAACATGACTATTCTTCCTGTTGGTCCTGTCTGACTATTTCTTCCTGTTGGTCCTGTCTTGTTTCTTTTTTTATTCTGCAGTAGAACTTGGATGTAAACTGCAGAAAACAAAGAAAAATAGAGTATAAGGCTCACCAGAGCACCATTTTTAAAGACACAGAAAGAAACACAAATCTCTAACTCCCTATAACTGGGTGACGCTGTAAAAGCTGTTCTTTATATTATTTTTTAAATTCGGCCAGTGTTGTGTCAGCTGACGAGGGTGTCCAATGAAAAGGCTGCAGAGTCCCACAAAACGGTATTATGCGTTTAAATGGAGGCGGGGCTTATTCTTCTATTAAGCAGCACTTTTCCGCTGTGTCTCCTGATCCATTTTACACTGAACCTTATTATTTTAAAGTAGTCCTTTTTATATGACAGTGTATATCTGTAGTTTTAAGTAGCAAACATCACCGATCAGCGGTTGCTATAAGGGATACGAGGATCTGCTTTGACAGAAATTAGATACATCTTCTTTTAAAGCCGTTTACATCAAATATTAAATGTCTACGCAGACGTGTTTTAAATTAACAAGTAAAGCTGCAGTTTTCTTACCTGGACTTAGCTTGACAGTTTGAGTTGAAGGGGATGTTTCAAAAACCCCCTTCAAAAACTGCCCGACACAACAACGAATTTGTGCTGCATTGTTGTTTTTGTATTTCAAATATTCAACCGAATCGAGCCGGTCCTAGCCACTCCCATGTGATTCGCCCTCTCTGAGAAAAGAGCCAATCAGGGCTCGCCGAATGAGCCCGCCGTTCGATTTGAGTGTAAAGAATGCTGCTTTCCATTACCCTCGGATTTTCGGACGTTGAATATCGTCATACCCAAATTAAACATACTCCAATTACAATTACAGTGCAGCACAGACCATCTCTCTTCTTTACAGTGTTTTGCCATGTTCCAAAAACACTTACTGAAGAAACAAGGGCGTTTTCTCATTTCTTTGAAATGTTACAGTTTGTTACAGTGTGTTCCTCCTGATTGCCATGCATTGGCTGAACTCTCTACCTTTTATCCTTAGATATAGGATTCTAATCCATACCCAGCTTGTTCATTAATGTTCTCTAACAAAGCTCCTGGGCCTTCATAGAACAGTTTTCTTCATACTGAAATTAAAATCCACACAGGTGGACTCTGGGACTTCTAAGATCAGCTGGTTTCATTTAATTTTTTTAGGGGCATCAGAGTGAAAGGGGGTAAATACAAATGCATGGCATACTTTTCCAGTTTTTATTTGTATTTTCTTTTAAATCCATGTACCATTTTCATTCCATTTCACAGTTCTGAATTACTTTGTGTTGGCATGGCACGTACAATCCCAGTAAAATACAGTAATATTCGTGGTTGCAACCTAATACGATATGAAAAACTTCAAGGGGAAATTGCGAGTGTTAACTGGAGTAACACCCAGTTAACACACTAAACAGAACAAATCATAGTAGTATATGAAGTGGAAACAGTAATACCTTTGTTTTCCAGTAAGGATAACATTGCCAGAAGGGTAGGAAATCGGAATAAAACAACACAAAGTGTTCCAGAGTGCCATCAGTTGAAACAAATCTGCCTTTGAAACCGTTGTTTTGGCCTTATCCTTAAATTTGTATTTCAGTGCCAATCATCTTAATCTTAAACTGTCAAACAGACATTATGATGGGTGCGTCTGATCTACTGAAATAATCTTGTCAAAAATGTCAGTAACAAGGTCAGGAGGCTATAACTAAAAGTATACTGAGTTTATCAGACTGACAAGTTTGTAATAAAAAAAATTATGAAAATTATTGAAACGAATTTAGTTTGGTAGTTGGTAGCACTGTTGCCTTGCTGCAAGAAGGTTCTGGGTTCGACTCCTGGCCTGGGGTGGTTCTGCGATGAGTTTGCATGTTCTCCTTGTGCATGAGTAGATTCTCTCTGCGTACTCCAGCTTCCTCCCACAGTCCAAAAACATGACTGATAAGGTAATTGTTCTCTCTAATTTGCATTTGGTATGAATAGGTGTGTGCATGGTTGTTTGTCCTGTGTGTCTCTGTGTTGTGAGGGACTTGCGACTTGTCCAGGGTGAACCCCGCCTCTCGCCCATAGACTGCTGGAGGTAGGCATCAGCTCCCCCGCGACCCTGTATAGAAGAAGCGTCTATAGAAAATGGGTAAATGGATTAATTTAGTTTGCTTTTAATTTAAACTTTTAATTTGCAAAATATGTTATCCCTAAATGTCTATGGTAGACAAAAGTTTTGAACATTTTATATTCCAGAATTAATGTATTTTGTAGCATTAAAAGAAATAAAATGTCTCAAACTCAACAATTCAGACATTTACATACACTCTACAAAAGACATAAAATAATTTTTCCACACTATCTGAAATTGACTGCGGCTAAACATTCTATGTTTTAGGATAGTCTGAATTACCAAAATCATTTCTGTTTGATACATGCAAGAATAAAGAGAGAGAGAATTACAAATTCAGAAATTCACATACACTTCATTTGTGTTTGGTAGAAATGCCTTTAATGTGGGGTACACGAAAACGCAGTTGGTAGCACTGTTGCGTTGCAGCAAGAAGATCCTAGGTTCAAGTCCCAGCCAGTCTTTCTGCATGGAGTTTGCATGTTATCTTGTTCATGTGTGGGTTGTCTCAGGTACTCTGGCTTCTTCCAAGACTCCAATAACATGACTGTTAGGATCCTTATTGGTCCTTATGAATTGCCCTTAGTTGTGTGTGTGCGTGGTTGTTTGTCCCGTGTGTCTCCATGTTGCCCTATAATGGCCTGACAAACTGTCCAGTGTGTACTTTGCCTCTCTCCCGTAGACGGCTGGAGATAGTCACCATCTCCCTCACTTTTTTGTACTTCATGGCCAACACTTTGTCAGTAATTTGGTTGTATTTTAGGGGCTTTGTCCGTTTGGAAGACCCACTTGTGCCCAAACCAGGTCATTTACAACTGGGATGTTCTCAGGCTTGTTTGAACAGATGGACGCTGCATCTGGTTATTGCATCCAAGGATCATCCACACTTGTGGAGGTCCACACTTTGCTCTTGGCTGATAGCTTTAATTTCACCGTGTTGTCATGCAAAGGAGCAGCATGCTTGAATTGTTACCTTCAAATACATGCAATCTGTCTCCATTTAACTCAAATGTTGTGATTTACCCAGCAGAAGTGTACAAAGCCATGGCATCATCATCATTTGGGTTTTCCCAAAATTGCATAGTAATCTATGTAGGACCTTCTGATGTTGAAGAAAGGGGGTTAATAAATACTCAAATAAAACTGCCTAAAGATTCCCAGTCTCGTTATTTTGACATTTAGCAAATAGAAACTATTTTGGTAATCCTCAACTCCTTGAGTTTAGTTTGATTTAATGTTAGTGAAAAACATAATTCTGTCTTATACAGTGTATGTAAATATCTGGTTTTAGCTGTATGAGTCCTCTTGTCTTGTAGTTGTGTTATTTTTCTGTCTTGTGATAATTTTTATTGTTATTCAGGTATACATATTTGTCAAACATATTTCACAAACAAAATTTCTTTTCCCTTTACTTTTTGAATTACTACAAGGTAATCTCTGCAAGATCTTAACTTAGCTTTGCTAAACGAAAATTCTGGACTGATCCCACCACCTGCAGTACAGCGCCACCTCGTGTTTTCTGACATGACCTAAAGAAAAATCAGTGCTGACTTTTAACCAGCAGGTGGCGTAATTCCTCCGCTGAAACCTGTTTACGTTTAGTAATGATGGGTAAGTCTGTAGCCATGTTAAATACAATGTAACTGGACAAATGGCAAAAGTAAACTATTTTAAATATTCACAGAAAGGGGGAAAACATACAGTTAGGGAAATTTATTTAGTGAACCCATAAATGAAATAGGATTTTTTCCAGGAAATTCTAAATAAACACAGTTGTCTTATATCGCTTTTTGTAAGAACTTATTGCTTTTTTTAGATTGTGCTAACTACCAAAATTGGTCAGTGATTCACATGCGGCAAATGACTCATTCTTAAAGTTTTTTTTTTACAGTTCCCCTCTCTCTGATCTGTGTTAACTCTGTCCGCTGGTGTTTTTTCGGTGATGTAAATTGTGCGAGGTTTCTTCCCAAACTCTTGAACAGTATGCAGTGTGTGGGGAGGGGCCCTCAGGGCGAGCACACCCCTCCTTGCTGTGTCGGAGTATTTCAGAACAGAGGCCAGCATTTAGTCCCTCAGCAGAGAAGCTCTACATATCACTCCGTCGATGAAATCCACCCCAACCTGTTTGGATCACAAGGACAATATTTTCACTGTTTTTCTTTTGAGGACTGCAGCTCTTTTCATCTTCTAGAAGCGGTGCGTCGTGACCTCAGGTTCCTTTTACGCACAGATCTTGGAGCCTACAATAGAAGGACAATGCCTCGGTCCTTCTTGGTAAAGAAGTATTTCGCTAAACAAAAACCAAACTACAGTGAACTGGAATGTCAGAATGGTGAGTCATAAAACTGTTTATACTTATAATCTAAACTTCTTGTGGGAACTATAGGAAAGAAATTCACCTGTTTCAATATTCTGGAGAAAGTCTGGCAACATTTCTCCAGGAGGCGACTCCCTGATCAAGTCGGGGCCCGTTAGATGCACTTTCCCCTCTTTCTGCGCGGAGACAGAGCTCCATTCATGTTACAAGCCCTTGTGAATACGTGGGAGGAAACGGCCCTGGAACTTTCCCATATGGCTCTTATTTTGTGCTCCGTAAATAATGTTGAAGTTTGACATCTTAGACACCAAATTAAAACAAAATAGACAGTGGACCTTCTTGTCTGCCCTTATTTGATATGAATTTCTTACTTCAGTCCACATGTTCTAATTGACTTGAATGCTATTTCCTAACAATGCTGTTCTTTCCCTCCCAGATACTTCACTGGAGACCTATCCTCTTGCTGAGGTCCCATCAACAGACATCACCAACTCCACCTGCTTCACCACAGGTCTGGTGTGGGACCTGAGCGTCCTCCCTGCACTCTATTTGCCCTCCACCCATTCAGAACCCTCTGGCACCTCAGCCCCCCTGGACCTTAGCTCCCCGTGCAGCCTCAGCAGCAGCGCCAGCAGCAGTGGAGAGGAGGATGAGGGTCGCACCTCAGACCCCCCCAGCCCAGAACCTGTCATCACATACGCCCCTCGCCAGAGGATGAAGTGCACCGGTCTTATGGCTCATGTCAGCCCCCCTGAAGAGGAGGAGGAAAGAGGAGAGACTTCCGTAACAGCGACCAGGCCGGCTTTCCTCTGCAAACATTGTCCCAAAGAGTACACCAGCTTGGGCGCTCTAAAGATGCACATCCGCTCGCACACCCTACCCTGCGTTTGCACCACCTGCGGGAAGGCGTTCTCCAGGCCCTGGCTGCTGCGTGGCCACATTCGCACACACACAGGTAAGGTGGAATCTGGTCTACAGAGATAGCACATTTCAAATTTCCCCTTTACATTTGATTTATGCTGTAAGCCCTAAGTATAACTAAACTTTGCTTTTAGCTTAGGGCCACCTGCCAGAGTAGGGGACCTGAGCTGAAGTCCCACTTCCTACACATCGTAACTGTTAGTTGATCAATGAGAAATACCTGTGGTTTTATGTGAACATCTTGGCTTAGCTTGAAATGGACACTTGAAATTCTACTCAGGGCCTCAGACTGCCCTAGATTCATGGAAGTGGAAATAAGATGTAGTTGTTGTGCATCAGCAGATTGCCCCCTCTTCATTTTGAAATGATAATCTACCTGATGAACTCAACACTTGATCAGCAGACATTATCACACAGGGAAGCCCTCTGTGGACTCATTGATCACTCACTGTGTTTAATGTCTCAGCAACAATGAGTCGTCGTCTAATTATCTTATCACGGCTGCAGGGGGAGGTACCTGAATGGGGACAGAAGAGGGACAAAAGGTTTAAAGAATGCCTGAAGGCCCGCTGCTATCACTGAGTACTTAGTACCTGCAGCAACTTGTTAGCATGTTAATCTCATTTGGTTCTGATTGAATCATGCTAATTCAGTCAGACTCTGACCCCAGCAGCCAGCCATGTGATCCTCATTATCTTTACAATGTGTCTGTGTTTATACATGTGTTTGTGTGTGAGGTGTTAATAGAAACCTCCCATCAAAATAATCCAGTCTCTGAGTATAACTATTGTTGTCACATTTGAAGGGCGCTGGATTGATGTCAAATGATGCATTGAGTGCATATCTCACACTCAGCACATTTAGGCAACAAACCTTTAAACAAAATTTATTTCCATTTGCTAGCAATGTTCCTCAAGGCTGTGTTTTCAGCTTCTCCACGTTCAATATGTAACTCCTTCCTCTTTGCTTCTATATTTTACATCTTCCATAAAATCAATATCCATTCATTGTGATGCATGTGAAACACTTTAAATGGCACACTTCCTCCCTCTCTGGTTGTTTGTTTGAGATTAATCTCACCTCAAACGTCCTACAATTTATCAAAAACTGAGATTCTGCTCATTGGTGGTCAACGATTCCACATTTTTCCCTTCCCCAAAGGTTAAGAGTCTAAATGTCTTTCTGCATAGCTTTCTGTCTTAAAACTCTGTTTAGTGGTCTCCATCTCCAGCTTTTATATAAATGTCAGAGCTTGTCATCAACAAGTCACATTACTCATGCTGTTCACTAACCTCACTGGCTTCCCTTTGCATACTACATTTAGTTTGAAATACTGCTACGTATCCTTGAATCCATCCATAACCCTGCTACCCCTTACACGCCTGAATTCATGTGCATCAACAGACCCTCCCTCACTCTCAGGCCGTCCTCCCCCACTCACCTTCATTGTCCAAAGTGTCTGAAAAGTGTTGTTCTGCGGTCCATCTTTAGAATTCTCAGACATCAGATTTCCATAACACCAACACCTTTAGCATATTCAAATCACAATTAAACATCAGTTTAAGTGTAATTTTATTGTTTTATGTTCTGTTTTAAATGCGGTTTGTCTCCGCCACTCTATGTCTAGGTGAGCGTCCATTCTCGTGCCCTCACTGCAACCGAGCTTTTGCGGACCGTTCCAATCTGAGGGCCCACCTGCAGACCCACGCCGAGGTAAAGAAGTATCAATGCGCCGTCTGCTCTCGCACCTTCAGCCGCATGTCGCTGCTGCAGAAACACAGCTCCTCAGGGTGCTGCTCCACATTGGGTTAAGACACCATGAGTGCAAGGAGGGGAACTACCAGGAGCTCGGAGCCATGGAAAACTTTTGTGAAGCCCTGTTAGATTGTTTAAGATGCCACAAAGATCCTGAAATTGCCTCATTTAAGAGACCTGGAGGGAATCAGACCTCACTGTGGATCTGGCTTTACAAGCGTTTTTGCTTCTCTGTTCCATTGTAAAACAGTTGGGACGCAGTTTTTTTGTACTTTCTTCTTCTATTGTTGACTGAGTTTTTGAGGCTGGACCATCTGAACTGAAAAAAACTCACTCGAGTGATCAGCAGACATTGTCATTATTGCTATTTGTGCCCATTCCAAGCAACAAGTAACGTGAACTCGTTGGGGTAAAAGGTGTCTCCTCCCAGATCTTCGTCCTGGTGCCGGTCAGCTCAGGATCATGGCCTAGATGCAGCTGCTCAGAGGTAGGGGTGCGTGGGTGGGATAAATCCCTTGGCGCGTCTCAAAGCTCACACACTCACGCACACACAAAAGCGAATGCACACACAGCTGTCCCTGGTACTGTGGTGCAGATAGATGAGGTCCTAACAGGTGCTGCAGCCATGACCTTCGCTAGCTGATAGTAGGTGACTTCCAATGCTCTTGGTTTGCTTAAGGAAAAAGAGGAAGCATGTCATCACAGAATAATGGCACCAGTTTAACGTTTTTTTTTTCTTTCACTGATGTGGCTCATTGTAAGCCTCTGTTTTGACTAAAACCAGAACCTCTGCCCTTATCTGATGGGTTTTAGAGATAGGAAAAGCCATTCTGTTTCCCAAAGAAGATTCAGTGTGCAGCTCTGCTGCAACATGTGTAAAAATGAAAGCCATGAACTCAAGGTTACTACAGTGTTAATGATACCAGCCAAAGCCATGTGACTAAAATGAATGTACCTTGAAAATTGTATTATTCATACAACCAAAGTGTGCCTTTTTTACCTCACTTAGCTGATGTGGCTTTAAAACCTGATTTCAGTATTAGCAGAAAATTAGCTAAGTTTGGAACTGTAGACTGGGACCAAAGATGATAACAGTTTACACCATGGAAACGTGGTTGCCTGATGTGATGAAAGGCATGTAAATGGACCATACAGAGATGAATTTCTAATGTTCCTAAATATTTTACGGCTGTGTTTTTTTAGTGCAATGTGCAAATGATGTGTTATTTTTTTTTCTACTATGCCTGTGTGTTCACCTTTAATTCCTGTATGTCGTAAATGATGCTTTTTCATTCAATAAAGTAATTTATGTTTATTAAAACTAGTGTTGTTTAATTTTTTGGCACAAGGAGACGGGCACAAGAGTCTGATCTCTGCTTTGGCTTTAAAGAAGTCAGTACAGTTGCAGCGCTGATTCATAAATGTCTGTTTGATCACTAACTGGGAGAATAGTTAGCAGTGGGGAGTAAACTGGCTGTTGCAGATGCAGGTGAGCAACATGCTGTGATTGGTAGGAACAACTGAATGCACCTGCTTCCAGTTTCCACCTGCCATCTACTTCTCTCTATGGCTGTGTAAACATTACAGGATATGCAAATGTGAGCATTTTAGTGTTTTGTAATTCAGCACCAGGATTTTGGAGGAACTAAATAATGTTTATCTAGTCTTCCTGAACAGACCCTAAAGTGGAGTTTTAGTAAGCTATATTGTATCAGTGATTGATGTGTGTTTATTTTTTCATTCTTGGTGAAAGCACAGGATATGTATTCCTAGACAGTGAGTCAAACTCTGGCCCTGTAGGTTCCCATGGCTCCTCTACTCTAAGTCAGTAAGTCAAGCTACTAGTCACTGTTCATGTCAGTCACCATGCGTGGGCTGAGGCCGAATCTCGTCCAGAGTGAAGTGAGGTAAACTATTCCACAGCATCGTTTCTGGTTTCCTTCTGAGTCAGGGAAATGTGCTAACAGCTAGCACGAAGGATGGCCTCAGCAGTCTTTTTGACTCACCTCATACAAAACTGCTTCAAATGGGATTGCTTAGACCAGGATCAGGCCTGTGAGTGTCAGGAGATGACAACCTGGGTAAAAATACTGGGGTTTTACTGCTGCATGGTGGTTTCTCATACATTTAAAATAAAAATATCTTACGGGGGCTTATTGTTTTTTACTTAACATAGAATAACAAGAAACACTCCTGTTGGTGCACGAAATAATGTCAATCTCAAGAATCTGAAGTCATTTAAATATTCGGATTTCCTGAAACTAAGTCCATATCTATACTACATTAAAGTTAAAATCAGAGCTTAAAAATGTAGTAGCTCCAAAATGCAGTAAAACAACTCTTCATTCCATCAGTATTACATGGTCTTCCTTGGAATCGTGATTGTGTCCCACTTAACTAACTTATTAATGGGAAATTTCCCCCAGTGGGGCAGAAAATAAAGCAGAATTTTTTTCAAGACGCTTAAAGTGGGTGCTGTTTTGGGTGTGGTGCTCCCCACACCTCAAAAAAAATGCACATAACTTTATTATACTTTATATGTTGCTAAAGATATATCTGACATAATGCATACAGCCGCAGTCTTCAATAACTATCTGCTGACCTCTCATTTAGAGCAATCTATGAGAGTCATTGCCTAACATTAGCATGTTTTCTCTCAGTTTTGATAGGACTCTTGATTACTTTTGTAATGATTTGGTGTTATAAGGCACGTTCTGTTTTTAAATAGAAAAACAGGTTTTTTTAAGAACTCCTCCCAATTTTTGAGTTGTGAAATGGGCGGGGTTTGGGGCCCCCCTTACAAAACCCCCGTTTTAGTTAAACCTTATGGGGCACGCATTTTAAATAAAAATATATAAATCCGTATTACTATAAACTAAGCATTTCTGATGGTTTGTGTCTCATTAAACTAGTGTCTCACATAGTGCTGTAAATCTACTTGTAAAAAGGGCCCTTTTAGTTTTTTTAAATTGGGTAGAATCAAGGGAAAAACAGTTTTGATTGGATAAAACCCGAATATGTGTTTTTGGGGGTGGGACCTTTTTGTCAGAGTAAAAAAATCCATTTGAAAAAAACCACCTTTTAAACAGGTTTTTAAAATTTTTTATAATAAGTCCCATTTTTTGTATTAAAAGGGGTTTTTTTTTGGGCCCGATGTAATATTCTAATCTAAGAGATTAAATGTCGTGTTTTCTTTTCCCCTAGTAAACTGAGTTAATGAAATAAATTAAGCTTTCGATAATATTCAACTTTATTAAATATGACTGTAAATTGCTATCGACTTGTACTGCTAATAGTAGTTAGTACCCAACCAAATAGTGAATCCAGCTGTTTTCCAACTTGCAGCCTGATTGCTTTGAACCTGACTGACACCATTCTCAGCGACTCAATTTCTGTAATTTTTAAAATGTTTAAATGTTCCCAAAATTTGGGGTTTTCATTGAAACCCTTTTCTGGGGGCCCTGATTCCCAAAAGAAATTTGCATAAACACAAAGCCAAAACCCACAATAAAATAATTTTTCAGAGCGATTGATTGGGTTTTTCCTTTTGTTTTTAATTAAAATTTTCCCCCGGTGCTTTTTTTTGGGGCATCTAAAAAAAGCTCAGCTCTTTCCCAGAACTAAAACTGGGTTTGGAAACTGGGGGATGTCCTGGGGGGAAGGGGGCAGCTCTGTTAGCAAAAAGCGCAAATCTAAAGTTTTTAAACACAGCCCTTTTCCTGTTGAGTGACTTCCAATTTCAATTATTCTGTCGGTTTTTCTTTAAGTCAAGATCAGGTGTGATCAGGATCTACCTTTCTGATATGGTTTTTGTGGTTTTCCCTTTAAAATCAAATAAAACCCGCTAATTTCTGAGGGGGGGGAATAGCCTGTGATCTGCAAACTTTTTAATCTTTCCGACTTCTTACCAAATTTAAAAAAACAAACACCTCCCTTTTTTTTCCCCCGGGGGAAAACAAAAGGGGCCCCCGGTCTGAAATCTGAGGGGCGTTTTTTTCCTTTCTGTTGCTTTACAGTGCCAGAGCACTCACTGTAATTTACCAAAAGTGGCTGCTATTTATGCCATAAAGCATGTGTTTAACATTCCTGAACCCCACTGTGTTTGTGTATTCCTCGCTCGCTGGCTCGCTCTCCCACTCACTCTCTGGTTGTCTCTGTGGCTGTATTTCTATTTGTGTGTGTCTGTGTGTGTTTTTTAAGTTGAAATGGTCCCTACAGAGCAGCAGCCCTTTCTCCCTTCACAGGAGGATCATCTCTCCCCCTGTGAGACAGAGCCGACAGGAAGTTGGAGTTTACACTGGCCTACTTTACCCCCACAAAAAAAAAAGCATGTCTGCATTGAAAAGCTGCAGAGATCAAGAGCTCATTCTGTTGCTGCACTTTGCCATGATCAGTGCCATGTTCCTCCCACGTCTTTAGTCATCCCACCCGTAACTGCTCCTCCAGCTGAGCTTTTAGGGTGGAGCCGGGTGGCCAGAAACTAAGTGGCTTTCAGGGCAGCAGTAGTCAGGGCTCATGATCTGTGAGACAGGAAGGAGCTGTCAAGATCTCATAAACAGGAGTCATCTGCACTCATGATATTTGAGGCCCTAATAAGAATGCTCCCAGGAAGGGCCTTTACTTCAGCTGCAGGCTGGGATTTGGTCTGATTCTTACTACAGCTAAGAATGAACCAAAGCACTGAAGCTGCATGTGGCCATCATCTGAGGATCAGTGTTCTTTTTGCTAAAATGTTACGCACAACTGCTGGTAAGCTAACCACCTCCAGTGGGATAAGGCTAAACAAATGATGTCACTTATGAACTGTGGCATACTCTTTCAATTTTCAGAGGATTGGTTGTTCAAAAGCTTACGATATTTTTATAGCCTCATCACGTCTCCACAGGCTTTCTCTGGGCTGTCATGGTCTTCGTGGTGCTGTTCACTAATGTTCTCTAATAGACCTGTGATGTCTTCACAGAACAAATGTGTCTATAGTGAGATGACATTACACACAAGTTGGCTCTCCTCATTATTTAAGTGAAGGCTTTTCAGGCACACTGTTCAGATGATTTGTAAAACCTTTGTAAAACATTAATTATTTTCCAACTATTTATCCCCTACTTTGTGATGGTTTATCTCATAAAATCCCAGTGAAATATTGATGTTTGTGTTTGTAACGTTACCACATATGAGACAGTTTAGGGTTACGAATGCGTCTGCAAGGCATTGTAAAATTTGACTTCAGTAAGTGTAATCTGTGTCAGCTGTCTGAGGGATCGGAATCAAAGTCATACCTGTAATCTGTTTTTTAGAGTAGATTTGCAGCTCAGTTTTAACAGATACACTCCCAAAACTCCTCTCGTCTCATACATTACTCCTTTGGCCTCCTCCAAGAAGATTAGCACCTCTAAGTTTCTTTAACCTTCTCTAATGTTTTGGGTTAATACATTATTTGCAGTCTCCAAATGTGATGCGATGAGATGGTTTGTTTCCCAAGAAAAGTTTCTTGAGCGTCACTGTCTCACTCTTCACTCCAAAGCAAACTTCAGAATGCAGAGCTAATTCCTCTCTGCTGAGCTGAGACAGCCATTGCATCTGGTAAACAAGACCAGCAGCGGTAACACCACAAGTATGCTTAATGATGGATTCGATCAGGCTGTGCAGTTGCCCCTCGGCCGGATTGGAGAAGTGGTTGGGTGGGTTAGGGGATGGGGGTGAGGAAGCATATTAAAAAGTAATGAATCACACACTCAGTCACAGGGTCGCCTGCTATGAATGTGCTCTCTGTTGGTTTTCCTGGAGCCTGGAGTTTACTAACTGATGACGCAGGCTGGGCTTGATCAGAGACATGTGTTGCTCTGGACTCAATGCCAGTGAGAGGAGTAAAGAGAGGAGGTAGGGGGACATGGGTGATGCCTGAGCTCTTTGCTTCTCCTGTGTGTCCTTCTGGGCATTTGATCAACCTGAGGCTGATGGGATTGGACAGGAGATGAGGAGGAGAATAAACCTGACTTTCTGGGACAGGAAACAAGAGATTCTTAGTTAAAATCCTGATGTTGCTTTTTTTACATTTAGTGCTTTCAAATGCTTGTGTGGCATGCCAGCCAGAGGTTTGTCATTATCTGTTAGCATAAAAGCAAAAAGCATTTCAAATATATTTAGCCATGTAAAACTACAAAATGTTTACAAACTTGCTGACTTCTGAGACCAATTGGTTATGTTGGATTTTATTTAGGGCTATCACAATAATGGGGGCTAATTGCAAATGTAAACCATACTTTTCCAGACTTTTATATCATATATCATTTTCCTTTTGATTAAGAATTAAATATAATTTAGCCTTGGTCCTTCGCTTAAAATCACAATAAAGACATTGAAGTCTGTGATGTGTAATGCCAAATGTGGAAAAGTTTAGGAGGCATAAATACTTAGCAAGACACTGTTTGTTCAAGAATCTTTTTGAACTTTTAAACGGTCATTCTGAAATGAGCCATTTTTGTCTTTTTCCTCCTATTGGTTCCAACATTTACCAATAGAGTTGACATTTCTGCACAGTATTTTCAATTTGCATAGAGAACAGATGATGCATTATGTCACATATATCTCCATAGTCACGTTGTTTTCACATTATATCCATTATAATGAGCATACTTGGCATTGTAAATCAATTGGTTTACAATGCCAAGTATGCTGTTTCCTTGTAAAAACTACCAGCTGTGACTGGGAGCAGCTGAACATATCATTTTTCTATTTGTTTAAGCTTCTTAAATGATCAGTGTAGGATTCATTGATCTGAGGACATGGAATACATTAGGATCACTTTTTGCGAGGTAAGAGCTTGTACCATTTCACTGAACTCTGTGTGGCCTTGTAGAGTTACAATTTTCTAAATAAAATAAGTTGCTACACCATAAAAAAGCATACCAACGACACAAACAATGTGCTACAGAAAACACTTTTGATCAAAGTTTTTGACTTAAAAAATGCAAAATGCTTTGTGGTGCAGAAAGCCAACGCTGCACATCATCCTCCCTGTGAAACATGGTGGCGGTAGCCTCTGCTGGGATATAAAAGCTGATCAGACTTGATGGGAGGTTGAATGAAATCTAATACAGGAGAAACCTGTTAGTGGCTGCAAAAGACTTGAGACTGCAGCAGCGGTTTACCTTCCAGCAGGACAATGAACCCAAGCATACAGCCAGATATATAGTAAGTGCAACATTCGACTCAGAAAGGTAAAGGCACAATCTTCAGGTTTTTGTTTGTGAAAAAGGTTTGAAAAACATTTATCCTTTTCCTCCCACCTTCCTAATTTATTACTTCATGTTGGTCTGTCACAGAAAATTCCAATATAACAATATAACATTGTTGTAATGTGACAACAGGTGCTTAACTGTAATTTTCTCAGCTGGGATCTTTCAGTGGGTTGATCATTTCTCTAAACATTAAACTCAGCATGCTTTCTACAAAACAAACACAACATTAATTTTATAACATTTGATTTTCACTACTTCTACCAATCCCATTGCTCTCGGACAGCCTCTGACTGCTTGAAATTGTTCTATTGTTAGCCATACTTTTCACCATTTCTTGTTGAAATCATAATGATTAAACATTACGCCTGTCAGTCTGCTAGCTCACTTTAATCACACTCAGTTAGGTTACCCGGTCAGAGTAGACTGACCATTTAAGGAGGAGGGTCTTCAGAAGACCCGACCCAGTGTGTAGAATTTAAACAAAAGATGGAAATGAAGCGTTGCAGTAATATATAAAATACAAATTAATCTATTATTTTATTTTTAAACGGTGTAAGTTTGCACTAGTTGATGATCTGAAATGAAAGTCTGAAACTACAAACAGGTAAAACAGGTGCTTTTTAAAGGTCTTCTGGACCTGCACCTGCCAGTAGAGCAGATTTCACCTGCTTGTTACACCTTAGCATACTTTCCCAGACAAGGTGCAAGCTGTCGTTGAGCTGTCGCCTCGGGTCATCATAACAGTATTATGAAAGAGGTAAGACATATTTGTAAGCACCTGTCCCAACGTGTCACTGGGTAACCATATGTAAACAGTGTCAGCCAGCATGCTGGGAAACAACGTTTGCTCCCTTTTTTCCAAGGTTTTGATTCGTTGAACCTTTCGAAAGCCCTGTGTGAAACGTAGCTGCGTTTGTTTGGGCAAGCTGGATCAAGCAGCAGCTGACAGTGCTGTGCAAAAGCATATAACATCAACAGCAAAGGCATTGGTAACTGAGTCATGAAACTGTCTGTAGGCATGTCATTTCCCATGAACAACCCAACAGGTTCACACCAGAATGAGTCTGGAGCAGGAACAGGTGTTTGGTTTTTCACTGCTGTGGATTCAGATGCTGAGGATGTCCCCATTTGGTCCAACAGAGAACAAAGAAAGTTTAAATTTGAGGCACTGCCTCTGAGGAAACACGTGTGGGCTCGAAGCACTTCTCAACAAAGTCAACACCAACAACTGGCTGAAATACAATTCCACCACGATACAGACAAATACACTGCGGCGCTAAAAAGTGTTTAAAATGCCTACTTTAGAAGGTGTGAAAAAAGAAGACCATAAAAAAATAATTTCAAACCTTTTCTGGCACATGACGTAAGGTTTATTCTACACAAACAAAAAACATGCAACAACCTGGTTGCATAAATGTGGCCACTTTGAAATTAATACTTTGTTTTCTTTCACTGATTGATTTGAACATCAAGTGTTTGTTTTTTTATCAGAGTCAGTCAGCATCCAGCATCTTGGTATGGCATTATTGTATTTGCCCCCTCTAAATCAAACGGATCCAACAGACATCTCCTGACCAGGTGCTCCATCAGATTCTCTGTCAGATTTTCTTCTGAACTCAGCTAGATGACTCAAAAATGTTGATTTTTTTCTCAGGTGAAGTTATTCTTATGTGTATTTGGGTGTATCCTTGGACTCACAGTGATACTGAAAAACAAAATCTGTCTTCGTCTTCTGCCTTCTTGCAGCCCCCTGAAGGTTTTGGGTCAGACCTGACTAAGATTTGGAACCATTCACATGTACAAGGTTTTGTCAGATTTCATCCAAGCCGGGATGTTTCCTTTGGAGGGAAAAATTTCTGTCTAGGAACCAAGATTATTGATACAAGGTACAAGGTTCTGTCCTGTACTTTCAATTATAAGAGATAGATAGATAGATAGATAGATAGATAGATAGATAGATAGATAGATAGATAGATAGATAGATAGATAGATAGATAGATAGATAGATAGATAGATAGATAGATAGATAGATAGATAGATAGATAGATAGATAGATAGATAGATAGATAGATAGATAGATAGATAGATAGATGTCATTCCCCCTTTCTTCACCCCACTTCCTGCTTTGCCTACTGTCAAACACAATAAAGGCCAGTAGTGCTGCAAAAAAAGATGCACACTCATGCAGCTGGGATATTGCTGTTTTTTTTATGATTCTATGTCCTTCTTGAAATCTACAGGATCTGTGAAACATTAAATGTGGAAACAGTTTTTAAATAATTTATTAAAGTTTAATTGTTTGACATCACAAAACCCTGACATTTTAGCAGGGCTGTGTGTACTTTTCAGAGCCACTGTAGCTCACTGAGAAGACATGTTCCCTGTGGGAGGCCTGAGAAGCAGCTGTTTATGATGGAAAACACCCATCCCTCCCACTGACACCCCACAGACACATCTCGTCATCGTGACACACGAAGAGCTCCTGATCCCCAAAGGCCCAGAGCCTCCAGAGCCGTATCAGAGCGATCCAGCTTTCAAACAGCTCCACCAGTTCATTCTGCACAGTCGGTTCCCAAACAATAGACATACACAGGCCAAGCAAGCACAACACACACACACAGTCAGAAATTGGTGCATGCACATACACACATGCGCATAGTCTTGCACATGTTGAAGCCATTATCCTGATGCTTGTTAAGTCATTACTCTGTAGCTTGTTATTTTCTCAAGCTAGAGAAAGCAATCTATCCACAGAGGAGTGCTGAGAGACTTGCCACCCGGCTGAGCCCTGGGATATGGGAAGGTACCCTGAAATCTGAGGAATGCGGTGAGGACTGAAACACAAGAACTAAAGCAAATGATCATCTTCGAGAGCAGTGCAACCTCTTTTTCAAAATTTCTGTGTGGAGACATCCACAGGGAGAGAGTATTGTCGACATTACTGATAACGGCGCAGAAAAGTTGCCGTCCACCAATAGGACGAGGAGGAACTGACATAGTCTTAGAGCTTTCACATATTCACGGTGGATCCTAGACATCTGGTTTCCATTTCCCTTCTTACCCAACACAGTGAATGCTGGCAGCAGGGCTTTTTCACTAAGATCGTCTCTTTGACTTCCTGTGCAATCTGTTTAGCATAAATATGTGCACCACAAGGTGCTGGGATGGAAACGACGCTGAGTTATTAAAGAGAGCTGTACTGTGAGGGTTTATTTTTAGCTCCTTACCCCCAAGTGCTTATGCCACCCTCAGGGTTTATTAGTGGGAACACCCCTAGAGCAGACATTTTCACAGCATCCTCACTAAAAAAAAACCTGCCAACTAGCATGCTCTCACCACACCGCTAATGAGTGACACATGGCCCTGAGCTCCGCTGCTCACACTTCCAGATCAAAGCCGTGGAAGAGAAGTTCTAAAACCAGGGCCCCCATGTGCCACATCCACCTCCTCTTTAACACCAATGCGACATGTCTGGGTGCCGCCAAATGGAGACGCACCTGTCCCTGTTGCATTTAACACAAACAGCAGCATGGCTGTCGTTTATTCACAGGGCTGAGGTCATTTGATGTAGATAATAGCTGGATATACACTACAAAAAAGAATTTTGAAGGGTATTAAATATTAGCTATTACAACGTTTTACATTTGATCATGTATATTTGTTTGTTAATGTGATGTTCAATAATAGCTAACAATATCTATTTTAGTTCACAAATAAATACATAAACATTGTGATAAAAATGTTTATGTAAAAAGGATTGTTTTGATTTATTGACCTTAAAATGACCTGCAATGGAAAATTGGCCCTGAACAGCAGATAAAAGTTCTGTAAAAAATAAATCTATGAGCATGTGGAAGAGGTCAAACTGTAGAATGTGATACTTTCGGGTTTTTTTCTATTTTGATGGAAACATGCAAATGAACACATTTAAAACCCTAAACTATAATTTCTCATTTCTGTCTCAGTAAATTTACATCCTAATTTATACAATTAAGCCCAAAATTATTCCCACCCCCGGCAGATTTAGATGTAAAGTAATCTCCGACATGCTTCTTCAGAGTAATTAATGTTTTAGAGTGACCCAGCCAGAGACCTGACTTGAATCTGATCTATATCACCTATATCAGAGACTCTGTAGAGGGAGCTAAAGATTAGAGTGATGGCAAGGATGCCTTCCAGACTCAAAGACCTGGAGCCCATTACCAAAGATAAATCCTTAAAATACCAATGAAAACCTGCAATAAGCTGGCCAACAATAACATGAATGGTTTGATTGGTATAATGCCAACAAAGTTTCATGCACTAATTGTCTAGAATGGTATAAATAATTTTTAACATGCCATTTTTAATAAAATGTAAATTAAAAGCATTTTTTTTCTAACCAGTGCCCCTTTTAAATTATTTGATTCTGTTTTGAGAGATGCCTGTTTCATTTTCTATCGGAAACAAACTTCTCAATTGAATCAAAGTAATTTTAAATCTAAATCTGCCAGGAGCAGCAATAATTCTGGGTTTAACTGTACAAGTAATGATGCAGGTCTTTCTGTCTAGACTTTGTAGACTCTCTCTTTGTGTGAGCTTTTCCAGGTACTCCAGTTGTTTTCCCAAGGTGCATCAAGATTGATTTTGGAGGGTATTAAATATTAGTCATTAACATTATTTAATCTTTGATCAAGCACATTAAAATATAAAGCTAAATAATGGTTCAATTCTAACAACAGTAACTGTTTTAATTTGGTAGTAAATCCCACCACACGTTTAGTTAGAATTAAAAGCCGGTTTGTTTATCTGGGTTGGATTATGAAATGATATACGGTATCAACGTCTGTGTTGGAGCAAGAACTTTAGTTTGTGTCCAGCTTCAGCTAATTTAGCTACAGTGCTAATGCGAAAGTCAAACTTGCTAGCATTTTAACATGGAGTTAGTTGTTGCCAACAAACAGCTCATCTTAGCCTGTTGTCAGGGAAAATATTTACATGCCACCTTGTCAAAATAGATTTAAAGTGTTTTACTATGTCAGTAAACGTTACGTGTTGATCACAAAACTATTTTTTTTAACATGGAGGAGAAACCAGATGAGGTCATTATTTATATAGTGAAGGTATTTGTTACTCATGATTCTACTACCAAGGAGAACCCAGCAGAGGGGCCTTTAGTGGTGGTGGGGATCCTCTATTACAGTTGTTTGGGCACACTGATAACTGCAGCTGTGAAACTGAATCCTTAATAATCAGGTTTAAGTTGTTTGGAATTGATTGATTTGAACTTGTAAGTTTAAGATGTATACACTCTGAAAACTGCTGGGCGTAAAAAACAACCTAATTTTTATTTTTTTTTTTTGTGGACCCGGTTCTGTGTCAAACATGGACCAATCCAGGCCTGAATTCATTAAACACAACAGAGTTAGTTTATGAGCCAGCATACTAGGTGAGGTTTTTTCAACCCCACAAATGGTTTAAAGTGACTAATGTGTAATATCAAAGAGTGGGTTAAAAGAAAAACCCGAAACCTGAAAAACTAAACAATATTTGGGGTAAAACTAATTATTTTTAGTTTTAGTTTAAATTTGCAATATAAATTGTCAGAAAAAAAAATTAAACTGCCTTAATTTTTAATAACTGCATTTTAAAAACAAAGGTAATGCTCAGTATATAACGCTGGATAAAATATTGCCTATCCATATTGACTTCATGACCAATTCTTTAGTCAGTGTGTGAATAATGAACATAGCCAGCACTGCTTAGAAGCTAAAAGGCCAAAGTTAGCTTAAGTGAACAAACTGGTTCTCTAGTGTGAACTAAAGCCTTTAACACAACCCACTCACATTATCATACAACTATCATCAGAATCAGAATCAGAATCAGCTTTATTGCCAAGTTTGTACATACAAACAAGGAATTTGACTCCGGTACACTTTGCTCTTTGGTTTTTGTTTTTGCACTACAGAATATACATATTTACAATGTACAAATATACACATATATAAATAAAAAGGTGCATTTGCAACAACTGTATGCTGTTGTTTTGTATTTTATTGAATGTTCAACAGAGAGCAGCCTGGGGGAAGAAACTGTCTCTGTGGCGGCTGGTTTTAGTGAACAGCGCTCTGTAGCGTCGGCCTGAAGGCAGAACTCTAAACAGTTTATGTGCAGGGTGTGTGGGGTCTGCAGAGATTTTAGCAGCTCTTTTCCTGACCCTTGACCTGTATAAGTCCTGGATGGAGGGAAGGTCAGCCCTGATGATTCTCTCTGCAGACCTGATTATTCGTTGCAGTCTAGACCTGTCCTGTTTTTTGGATGAACCAAACCACACTGAGATGGATGAAGACAGACTGAATGATGGCAGTGTAGAGGATGACCAGCAGCTCCTGTGGAAGGTTGTACTTCTTGAGTTGCCTCAGGAAGTACAGTCTCTAGGCATTCTTTCGAACAGCATGTATCCTGATGTTGAAGTTTTGAGTTTCATGCTTCTTCATTACATTTTGTTATATTCTCTCAGTGCTGCCATTTTTGTTTATCGCTTTGCTTACTTTTAATTTTGTGTTTTGTTATATTTAGATATTTCTGTTAGATTTTTTCCTGTTTTTTCGCTCTGCTCAGATTCTGTTCATTACTTTTCTCTCCCCCAGCTCCTCTGCCTTCATTGGTCTCAGTTGTTCTTTATTTCCACCTGCTTGCCATGGTTTCTCTGTATTTAAGCTGTCTGGTTGTTTTTGCTGAATTCTTCCGATACACTGCTCCTGTCCCTATGCCCCCTTTGCACAACCTTTGGACCATCATCTTGCCCAGCTCGCCATTTGTGCTCTTCATGCCAGGTTGTAAGTCTTCTGTTATTTATGAAATATGGCTTCACTTCACCCTTCTGCCTCCATGTTTACCTGCACTTGGGTCCTACTGCACTCAAACATCATTTCACTATCGTAGCATCCAGTAGAAGAGATTCAGTAAGGTCTCATCAGGTTATTAAAAGGTTAAAATGGCCGCCTGTTAAAAATTATTAGACTTATGGACTGTTTGGGCAGATTAATAGGATATAAATTAATCAATATAGGATGTTGTGTCTAATGTTTAAGTCGATATAAAACAATGGCTAAAACTTGAAGTTACTGAAGTTATTTTACTTGAGTAAAAATAGCTATTTAACTAAAATAACTGAGCTAAATTTAGCTGTTAATTTTACACAGTTTGTAAATATTGGTCCATCAAAGTAAAATGTTTGCAACACCAGTTTTATTAGTTAAATTCTAACAGTTTGTTTTATTGGTGTGATAAGAAGGAAAAGGAAGTAATTCAGACATGCTGCAGTTTAAGAGATCTGCAGACTTCTCTGAATCAAAGAAAAGGAAACATTGGCCAGTGGATGCACAGATTAAAACAGGAAATTAGAGACTGATTGCAAAAGTCTAGATCACTGCTGAACTTACACCCCTCAAATCTTGTCTGCTTTTCGTAAACTCAAGCGCTTAACTTTACTCCAGCTGTAATATTGTCCAAGCACTTTCTATAGAGCTGAAGGCCATTAACAACCGAGTGGGTAGACGAGGAAGAGAGGAGGGGGCTAACCAGGGCAAAGGCAGGAAATCCCAATGCAGCATGAACTATTTTCCTCCATAGTTCCACCAGAAAAGCTCTTTGCACCACCCCCCACACCCACCTCTATTGGGCCCCTGTTTCTGACAAGATCCACTGCTGTTCTAATGTGAGGAAACCGCACCACTACCACCAGCACCAGCGCCACTTTGGCAAAAAAACAATCCAAACCTCTGTCATACACACATCTGCAAGTTCACTACTGGGCCATTACTCAGCAGTACTGGGGTTAGAAGAATGAGGATCAAAAGCTTGGGGTTCCCCTCCAACTCAGTCCAAAGTTCCACTGTGGCTAGGCCGTAGACAGAGAGGCACCTTACTTTACACAGAGCCCCTCAATGCCAAAAACACTCAGCAATACACACGAAGAAGCACGATAATGCAGTTAGACTGCTTCAAGTGCAAATTAAACACAGCACAATAACGATCTGTGGCGTATTCGTCAAACATTCCTCGGCAATAACTTTCCATCTCCTCACAGTATCACTTGATCATCGTGGATGCACATGCTCTTCATGTGACTCCAGTGAAGAGATAGCCCTGCTGAGGCATATTGCTGCAAAACTCAATTCAGACTACGGCTCTCGTTTCAGAGAAACTCACATTCCAGATCATTAAGAGGAACAGTTAGCCGAAAAAGAGAAATTTAGGTCAGTCCCACTGGTGGAAAACCAAGAAAAGAGCAAAATCAGCATCTGAGTCTCTGCCAGAGGACAATAAGCAACTGAAAATGTGAAAATTTGGGACAGCAGCAGAGCACAGGCCTGGATTGTGATTGACTTGGATTTATTTTATACACCACTGAGACCCCTTGCAAAGACTGGGGCCTCCAAAAAAAAACCACAGCCAAGCTCTTTTTCTCCCCGAGTCTAACTCAAGGCTGTAGTGGAGACAAGTGTGAGTATGTGGTGGGTGGGAGGAAAGGCACCTTGCAACAGCTGGTCTGAATTATCCGTGGGGTCTGGGCGGGTGGAGGGGAGGCGTAGAGACTCCTGGCGCCAGGATCGGGCCAGCAGGTCAGAAAGGATGACGAGTACCAAAATACAAGCAGGCAGCCATGGGCTAGCAAAACGGGGGTGTTCCTGGCTCACAAAGCTCCCAGCTACAGGATGGGCTGTCCATGGAGGGAGGGGGTGTATGTGTGTGAGAGAGGGACGCTCCTACTTCCACTTCCTATGAGATAGCCTCTTCCTGTCATTGAGAAAACACACAGAAACATCATATCAATAATTGTGAGGTGAAATGTCCTCTATTCCATATACCAGGAGAACTAGCAGGTGCAAAAGGTTCACATTTACTCTACAGTAAAGTTCCATTATACATTTGTGAGGTTTTTAAAGTGTTCGCTTGTTTTCCTGTTTTGGAATACCAGGAGCCAGCTGCATGCAAGGTGCTGTACACTCATAAGGTTCCTTTTGTGTTTCCTCTTGGACCCAACTGACCATATGTGAAGGAGCACGTTGCACTTTGGAGCATGGCTCCCCCTGCTGGTAGAGGAAGAACCCAATCTGATGGACAAGAGTTAAAATAATTATCTTTCAAAGGGAAAAAAAAATGTGGTTGATCAGAAAACACACCAGTAATGTGACACTGATCAAACAAACCGACTTATCCAACTAATGTAAGAATTTGTAACTTTTCTGAGAAAAAATTATGAAAGGGTGACAACTAAAATAAACTTAAGCAAATTAGTCAAACTCAAACCAAATCCTAAAATATACTAACTCAACTAAATGACTTTAATTCTAATTAATGTTTGAGATCATTTTTATTCAAATTACCGAATATAACTCCTCAAATAATTGACTTGGGCTCTAACTATTCTGTTTTGCATTGGCTTAAGCAGAGGGACACAACCTCTGCACAATTAACAGCTCATAAACCCCAGGAGAATTGTGGGTAAAGCTAGATATTTACATATCTGTATAAAAAGACTCATAACCTCATTTTTTCCACATTGTCTGAGTAGTAATATTGACGTTAACATTAGCGTAAAATGAAACCTCTCTTGATTTAGGTTGGTTAGGGTTACCTATATTTTTTCTGTTTGTTAAGTGTCAAATTCAAATTTAGAAGTTTATTTAGATTCCACCTTTTGGCAGAATTGGTTTGATTGGGTCGGACATGTAGGGTGTCCTTCCACAAGCATCTCACAACAGTTTGCATGAATCTTGGCCCATTCCTCCTGACAGAATTGATGTAACTGAGTCATGTTTGCAAGCTGTCTTGCTCACACACACCTTTTCAGTTCTGTTCATAAATCCTTTTTTTTTCTATAGGACTGAGGTCAGGGCTTTGTGATGGGAACTCCAAAACAAATACCGTGTGTCCTTAATCCACTAATTTGGAGGTATGATTTGGCTCATTGTCCATTTTTTTGGCCCACTTTGCCCGAGCGCTAACTTCCAGATTGATGTCCAGAGATGTTGCTTCAACATATTGTTCCTTCCTCATGATGCCATCTATTTTGTGAGGTGTACCAGTCCCTCCTGCACCACAACACCCACACAAAGGGATGCTATCAGTCCATACAGTTGGAATGATGTTCTCAGGCTTTCAAGCATCCTTCTTCTTTCTTCCCAACATTTCAATTTCAGTTTCAGCAGACCACAGGACATGTCTCCAAAAACGTCCAGCCTATGTCTGTACCAGACCCATTAAACTTTGGATAATGACCCTCTCATACCAGCTACAGGCAGCATCTTCACAAGATCTTTTGTTTTTATTCTTATACAAACCTAAATCCAACAGAGAATTGGCGGAATTGATTTTAAAATGATGTCCACATATCTTCTCATCTAATCTGACTGTGCTTGAGCTATTCTGCAAATAACAAGATTGTTGTCTTTAGATGTGTAAAGGTGGTAGAAAAATATATGCCAAAACACTTGCAGCTAAAGTAAGTATTGACTCAGGGGGCTGAATACTTATGTATGGAACACTTTTCAGATTTTTGGTTGTTAAAAATGTCAAAAACCCAGCATTATTTTCACAATTATGTAACACTTTGTGTTGATCTATCACATAAAATCCCAATAAAAGACATTAAAGTAACAGAATTAAAAAAACAAAATTAATAATTAACCACATGTACATTTGTAAGAGCTCCTATGTGTGCTTGTATAGCAACTGTTAGCATACAGTCTTAATGTTTCTGTCATGATGTTGGAAGAGGGTCATGAGTTCTACTCTTTGGTGACAGACCTGTGATTCATGTTTTATGGCAGTAGAGGGCAGCATTGCCCAGACTAACAGATTTTACCGAAGGGCCCGACTGTTTTCACATTTTCAGGTCTGTTTAACTGACAGACAGCAGACCTGATGACCTTTAACCCTCCCTCTGTGGGTAAACCTACAGTTTGTCTCAGCAACTTCCGCTTCTCTCTCACCTCTGCTCTGGTACCAGTTACAGATAAGAAGGCCCCTGCTGAGCCAGTGCTCTGATGTTTACACTACTCTGGGACTGCAAGTTAGAGAGATGACAGCAGACCTCTATCAGACTGTCATATTGTGAGCTAAATTCAGTGTGAAAGAAGTAGAGGATGGAGACGTATAGATGGTGCCAGCTGTCCAAGTGCCTGGCCGGCTGCCGGCAAGTAGCACTTCTCCGGATGCCAAGCTGATCCTACTGTTGCGTCTTCGTGAGTGAAGCAGGAACTCAGAGCTTTCCCTCAGGACTGCCTTCACCTGCTCCCACTCTGACTTCTTACTGCTCAACATGCTGGGGGTCCCACATACCATGGAAAAGCTGTTAAATGTTGGCAGGGTCTCTTGGAGGCCAGCGGAGGAAACTTTATGTGAGACTGAGTGTGGAACTGAAAATCTACAGCCACTCAGCCCATTGTAGTTCTTATTGGTGCTGGAATGTGTGGAGCTAAAATGGACCTTCTGATAAACACTTATGAAACTATTGGTTTCCTGTTTCTAAATGATAGTTGTTTCAGTGAATTTTATTTTTACAGAAAATATTTCTTATCTAATAGAGAATAATAACATTTTGGAGAATAATGTACAAAAAGGGTTTACCCCCTTACGGATTTCTTGTGGTTTAGCTTTTTTGTCACACTTAAATGTGTTAGATTGTCTAATAAAGGTTAATTTTAAAGATAACCAGAATGAATACAAAATACATCTTTTAGATGATGATTTTATTTATTAAGGGGTAACAACTATCAACATCATCCTGGCCCTGAAAAAGCAATTGCCACCTTAACCTAAAACCTGGTAGAGCCGTCATGGCGGAAACAACTGCCATCAAGTAAAATGTCTTTTACATTGTTGTGGAGGATTTGTTGCCTGCACTTTTTTGCAGAGTCGTTTTAATTCAGAATTTATATTTAACGTTAGACGTGCTTCTGAGGTATTATAAGCTTTAGAGGAAAGAAAATAAAGCATATAGCAACAGAATGTGCACGTATGTGTGTCTACAGCTTTTTTATGTTTAAAGAAATAGAATAAAAGAAAGGCAGGTTGTGTTTGTCCAAATATGCTTATTTTGTTTCACAGCAGAGTAGCTGACTACTACAGCTGTAAGATGTTCACTGTGTTCATCAGAAGGACAGCCTGGGGAAAGAAACTGTCTCTGTGGTGGCTGCTTTTTGCAAATAGTGCTCTGTAGCGCCGACCTGAAAGTAAAAGTCTAAACAGTTTGTGTCCAGGATGCGTGGGGTCTGCAGAGATATTAGCTGCCCTTTTTGTGACCTGGAATATCAGCCATATTGTAGGGTTTTCAAGCATGAATGGCCTGCTTAAGGTCATGCCACAACATCTCATTCAGCTTTAGATCTGGACTTTGACCCAGCCACCCCAAAACCTTCAGCTTTTTTTTTTTTTGCTATTTTTTCAGACCCTTGTCCTGCTGAAGAAACCCAAATAATATCAAAACGTTGTTTCTAATATGTTGTTGAATTTCTTTGGTTCGAGGGCTTAATGTGGTGCTTTTGAGACCTTTAGGCTACCTCATGTTGTCAGACACACTCTATTTAGGTGATCTGTAGCCTCTTCAGGTTAAAGCAGTAATTAAGTCTGGGTGTGGCAAGTAGTGAAAACTGTACGTTGTGAATACCCAGTTTGTCTTTAATAATACAATTTGTTTGATGATTTGAATATTTTGAGATTAGCACCGAGTGGGGCAACTAAAAGATCACTTGTCCCTATTTCAGTGTCAACATTGACTGTCAAGCGTCTGCACAGAAAATAAAAGTGTTAATTAGACCTCTTGTAAGTGTATAAAGTTGGTTGTTGTTTATTTGTGACGAGCAGAAGGAAAAAAAATGTATCCTGTCATCAAGAGTTTAAAATCGATTTCTTTAAAAATCCATGCAGACAAATCAATTTATTATAATTTAAATACATTATTGCGACAAACCTACCAAATAATAGAAAAAACATCCAAAAACAATTAGTGAAGGGTGCCACAGTTATTGCCACCTCCATGTGTGAGTGGTCTTTAAGGTTTGTAGGAGTCTAAATGCGGATTTCTGCTCTCTTCAAATGTCTTCAGCAAATTTTGTTTCAGAACTCATTTCTAGCTGATTTTATTCCTTATTTATTTATTGGAGCTGCTCAGTGTTTCAGTCTTTATAACTGAGATGACATTTTGATCTTTTCCCTTTTTTAACAGTTACAGCACCCTCCAAAACCTTTAGCACCACTGGTGAAAATGGAAATTTTGATTGTAGTAACATAATCTTACACTTAAAAATCAAATAAAAATGTAAAAACAGATTTTAACTAAAATAAATAATACCATAAATCAAAAAAACATGTTTGTAATAAAATCCCTGGTGCTGTAATCATTTTTATTTAAGGCATTTTTAATTTTCATGTTTTATTTTTTTAAGTTAATCAGAGTGTTGAAAGACTTTGAATTCGTGATCCAAACTTCCCTTTCCAATGCTCACTCCTAGAGAACAGGGACAAACAGTTTATATTAAAGTTATATTAAGTTTTTAGGAGGTAACGTGGCTTTTTATTCTAGCCTGTTTTACTCTTAGTTTTTTTTTCAGTCTTCATTTTCATTTCACTTTGCAACAATTCCTTGCAAATGTGTTTATATCCCATATAGGAAAAGTGTGGTTTTCAATTTTTTCTCTATACAAATAGAAAAATGAAATGTGTTGTACATTTGAATTCAGCCCCCCACCCTAAGTAAATACTTTTCAAAACCACCTTTTGCTGCAAAAAAATAATAGCAAGTTGTCAGGATGTTTCTATCAGTTTTTTTAATATACAGACTGAAGTTTTAACACATTTTAGCCTCCAGCTAGCGTCTGAGAACATTAATTTTCATGTCTTACCACAGATTCTTGGTTGGGTTTAGGTCTAACCTTTTCTAACACTGGTTTAGACCATGTTTTGATCTGAACCATTGTAGCTCTGCCATAAGTGTTATAGTCTTGCTGGAAGGTGAACCAGCCTTACTTTCCTGGGCTATTGTCTTGTCTTTCTCATTCTGATGAATAGCGTTGAGAAATGGGACACAACCTTTTACCGGTAAAAATCCTGAAGACCCTTCATCATTTTCCTTACATTTCACAAATATGTGCCACCCTGTGCAACCCTGTGCCGGGGCATCGTGAAAATCTCATCAAAAGTCATTGAACTTTGTGGTTGTAAAGTGACAAAATGTGAATGAAGGCTTTCTGCTGTTAGAAACTTCTAGATTAAACAAAATCAGCCTGAATGTTCCTGTTTTAGATTGTTTTTCATCAACATCTTTACAATTTTATGGACCCAAATTAAACAGAGTGAAATATATTAGCTTAGTTTGTGGATTTTGTGTTATATACTCCAAGTCATTTGAATCAGACACAGATGAGATTTATTTCGATTTTGTGGAAAAAAAATTAAGAAAGTTGGTTTGCCTTCAGTTTACTTGTTAGGAGTAGCTACATTTTGTATATTTACTATAATATTATGATTAGGAAAAATTGATTCATTTGAGTTTATAACTGGATGCAGTTTAAATTGAACAGCATCATGAATTAACCTGGCCAGGACTTTCTCTACTCCTCGTGGACCTGAACATACCCAGGTCTCCACCTGTTTTGGAGGAGGTGACTCTGAGTCCGTTTGCTGGATTCCTGCATGCCAACAAAGTGATCTAACTGAACCCACAGCCTGGGTGTGTGACATATGTACTGCAAGCAGTTGCCACATGTGACAGTGGGGCCATGTTCTGTGGCAGAGGTGCTGATGGCGTTTGTGCGCATCTGTGCACTTTGATGTATTTGTGAACATGTGTAAAAAGGGAAGCTGGGAGCCTGTGTAAACTGTGAAGAAGCGGCCGGACGGCCTGCTGAAATGCTTCTCATTGTGACAGCAACCCTGTTTAAACAGCAATTAATCGTCAAATGCCGAGCACTGCCACCTGAATTGCTGGGCGTCTTTAACAGGCCCTCAAAAGTTGCTGACAGTAAATTAGATGAAGCTATGACGGTCCTGACAGTGAGATCCTATGGGTTACAGACTGAAGGTCTCTCCAAGCAGCTACAATAGCTTCCCTTCCAGGTCTATTTAAAGTGAAGCAGAGCTGCTCTTTAGAAACAGTGACAGTGTTTTTGCTCTGGATTTAACGTTAAAGTCTTCAGATGATTTTACTTTGAGCTGTCTGATATGTTGGTGAAGAAGCAAACATTATTAAATACAATTACATCAAAAATAAGAGTTAATTCCCTTATCAAATTAAATCCTTTATGACTTAAGAAAACATTACTATTTGTTTTATAATGTATTTTTTGTTGCCCTGCGATGGACTGGCGACCTGTCCAGGGTGTACCCCACCTCCCGCCCATAGACTGCTGGAGAGAGGCACCAGCTTCCCCATGACCCACTATGGAAGAAGCGGTAGAAAAGGATTGACTGACTGACTGTATTTGTTGTATGGGATTTGTTCTAAAAATTAAAGCTGTAACTGAAATAAAATGCTAAAGTAAATTGTATAACCCACAAACTTTTGCTTTGTTACAACCACAAACTTTAAAATGTTTTTTTGAGATTTTATGTGATTTTATGAGATTTTATGTGATCGACCAACACAAAGTAGCACATAATAATAAAGAAAAAAATATATTTTTTTTTTTTCACTGAAAGTGTGGTGTGCATCTTTATTTAGCGCTCCTGGATCAATACTTTTTTAACGGCCTTTCATTGCAGTTACAGCTGTGACTCTTTCAGGGTAAATGAGACTGAAATTCTTACTGTTTATAGGCTCAGTCAGATTAGATGGAGAAAACCTTTAAACAGCAATTTGTAAGTTCATCTACAGATTTTCATTTGAACTTAGGTTTGGACTTGGACTGGGACATTTTAACACATTAACATGTTTTGATGTTTGATTCTGGTCTCGTCTGACCGCAGCACTTTGAGCATTCCCACAGCATGATGCTGACACCACCATGTTTCACGGTGAGGATTACGCGTTGATGGAGATGTGCATTGTTAGCTTTCTGCACTCACAGAGGTTTGCTTGTAGTCCAAAAAGTTTGCTCTCATCTATCCAGGGCTCCTTGTTCCACATGCTTGCTGTGTCCCCTACATGGCTTGTGGCAAACTGTAAAGGAGGCTTCCAAATGTTTATTCCAACAATGTCTTTCTAATGCCATTCTTCCATTAAAAGACAGGTTTGTAGAGGACAGGACCAATAGTTGTCCCTGTAAGCAGATTCTTCCAGCATAGCTGTGGATTTCTGCAGCTTCTCCAGAATAACCATAGTCTTGGCTGCTTCTCTAAATCATACCGTGTCCACCTCATGAGTTATAGCTGAAACAGCCTGTGCAGTCTTGTTAACTCTTTTCTTTATTTTAATTGGACAGGAGAGCTGCAGCAGCGGGGCTGCGCTGGGGTTCTGGAGTGCGTCAGATTGTCTGCGGGCCTCTGTTTGGATAAGGCCGTGTGTCCATTGTCTCTGATGGCCCAGCTGGGCCGAGGTATGCCTCCATGCTCCTGAAATAGATGGACAGCTGAGGGCTGCCATGCATACCGAGGGCAGGGCTGGCCATGCAGGCTGAGGTCCTCTGACCCGCACCACAACTTAGCACAATGAGAGATGGGGTATTGTCTGGAGCCAGAACGCAATGTCAGAGGCCCCAAGCCCCTAAACTGCTAAAAGACTGATTAACTCTGCTGTGTGTTATTGTTGTGTGTGTGTGGGTGTGTGAGACTGATGGAGGGATGGGGAGTAATTGGGGCTTTAGAGTGTGTGTGCCACGCGTCTGCCCGTCTCCACTCCGTTGAGCTGGCGGCTAAGACCTGAGCCCACACAGTTGCTGCTAGGTATTGTGGGCAGGCATGAAGCGATTACAGAAATATCCACCGACGATGAATGCTTTGATCCAAAACGAATCACTGCTTCACCACTCCGAGTTTAGGTTCCTGCTACAGCAATAAAACAGCGACCTTTGGAAACCGAAAACAGACGTTTTACAGAAGAAAGAAAGGAAGAAATACAAGAGAACAATGTTAGAAAGCTGAAGGGCTCTACGAGGAAAAACCAGAAATAAAAAACACATTACAACAAAGGAAAAAAAACACATATAGTTTTAATAATCTTTTAACACTAGTAGCATGTGCCCACTTTTATGTTTATGTAATAAAAGGACTGAGGAGTTCTCAAATATAAAATCTTTCTTTTCAACTAGCTTTCAGCTAAAAATTCACATTTAAAATTAGGTTGCGGCATCAAGAGAGGATAAATTATTTTTATTAGTTACTCAGTTATTCTTTACTTATTTACTATTTTTTAATTAAAGAGGGAGCTTTAATTTTAAAAGCCGTTTCACATTTCATTTGGGATTAAACTTTTGTGGTTTACAGTGCGATGCAACATAACCTTTGATCTTTTTGCACATTTTGTGGTGTGAAAACCTCAGGCTTCAAACTTTAATTATCACTTAAATGTGCTGAATTGGTTGTGATATCATTAACTTATGTATCACATTTAGCTCCTTTTGATCAGTGTTTCAACTCTTCCTTTGACAACCTTTTTACATTTTTTTTATTAAAATGCTTTTTAAAAGTTTAGGGCCTTTTTTATTTACAGTAGGCCATTTAAGTAGTGAAAGATCAAACAATTTAATAACATTTTGTTGCTTTGCTGTAAAATATTAATACATTTATTAGTCACCTTTCTTGTAATAGGACTAAAAATTCTAATGTGATGCTTTATAAAAAAAATGTTCATAACCACTGAGCTTTTTCACATTTATGTCACACCATAACCACAAACTTCCATGCAGTTTTTTAGGAAGTTGAAGGAAAATGGTGCATGGTTTTTAAAATCTATTGCAAATAAAAATAGTGTGGAAAGCCCAAGTAGTTAGTGCCCTTTACTTGGATACCCTTAAATACAACATGGGGCAACCAACTTTATTCAGTAGTCACCTATTCTACAATATATGTAAAGTCCTCATGTGTCTATTTCATTGTCAGTGTATGCTTAAGCCCAAATATATCCATATTCATAAGCCCAAAGATATTCATATTGATCCAGCAGCTTTAGGATTAAAGTTATTTTCCTAAGTTTGCCACAGGGGTCTGGTGCCTCTTTCCAGGTCATTTGACGAGAGGTGGGGTACACCCTGCACAGGTCACCAGTCCACCGCTGTGCAAACAGCTATTCACACACACTCATACCTAAGACCAATAAACCTAACAGTCATATTTTTTGACTGTTGGAGGAAGTTGGAGTATCTGGAGAGAACCCTTGCAAGCACGAGGGAGAACATACACACTCCATGCAGAAAATCTGAACCCAAGACCTTCTTGCTCCAAGCAAGGCAACAATGCTAACACTGCACCACCCTGCAGCCAAAGCATGTTTTGAAAGAAATAATTTTTTTTGCTTTTATTTACATTTAAACAAAAAAATGTCATGTTGAAAATTATTTATACTCTTCTTTACAATCAAGGAGAAAGCCTGTTTTGACATTACAGAAAGAAGACCCTTCATATAATTTCTGACCAGTTTTTTTTTCCATTCACTGATATTCCTAATTCACTATTTATCTTCAAAATATTAATTTACCTTCAGACAGAAGAAATTGTATATCATATATTTTACAATTAACTCTTTTTGTTTTAGAATAAACTGTTTTTAAAAACTCTTTTTTATCCTTATTTAATCCCAATCCTGCTGCTCATATAGGAATAAATATTTGGGATGAACAAACCCAATCCTGTGCAGAATGTCTCCAGTTAATATCCCCTGCTTGCTCTTAGAGGATGATGACCTAAAACAACTGTGACCGAGCTCCTGAATGTGATCTTGATGCTCAAAATGTCAGCTTACCGCTTGTACATCAGCAGTGTCTCAGTGCGCCAATCCTGACGCCTCTGCCCAGATCTGGATCTGAAGCCTGCAGCTTCGTGTCAGTTCAGATCTCTTTGTTAAATGTCATTTGCAAGAGAAATACAGAGATGCCTAACATTAAATTAAGCATGTAGAAATGGGCCTGACTGTGTTGACATTCAAATGATTGTGAGGAGCAGTGGACATTAGGACAGCTGTTGCAGGGAGCTGCAGTATAGCGGTGCAGAGAGAGATGTGCTGGGGGACGATGCAAGCTTTACATGCACTCTTCCCTCGGTTTGTATGGGTGTGTGTTTACGGGGCCAAGTTTGTGGACTGATTTAAAGCCAGCAGCTATGGGGACTTTCGGACTCATCTCCTCCTAGGGTGTTATCAGCATGCCATTTTTCTCAAACGCCGCACTAAGTGACACCGTACACAAACCAGCCTCGGCCTCTCTGAAGAGACCATTGTCCCAGAATAGCTCCCAGCCCGCTCTATCTAACTGATGCCCAAGAAAAGTTGCAGCCATCACGGCAACACTTCTCCTCCTGCCACGGCACCAGATAACGGCCTTAACCGGAATGACCCTCCCCACTCCCACGGGAAGAAGTCGCTCTCTGCAAAAGTGTTCATGCAACTAGAACCTTTTCACGTTTTGTCATGTTAAAAACGCATATGTGAGTGTTTTTTATTGGCATGCAATTTGACAAGACCAACACAAAGTGGAGCAAAAGTGTGAATAGGAAGGGATCATGCTTTTCAAAATATTTTAAAATAAAAAATTGAAAAGTGTGGCGTGCATTTTTTTCAGGCTTTTTCAATTTAAAGTCAAGTGGAAGTCATAAACAGCACCTGTGTGTAATTTACTCTCAGTAGAAATGCAGCTGTTCTGTGAGTATGGTACGACTTCAAACTTATCAACACAAACCAAGTTGGACAAGAAGATCGTTAATCGGAGAAACAGCTAAGAAATCCATGGTAACTCTGGAGGAGCTGCAGAGATACACAGCAGAAATGGAAGAATCTCTCAACAGTATAAATATTAGTTTTGTAATCCCCTAATTATTCCCACCTCTGGCAGATTTAATTGAATCAGACAGAGAATCTGTGGAAGGCGCTAAAGATTAGGGTGATGTGTAGGAGGCCTTCCAACCTCACAGACTTGGAGCTCATCCCTAAAGATGAATCTTCAAATAACAGTGGAACTAGATAATAAGATGGATTTTAGTGGTGTAATACAAAAACTGTTCCATTAATTGTTTAGAAGGGTGTAAATAGTTTTCCATATGTCATTTTTTATAAAATGTAAAAACAAAAACAAATGATTTTCGTTATTTTATTACATTGTTATTCTTATTTCCAATCAAAAACAAACTTCTTGGTTGAAGGAAGATAAGTTTAAATCTAAATCCAATCTGCCTGAAATTGAGCCATTCTGGAAGAATGATCAGGCAAAACATTCAGTCTCTAGAAATCCAGAGCTGGTAAAAACATACCCCAAAGCAAAAGGTGATTCTACAAAGTGGAACCGAACACAAATGCATGCCACATTTCCAGATCTTTGTTTGGAAAAAAAATTAACCCATGTAATATTTTTATTCCACTTCACAATTACCCTATGTTGTCCCGTCCCGTCTGTCCATACCATCCTGCTACAAAGTTTGTGGTTGTAACGTGACAAAGCGTTAAGTTCAAGGGGTATAAATACTTTTGCAAGAATCTGTGTGTTTGTGAGGAGTCCAAGCTGATTTAGGCCCAATTTACATGTACGCCCATCAGAACCAATCTCCCTATCAGGAATGCTGGACACTGGCTTTGTCTATTCTGAGAAACTCTGGTCCTCTTCCCTCCCACTCCATGCTGCTCCGTCACCCTGCTCCCACAGCAGGCACCAACCTCTCCCCTGTACTGAAGGTCAGAAAGAAAGAAAAAATATACACACATTTACAGCAACTGTGGTCTAAACTGTGACTCTATCAAAGTAAAGTCTTTTCAGATTTATCTGTTAGGACGCAGGGCTGAAGCCTCAGATTTTCTTTCTGTGGTTCTGCTGGAACAAAGTAGAACAAATGTGTTGGACTATAAGAAGAATATACTGATAATTCACCTACTGATGAGTGGAAACTGGATGTTTTATGGTATTAACTTCCCTTCATAGTGATTCAGGAGCCACACACCATGTTTCTCTCTATTAATAAAACACTGCGTATTTATAGTAGCATGTTTAATGCCACGCAGTTCCTGAAATAATCTCTTCTAAGGTTGCAGCCGCACAATAGCATACATCCCTGGCAGCTCAGAGGGCAGCAGCTCCACAGCATCAAAGTCAAACCCCAGTGAGCTCATGTTTGTTCAGGAGCTTCAGTTTTAGAGTGAATTAAGCCCGCTTGGATGTAACTTCTGGTGGTTTACCTTTTCTAAGTCCAGCTTGGACACAAATCTTTGTCTAAAATGAGAATGATGCTCTGTAAGAGTGAAAAAACTGATAAATCCTCCCCTACTGAGATGCTCCCAGGTCAATTCCCAGCTCTCCCCCACTCCCTCCCAGTGTGTACAGTGCATGAAATATCTGGGATACAAAAATAGCCGGCTTGGGTTTAGCGCTATGACAAAAACGTAGCTTTCCTTTTGTGACAATTGAGAAAGAGGCTCCGCACCAATGGGCTGCGGAGGAGGTGGCATATGCTAATGAGGGACAGATGTCCACTGATCGTGACCTTGAGGAGCAGACTATAAAGCGGGACACATCTGAGAGAGGTGTCACTGAGTGGTGGCCTTGCCGCGGTCAGCGCTTTGCGCCTTGGCGCTGTTTGGACGCTTGAGCTTCACACGTTTTTGCGCCGCATGGTTGCCGCAATTTTACAGATCGGTACAACCATTCAGTGTCATACTCAGCCTTTTAAAGCAGCGGGTTTTTCTTGTAATCTTAGTTTACAATTTTTATTGCTCAGTTTCAGATGTTTATGGAGGAAATGCGCCCAATACGCACAAGCAGCCTGGTCGTTGCCAGACGCTTTGTAGAAACGTAAGGCCTGAACGCAAAGACTTGTTTTCTTACCAAAGGATTTCCACAACTCCAGGCTTCTCCACCTGGTCTCCAAGGGTTGCACCGTTTTTACGCACATCTGAAGAGGAGCCGCTGGCGGAGCGCCTCTCACGGTAGGCCTCATGAGGAGACTCCTAGAAGCGAAGCCTTGTTGGTTGCACACGACATATGAGGAAATCAGTTATTTTAGTCGGACATGCACTAGTAAAGGTTTAGGTGAGATCGTGATTGTGTTTAAGTCGTTAAAATGAAAACCTTAAAACCGTTAAAATGCGAAGAGCTTTAATTTGTTTTGTAGAACCAAAATTAGGATTTAAGGTAAAAGAAATCTAATCTATCTGTTGAATATTTTACCCTTGCGTTTTTAAGTAAAATAGAATATTTTCGTGCATTCATGATATAATTAATAAATTATATTTAGAATATTTTATATAACATATTTATTGACATAATGTGGCATATTTACGTAGCATATTTATAATTTCATTGAATTTCCATTGAATTTATTTGTTTAACCTCTGAAAACATGGCCCTCTGCTGTGTTTTTAGGTATGAATCAAGGCTGGAAAACTGAAGAAGTAGAGAACATTAAAGATAGAACTAAAGGAACTCACAGGGTAAGTGTTCATTCTGCTAGTTTTATTAGCGCCCATCTCCTCAACCTCCTGTGTGATCCCTTTATTCTGTTTGGCTCCTCACAGAGAAGGACTCTGACGCGGAGCAGCTGAAGACATGGCCATCCTGACACAGACTCATCTGTGCTGTGGACGCTGCACCGCCTGGACGATCCATGTGAGTGTCCCTGTAATCCGAGGTGGTAACTCCCCTCCAAATTGTTTCCATGTTTCCTTCAGAAGCAGGATTAAATGACAAAGATCAGATGTGAGCTGGACTCAGGTCAGGCTGCAGGATGGTTCCTCGTCACGTATCACGACAATCAAATGTCATGTTTCTCCTCAGACCTCCTCTGATCTCCTCCGTTGTGATGGCGAATCCATAAAAACGGAACCCGGAGTGCTCCGGGACTGCAGTTGATTTCTACAAGATTTTTCTGTTAAGTGAGTACAAACACAAATTTAAATAATACACAAATACATACAATCACATAGTTACATGTCCACACAAGGAGCAAACAGCAGCTTCTTCTTTTTCTTATTATTATTATCTTATATATATATATATATATATATATATATATATATATATATATATATATATATATATATATATATATATATATATATAATAATACAAAGAAGGAAAAGAGTAAGAAGCTGCTGTATGATCTTTGTGTGTTCATGTAATTGTGTGATTTTCTGTTCATGTCCTTCCCTTATGTGCTTTCCTCTCTGTCTCTTTATAATTGTCGTGGCCTGTTTAATTCGCCGCCTGAACCAGAGATGGTCTTTTAAAACATTCATTTCATAAAGTCAGTTGTTCAGCCGGAGGAATATCGAATTTTCTGACTTTTGTAAAGCAAATCTGTCCTGACACTGCAAGTCAGCCAGACCCGCCACAATGTTTGCCTAAGTAACAAGATGGGATACGTTAAAAAAAAAGAAAGAAAAGAGGTAGGCTATAATAGAACAATACACATTATTTGTAGAATCACATTTTTACATTGATAATTAATTAATAACAAAAAACCCAGTTTGGTAGAACAGACCATACTCATCCCATCGTCCAAATAAGTGTCCCGCTGGAGCCGTGATCCAACGAACAAATGTTTTTGAGGTGATTTGATTGAGACCCCTGCAATCAGTTTTCATGGAGTCTGTTATAAGCACGCCTTACGTTTTTACACTCTAATCAATGAGAGCTGAGAAAACTGTCCAAGCTGACGTGGCAGCCCAGTTTTGTCAAGTCAAGTCAAGTTTATTTATATAGCGCTTTTCAGCAACAAGGCACTCAAAGTGCTGTACATGAGGAAAAACATTACAATGATACAGAAAATCAAACACAGAAAAACAAATCAAATGACATTAATAATCCTTGGGAGTTTACTGGTAAGAGCTGGTTCTAATGCAATCTTTCTAATAGAGGTAATTAGCTCATTAAGTCCTCTGTGGTAAGGAATTCATCCTGTGCTAAAAGAAAAATGATAATATTAATCCTTGAGGTCGCTGGTATGAGGCAGTTGTGGTCCCATCATTCAAATAAGCTGGGTCACTGGTATAAAACAGTTTTAGTCCAAACTTTTTAAATACTAATAATGTTTGGCTGTCACTGGTATGATATAGTTGTAATACAATCCTTCTAAGAAATCTAAAATTCTCTGGTCATTGGTGTAAAAACAGCTTTAGTCCAAATTTTCAAATACTAATAATATTTGGCTTTTGCTGGTAATCCTTCTGAGAAATTTGAAAATCTATGAAAAGTAATGAAATCACACATTTAGGTAGATGAGAAAAGAGACCACATTAGTTAAGAAGAGGGAAAAAAAATCATATTTCACACTTTATCCTTAGCAGGATACAGTTTGAGATTGCAAAAAAAAAACCTCAGCACAAAGAAGCAACATATATATCAAACAACATCATGCAGGGGATCCGGTGAAGGCGGTGAGAAGGGGTGCATATGTTTATCTTGAGCATGTCGACGACCGCGTGTCATATGCAGTTTCTTATATTGTTTAATTTTTATTTTGTCCTTTAGAAATAATCTTTTTAGTGTTTTCCTTTAAAATTTTTCCTTCCCTCTTGATTTTTTTACTTTTCTTTAACCGTTCATTTTTCAACACACCTCAAGATTCATATATTACCACAGAGCTTTTATACTTTTCTATTCTCTCATGGCGTTCATTTTTGTTATTATTTTTAATAAGCAAGTTTTCTTCAAGCATTTCCTGATGGAACAAACTCCTGACTTTCTTCTTTATCTCGCAGCAAGGTTTAGTAACAAAAGGTGCAGATGCAATCCAAACCCACTCCAAGGGAAATTACTGGAAGATGATGTGATAGAATAGAATACAGGGGTTGGACAATAAAACTGAAACACCTGGTTTTAGACCACAATAATTTATTAGTATGGTGTAGGGCCTCCTTTTGCGGCCAATACAGCGTCAATTCGTCTTGGGAATGACATATACAAGTCCTGCACAGTGGTCAGAGGGATTTTAAGCCATTCTTCTTGCAGGATAGTGGCCAGGTCACTACGTGATACTGGTGGAGGAAAACGTTTCCTGACTCGCTCCTCCAAAACACCCCAAAGTGGCTCAATAATATTTAGATCTGGTGACTGTGCAGGCCATGGGAGATGTTCAACTTCACTTTCATGTTCATCAAACCAATCTTTCACCAGTCTTGCTGTGTGTATTGGTGCATTGTCATCCTGATACACGGCACCGCCTTCAGGATACAATGTTTTGAACCATTGGATGCACATGGTCCTCAAGAATGGTTCGGTAGTCCTTGGCAGTGACGCGCCCATCTAGCACAAGTATTGGGCCAAGGGAATGCCATGATATGGCAGCCCAAACCATCACTGATCCACCCCCATGCTTCACTCTGGGCATGCAACAGTCTGGGTGGTACGCTTCTTTGGGGTTTCTCCACACCGTAACTCTCCCGGATGTGGGGAAAACAGTAAAGGTGGACTCATTAGAGAACAATACATGTTTCACATTTTCCACAGCCCAAGATTTGTGCTCCTTGCACCATTGAAACCGACGTTTGGCATTGGCATGAGTGACCAAAGGTTTGGCTATAGCAGCCCGGCCGTGTATATTGACCCTGTGGAGCTCCCGACGGACAGTTCTGGTGGAAACAGGAGAGTTGAGGTGCACATTTAATTCTGCCGTGATTTGGGCAGCCGTGGTTTTATGTTTTTTTGGATACAATCCGGGTTAGCACCCGAACATCCCTTTCAGACAGCTTCCTCTTGCGTCCACAGTTAATCCTGTTGGATGTGGTTCGTCCTTCTTGGTGGTATGCTGACATTACCCTGGATACTGTGGCTCTTGATACGTCACAAAGACTTGCTGTCTTGGTCACAGATGCGCCAGCAAGACGTGCACCAACAATTTCTCCTCTTTTGAACTCTGGTATGTCACCCATAATGTTGTGTGCATTTCAATATTTTGAGCAAAACTGTGCTCTTACCCTGCTAATTGAACCTTCACACTCTGCTCTTACTGGTGCAATGTGCAATCAATGAAGACTGGCTACCAGGCTGGTCCAATTGAGCCATGAAACCTCCCACACTAAAATGACAGGTGTTTCAGTTTCATTGTCCAACCCCTGTAGAAATGTCCTTTATTGTCCCTCAGTGGGGAAAATTCAGGTATAGCAGCAGCAAAATGACGAGCAAAATGGAGGCTCACAGATTCACACAAAGCTAAAATATAACAAAAATGAGGAATTATAGACTCTACAATAAGAGCAAATTAACAAGGTTTAAGAAAAACGGTAAAATTAATAATATATGTCAAAATATTACATTTGTTTCATCCTGAAGGTCATATACAAAGCAGGAACGCAGGCCGAAGCCTCGAAGGAGAGCATGTCAAGAGGGCTCATTGGAGGAACGCTGAACTTCTCTCTGTCTCAGCAGGACTTCAGAGGAGACCCGAACAATGCTGGCTGCAGATCTTCACCATGAGTTTATTTATACTGGTATTATCTTGCTAATAAGTATCATTATAGATATGTTCCCTTTTTTGGTCCTAATTAGTAAAACAGAAAGAAGAAAACAAAAGAACGCACACACTGAGACACAAGAAGGAAAACTATTAAATTTCCATTCATTTATTTGTAATTATCTATATGGAGTTATTACTCTCCTTTCTGCTTCATGTGGGTCTGCAGGATGAACATTTGTTTCGAAACGCATTGGTTAATCATAAGCGTGGGCTGCTTTGCCACTGTGATCAGTTGATGGATCTTTGCTTTACTCCCGTGTCTGAACAGCTGCTCTTTATTCGCTGTAGCTCAGAGCAGCCGTGCATCAACTTCCCAAAATGGAAACATCAGCAGAATTTGGAAATTTGGACCATCAAACAAACCCGGGTGTTCAACCTTGTTCTCTTTATGGTGGCTGAAATTTGTTAATAAGAAAGTTTTTTATTAAATAGAAATGTTTGTATTTTTTCTTAAAGGCTACAGAAAACAGTTTCAAATGTTGATTTGATTTAATTTGACTTTTTACAGGCATCTCACAATTTAGAAGGAATCAAAGGAAGCTAAAATAAACCATTCCTCTTCCTCTCTCTCAGTGTGTGTCCCAAAGACCAACAGATGGATGAAGATCAGTGAAGAAGTCACATATTTTTTTGGTTTGACAAGGTGAGCCTCACACTGGTTGTGGCGCAGTTTTTGGATCTGTCAGTATTTTGGACCTGAACATCGGTTATATGGGCCGGAGGCAGTTAAGACTTGCAGTGATGTTTAGGGCATTGATCACATGAACATCACTTTAAGTCTGTGCTGGCTCTGCTCTCCTTAACATCATGGATCTCACATGTGGACGACCAAAACATCGAGGGTAAAATGGTACATGAAATCACCCTGTTACAGTTTACAGTTAAATAGGTTTTTTTAAGGATAAAGGAAATTTTTTATTTACTTTGTTTAATTTTTGTTAATCTGTGACACGTTTTTTCTTCATGCAGGAAAAACTGGCGAGATGATTAAACATCCAAGCAGCCGGGCACCCAGAATGTCGATAACAGCCCGTACCAAGTGCACACACGACACAGGCATGGGAAAGGTGAGAGGTTGTGTGTTATGCAGAGCCAGTCAGAGCTACTTGTTGCTCAGATTGCTACATTTGATACAGGCAATGAGAGACAGCTCACTGTACGATAACTGTAAAGTGAAAAAAAATGCAATTACAAAACCGATTCCGATATTTTTAATCCAAGCACTAAAACATGAAAGAAAAAATGTGTTGCAGGTTTATTAAGAGGTTGCAGTTCTGAATTAGCATGAAAAATGAAGGAATAACAAGATTACCACAATTTATTCATCAGTGTCACTAATTATCAGATTATTACTAAAATAAAGAAATGCATCAAAGTACCTGCTGTGTACTGATACACAGAGAGAAAATTCTCTGTTTTAATGTATTTAATGAATAGGTTAAAAATCAGATTTCTTAGCATTTTATTGGCTGATCACCAATGATTGGTGCATCTCCAATTATAGAAAGCAGCAACATTTGAGTTTAGTAAATGAAGCATTACTAGTTTAGTAAATGAAGCATTACTAAGGATTATTAACTAGTAGCAACTATCCATTAATTACTGTTAATAATTAATTATATTTGTTATTCTATTTTATTTCATCATGTCTTATTTTATTATAATTGTTTCCTCTCAGCTTCATAAAGATCTTCAGAGCACCTTGAGAGGCGCCTTGAGGAGCTCCATGATTAGCGTTGAATAAATTTTCAAAGAGCTGCCAACAATAACAAAGGGCAAAAACATGTATGTTTTCCCTCCCTTTGTTTTAGAATCTGTTGATGCTCCCATGCACAGGAAAGTCCTTGACCTGCAGCTCCGAGGCCCTCCCGAGGCAGTTGCTTCTCTGAACATGTTTAATAACACAGCCACGAGCCTGTGATACTCTACACCTTTTCGTTCAGTCTCCTGCTGAAGTATGACCGGCATGCAAGGGCAATGTCATTGGCGTGTGTGAGGCGTGTGCTTGCCCTTGTATGGTGACCCGGCATGTGTGTGGCCCTGCTGTTAATAAGGCCCCCGGTCACATTCGCGCACGTTACACTCACCGGTCTCTGTCCATTCTCTGCCTCTGCTCTTTCTAATTTAAACAATGCGGACGGTGTCCTCAGAGCCAGGTGGTGACATGTGTCAAGCAGCAGCTGTTTGGGCCCTCCCTAAAAATACTAACCCCTCCCTGGATGCCCGATGGCCTCTGGGCCCCTTTTGTCCACAGTGCATGTACTTCTGAGTGGGCACATTGATGGGATGAGTGGTGGGTGACGGAGGATTATAGCCACCCGTCCGACAGAGGGCTGTGGTTCGCAAATAACCACAAACTCTCACCTTTGAGGGGCGCCCAGTACATTGAGATGTTAAAAATGCAATTAGCTCCCCTCCTTTACTCACCTCTCTCTGTCTCTCTCTCTCTCTCTCTCTCTCACACACACACACACACACACACACACACACACACACACACACACACACACACACACACACACACACACACACACACACACACACACACACACACACACACACAAGCCTTCAATGGGTGGTTCTTGACCAATATGCTCTGGGTTCCTATTTAGGGCAGTGAGAGCCCTTCCAGTTGGGACCAAATCAACCTGGCAGCTGTTTGTCTTCACATAAAACCAGCTATGGGTGTATGACTTCATGTGTAGGATTAGAGATGACGGAGCAGGTCGCAGCAGGGTAGGAGCCAAAAATCAGGCACCAAGGAGAAGGCAAAAAATAAACGGGGAAGTCCCAGATAAAGGTTTCTGACCTACTAGCTCCCAGCTTTTTAAACTGAACATAAAGTTACTTTAACAGCCTCAGGAGATCATTTTTACATCTGATTTTAGTTACAATGCCAGTCAGACATTTGCACAACTCATCATCAGCATGAAAGTCATTAAATCGGGGCTCTTATTAGTTTGAATGGTTCCATACAAGATAAAAGTGCAATGCCTTTTAAAAATAAGAATCGAGGGCAAATCCATGCAGGGTCAAAATTAACATACATACTCCTCCCTGCTATTTGGGTTAATGTCCCTCAGCACACTGCAGAGAAGTCACTGCATAAAGATTTGTGACCACTCTACTGATCAGAGCAGCTAAATATTATACAATTACCTGATTTCCCGCTCAGACCTGGTTTTTAGGCATTGTCTATCGATTTTTAATTGGGTTGAGGTCAGAATCATTGTCAAGGCTTAATGTTGACCTGCTGTGTCCAGGCTTTTACCAGCTGCTTAAGTTTTTGGTAGGGTTTTTTTATGGTGAAATTAAAGAATTTGGAGGTAGTTCCTCTCCATTATTCCATCTATTTTGTGACACACCAGTACCACCATCAGCTAAAAAGCCAACAGCATGTGGCCACTGTCCTTGACAGTGTGAAGTTTTTGGCTCACACTGACCCCTTCTCATCAAAGTGTGCAGATAGTTAAATCTTTGACTCCTCTGCGCTGACCATAAAATTGTTCTCCAGAAGGTTAATGGTCCTGGGCCGCTCATCCAAACCCATTTCTTTAGTCTGAGGGTGTTAGCATTGATGAAATGAATAAACCTGTTCACCGAATTCTTGATTTTACAATTTTTAACTGAATTCATGTCGTCTTATCAGACCGTCGTGGAAAAAAAGTCAGTAAAGATGCTTCATTAATATCTCAAAATTACACACAAGAGTCTTCTTCAAATGTTCCCATCAACACAATAGAGAAGTTACTTAAAAAATGTAAGTTTCATGTAATGAAAGCTCCAAATTAGCGAGGAAAAAAATATACCAGTGGTCTTAGTAAATCTTTTTCTAAATTCTTAGCAGTACGTCAACTTCTTTTTACTGTAAACTGAAAACTAAAACTTATCAATTCCTGTAATTCATCGCACTCTGTGCTTCAAGTGCTGAAGTATTGTTTTATTGCCTTATTCACATTCTCCAAAAAACTTCTTTTATTTCCTTATTTTCAGAAACGTGCAACAAATGAAACATTTTTGGACCTTCAATGGTGTCTTCAAAAAAAGCAAAAACAAGCTAACCGCCTGCTGAGAGCTGCTGCAACTGAGAAAGAGCTAATCTCTGTGAAGGAGGAGGACACTCCGGAGAGAACAGGTGGAAGAAGCTGGAGAAGAGGCAGGTCATCCTGAGAGCTGCTTATCAACACCAATACCTCAGCAGGAAGCAGCACCTCTCAGAGAGGACGATAAGAATCAGATGTGTGTGTAGACTTTCATTTTCATGACTGCAAATTTTAATGATTATCTCCAAACACGTTTCCAGCCGCTCCAGGCTTGTACAAACCAACTGGAGATCCCACAGTGGTTGCTGGGATGAAGCATAGAGACAATATGCTGGCTTTGAGGTTAAGGAACTGTGCAAGCTCCTGGAGCAGGTTGGTGAGGGTGGGTCTGCTCAGATTGATCAACAGAAGGAAGGGAAACTTTTCCTGAAGCTGAGCTGAGACCTGGAGCAAGCTGTAGAGAGTCCTGCAGAGCTGAGGGATCGAGAACTGAGGCCATTCTGAAGAATTCACCATGAGACTGAGAGGACAAGGAAATCATGATTTCAATTCATTTCCACTCAAGATGACGTTCAGTTGAGGCACTAAGCGAAATAAAGGTGATGGAGCGCCATCCCATTGCAATCCCATTGTGATGCAAAGGACAGGTTAAATCGCAGGATGACAAGCGTCCAGCGTGAGCCGAGGCAACAAGCTCTCCAAACTGTCTACAACACAGCTCATAATGCTGCAGAATGGAACCACATGACCTTTGGAAGAACTTATTAAAATTAGCCAGCAGGCTTATAACAAGAACTAAATTTAGACTAGGCTGGATGTAATCCTCTGTCGAAAATGAACTCGCACAGCCGTCTCATATGATGCCTCATGTGGTTCTGAGTGACTTTGGCGCTGTGTACACTGCTGCTAATAAACATGTCCACCTGGTGCATCTCAGTTTGTCGAGTGATGCAAAGAGGAACACTACAGCCAGACATTTCATCACCGCAGACACACCCCAAGATTTATTTATGGAAGCAGGTTGTTCACTGAAGAGATTCTGAAGTTGACTTTTTATATTAAACTTGTTTAAGAATAAATTAAAAGGTTCAGTACAAGTATTCAAGGTAGAGCCAGAGGGTAAGGGTGAGAGGTTACAGAAGAAGCTAAAATTCACTCAGATGAGAAAAATGTGCCGTTTCCGTCAGTTTTTCTATGATTGAGGCTTACCATCATTTACTTGTTTTCTGCAACAACCACCAGGACAAGAATTAAGATGAGTCAAACAGCCCATCTCAAAACATCTGATTTCTAAATGTCAATGTCATATAACACTGTAGTAACAGATAAACCATCAGATGTTCCTAAAGTTTTCTTTAAACTGATGGAATCAATCATAAAATTATAAAAGGAGAAAAAAAAAGCATGTTCAACGTTTTTACAAACGACGGTCTTAAAAAAGTGTGGAGTACATTTGTACCCCCTTTACTCTGACACTGAAAAAATAAAAGCAACTAGTTTAATCCCAGTATAAATCCTGCTGTTCTGTGAAGACCTCAGAGGCTTGTTGGACAACATAAGTGAACACACAGCATCATTGAGACCACGGAACACACCAGACAGGTCAGGGAGACGTTTAAAGCAGGGTTAGGTTATAAAACAATATCCACACCTAAATCTGTCAGGGAGAGCGTTAATCAGAGAAGCAGCCAAGAGGCCCATGTTAACTTTGAAAGACTGCAGAGATCTGTAGTTCACGTGGAAGAATCTGCAGACGGGACAACTATCAACAGTATTCCATGAATCTGGTCTTACTGAACAGTGGCAAACAGGAAAACCATAAGCATTTTGCAACAACATATAGGGAACATGTAGCAAACCTCTACAAGATGCTCTGGGCAGATGAGACCAACATTTCCCTTTTCAGCCTTCATACATCACAACCCTGGACACTTCATCCCAGCAGTGACGCATGGCGGTGGCAGCATCAGGCTGTGGGGATGCTGTTCTTCAGGAGGGACAGAAAGGTCTGGCAGAGTTGATGAAAAGATGGATACTTTTGCAAGTGGGGTTTTTAGTTTTGAAGATAAAATGGATCCCGACGCAGCACCGCGGAAGCGTTCGAGGCAACAGCCAGATAGCTGCGTCATGCTGGGAAGTAAATCCGTACCCGTCGTAAACACTGCAGTGGATTCAACTGCTGCACATCCTTACCTCAGCTGTGCTTTGGACCGAACGCCAGACAAAGAAGAGGGAGACGCTCGGGGCAGGTGACTGTTAGGCTAAAGGTTGGGTCACAGAACAGAGGTGGAACAAAGAGTCTTCTCTGAATACTAGCACCTGCATAGTTTATTCTCTTTCTAAAGCATCGCTCACAACATTGAAACAATTTGTTAGAGAAAGAAAACATTTTAATGAACAAATGAGTTAATATATATATTAAACAATAAAAACAATTATCCTGTGCAATGTTTTATTCTACAGTTTATCCAGAGCTAAAAGCCATTGATCTGAGAAACAAAAAAACAACATGAGTCCCTGGGTGAAGCTTCTGAAGCCACAACAGAATGAGTTGAGGAACCCTTTAAGATATAAGAACCAGGCCCTCTTGCAATTTAAATGGGCCAACCAACCAACAACAGTCACGGAGTAAAACAGGCCCACAGAACAGGTTAAACGAAAGGTCCCGAGCTAATACTCCAATATTAGCATTTGTTCCCCTCAGGTGAGGCATTGGTGTGGTATAAGGTCAACCGAGTTAATAAAAGTAGTGCGAGAGTGAGGCTGGTGACTCCTGGCAGCCCTGTGACCCACCACCATCCTGCACACGTGGGTTCAATCTGTGCCAAGTTTCAAAATCAACTTCGTCTGAACAGAAACCTTTTTTTTTTTTTTTTTTTTTTACATATAATTTGTTCATTCATACTTTTCCATAGAATTCTGTAAAGGCTATATAAAAGGCTCTATCTGAATTTCACATAAAGCAAACAACCAATGCAGGTCGCTTTTCCAAAGTCTCTTATTGTCTTGTCTGTTAGACCACCTGGACAGGGCCTACAGATTTTAGTTCTCCTTTCAAACCCCCCCCCAAAAAAGCATTTTAATTTTGTGAGAAGATGACAATCAGCCAAACGCCATATCTGCTCACACCTGTGATGACAGCCTCCATGCGAAGGTACAGACAGCAAACTTGGGAGTCTTAAAATCCTGAATGCAGCCACAAAAACACCTGGAAGGATCAGCTCAGAGGAGGCTTCACCAGCTTTAGACGTCCATGCTCCCCTCCGCTTCCCAGCGCACCGAATGCTGACTCTGGAGGTCAATCTTCCAGAAAGTCCCTGTCCAGATCCATGAAGGGCTCATCAATGTAACTCACTATGGCACAGTGAGAAGTTCTGTCTGAGCCCAGAAGTACTGACACCGTCTCCTTCCAGTAGCTGAATGGGATACAGGAGCTCTGACGAGAGAAACCACAGAATAATTACTTTCATTATTTGTCCTATATCCTTAGTGAGGGAGAGAACTTTACTGGTCTGCATGTCAAAACTAAATTAGTTGTTGCTAAACAACGCAATAAATGATCGATCTTATGATTTAGACCAACAATGTTGCTCTGAAACGGCCACTGATCATCTTCTGCCACCAGGGGGCAGCAATACCATGAAGAACCGTTCGTTCCCATCTCCACATGCAGCTGATGCTAGAGGAATTCACACTCAGTCAGAATCAAGTAGCTGCCTGGAGCCTCATAAGAGGTCAAGTTTTTTATTCTTCATTTTGTCACAGCACAAGAAACCTGGGTTGTCCAAAATTACCAAGTTGAAAGGATTTAAACATTGAAAACGCTAAGTTATTTTACTGTGAATTTTCTTTTTACCAGCCCAACAATAAATTAAACATGCAATATTTTAACTAAAAGTAGAAAACTACTAATTATTGTAGATTAAAAAAGGTTCTCAGACCTTTGCAAGTCTCCTTGTTTATGCTCATTTTTAGAAAATATTTTTGGTTTATTCCCAGCAACAAGGTGTTACCTCAAAAACCCTCACTGTGTTTAACCAGTTACCATTCCAAGAAATAAAATTGTAATGGAGTACCATATCCCTACAAATTATAATGGTTTCTATCAGCATCGGGTCCATTTGCTGAAGGGACCCCTCTTGAACCACCGCCAGGGGCCACACAAAATTATTCCAAGGCCCGTAAATGTCCTGAGGGTTGCACCCCTGCACTACAGCATCGTGAGTACAAGGATATTCCAGCAAAACTGGGAGAACCTAAATGTAAGTTTCAGGTGATGCATTTAGTCTATTTTCATTTGCTCCTGCAAGAGTCCGAAGGAAGTTAATATTCTCTACAAGCTCTAAAAGAAGGTAAACACACCGTCAACTTCAGTTTTATCTTTAGGTCATTTTGCTTGGTGAGGTTCTGCATAATACAGACTTTAAACTCATCTCCCAGTACTTGTTGGTGACTATTAAACCTGTCTTTCTCAACTAGTGGGTCCTGGCCCAATAGAGAAGGGCCTTTGAACTAAAACACTAAGAAGGAAAGGGAAAACATATATATAAATGGAGTACCGTCTATTCGCACTCCTTACAGTAGGTGATAATGCTCTGTAATGAGAGCTGACATCCATCATTTCACACCATAGAAGAAGACATGCACTGATTAAATGCTAACTGAGCATGGTGAAAGATGAGTACGACAGACTATGAAGCACTAATTTAGCGAGAAACAAGGGGGTGACGACCGGATCATGTTGCCCCAGCAACACAGAAAGTGTCAGCTGGTGGGGCCATCATGTGGCTGCGAGCTGAAAGTTGCAGAGGTAAACCTCTGCAACTTTCAGCTTGCAGCACCAGTCGGTCAGTCTGGTGTTAATAGCTTTGCTGCTCAAGCGGTGAAAATCCGCCTAGCATTCAGAACTACGTATGTAGAGACAGCAGCTTCAAAATAAGATCACGAAGATGCTGTTCTTCTTTAACCGTTTAATAAAGAAGAAAAAGGAGGATATACCTGCTGAACCAGACACTGCAGTAACCAATCAGAACACAGGAAAAAAAACAGACTTTAGCAGAGAGAAGCAGCAGAAAAACAAACCTCGCTATCAAAACGTGCCACAGTTCCTTTTCTATTTCAGGGTAAAAGCATTTCCTGCTACTTTCAAGGAATGCATTTCAATAGTTGCGTTATTGTTGTCTCTAACTTCCATTCTGATTGATCAACTTCAGTTGTTTTATAATCTTGTTTCACTGTAATTTATATGAACTTACAATTAACATATTTCCGACGAGCCTTTATCGCCTTTTTTTTACCTCAACATTTCACAACGTATGTGAGTGTGGCCTCTCAGCTCTGGTTCTGCTCAAGAAAAAACCCAGAAACCGACTGGACACAGAGTCTGATCTCAGACCTGCTTTGTCCATGATGACTCCAGACTTTGATGGCGTTATCAAGCGCAAACAAACAAGTTCAGTTCGCCCATTAATCCAGGCTAATTCAAGTTTATGGTGTTAATTTTACACCCAACAGTGAACTGTGAGCATTTCTCAGTTTTCAGTATCTAGCTAGTTTTACAGTAGTTATACTTTTTTTTAAGGATTTTTTCGGCACTAGATGCCTTTATTTTTGATAGTAGGCAGACAGGAAGGAGGGGCAAAGAGAGGGGGAGACATTCGGCAAAGGTTGCCGGGTCCAGGACTCGAAACTGGGCCGGCCGCGTCGAGGACTATAGCCTCTATACGTGGTCACGCCCTAACCCCTACCCCACCAGCACCGCGCCCAGTAGTTATACTTTTTATTGCATGTTTTTTGCAAGATAACAGCAACAGGATGCTAAAAATTATTGTTACTCATTGGTCTGATCAATATGTCAGCTTTACGATTTTTGCATAAATAAGTGACTGAATTTCTAAAAATTGACTGATACATTTCCTTGACCCTGGCTGCGGCTCATCAGTCACTAAAGCCTGACCCGTTCAGAACCGCTGCTTTAAACTAGAAATTAAGATTGACCTCATTCCACCAAAAACAAATCAGTTCTATACCTAATTCTCAGGCAGTTTTAATTTTAGTTATTAAATAAGAATCATGGGATTATAATGTGCCAAATATGCTACACATGAGGTGTTTCTTGTTAGGCCTAAGAGTCAAAGGTCACCAGATGATGGGTCAGCAGGGAAAGCAGGAAAATCTGAAAAGAGAGTTGAGACACACGAATCTAATCTGAAAATAGAGAAACAAACGAGAAGTGGAAAGTTAACGGTTGAACACAAATTTAAAAACTAAGACGTGAGAAACCTACGACCTTAATGCCTCTGACATGCTACTTTAAATAAGAGGCGTTAGTCAGACGTTCTGGTACAAGGAGATAAAACGAACCCTAAATTGAAACAAAACTCTAAATCTGGAAGGCACGGATGGCTCAGCAGGCAATAGATGAAACGCAGGCTAAAGAGGGAAGAAACCAACTTCATTTCAGGTTTACACCAAACCAATTCAAGTGGTTTCCAGTAAGTCTCTTTGTTTTTTTGAAGAACAATGACACATAAAGTTGGGGAGGGCAAGACTTCTACTAGATGAATAACAGCAACAAGAAAAGACTATAAAGGGTTTACAACATCCAACGACAGCAACGTGCAAATGATGGAACAAGTTTTTACAAGTAATTTAGGTTGAGACCTAAATGAATGAAATACCACATTAGACACAAGAACTACTCAGTGAGTAAAATGACACTGTTCTATCTGGGACTGCATTAGATACGTTAAGCTACATGAAGAGGGTTTCTCTTCAGACTTTTAACAATCTGCTTTGTCAGGGACTCTTAAATGATATCTTGAATAATAACCATGATTCTTCCGATGCTTTTGCGACCAATCTCTAAGGGAGCTCCTGTGAAATTTTAATTCCTCGCCCAAGTATGCGTCCCTTATGGGGGCTTTGTGTTTGTACTTTCTTGACCTATGTCCCTCTGAGGCTGTTGGAGGAACATTCAAGATGTCAGCCAGCCTGAAACTGTACTTTTCAGACTGATTATTGCACAAATGGTGAACAGTCTGTGTGAAAAATCAGCCAAGACTGCTCACACAGCTGAAAACCACAGGACGCTTTCAATGAGTAAAAATAAGAGCATCACATCGGTCTGTTTAAAATGGAAAAAAGAGTTTCCACTTACACCATCAATTGTGCAGTGTAAACAGTGTGTGCACGCTATTGTTTTGGCTGTCACATTCTCAGCCAGTGATGAATATCAGGGTCTAGGTTTAAACCAACAAGGCTGCATTTCTCTTCTGGTATTATTTTGAACGCTTGACACAGAAACTACTGATAAAAACTGGTTTTGATCAGGGAAAACTTCCTGTCTGCTGCAAGTGTGATGCAAAATGTTAAGACTGAATTTAAGATATGAACTCATCAATTAACTGCACTCAGAAAACAGTGAGAGCGACTTACGTTCTCCAGACATGTGCTATCTTTGTCCTTGTTGAGGTAGTGGCGTTGCCAGAAGCGCAGCAGGTTGTGAAAGTTGTTAAGCAGGCAGCCGGGGTATTTCTCCGTGTACTCCTTCTCCCGCAGGGCGTTTAGATAGAAGGGCAGTTTAGCCTTTCTTCTGGCCAGCATCAAGATCACCAAACTGGTATTTAAACAGCTCACATTCTCCTGCAGAAAACAAGAGGGGGTCACAGGACTCTGTGACAAGCAGGTCTACTAAATGGTGACTGACATCGGGTTAAATGACACTTAAATTCTTTACACTGACTTCAATTTTAACTTGTATTGCATACTAAATAACATGGATGAATAAAAGACAATGTTTCTTCAACGGAATACAGAAACATAAAACAGATACAAAACTTGCAACAATGTAAAAGTGCATAATCTTAGCAGCAGTTCAGTCTCTTCAGTGTGAGGCAGAGAGATTGTGTAGCAGTCTTGTGGTTCTGCCTTAAATGCTGAGGGCCCTCGAAGCAGGCTGACATTTAAATCAGAAATGTCTGCCTGTTTCTGTACGCACAGACCACAGTGAAAGTAAAGCCCCACCTGGGTAAGTGTTTGTACATTGATGATATTGATAAGTCGGAAGAGGAAGGACAGTCTGTTTTCAACTCTGGCCACGTAGGACAACAGGCAGCACTCAGACAGTACCTCCATCACTGAGGGAAAACAGAACACCATTGGTTTGTTTTTTTCACAAATGAAACCGTTACTGCTTTCTGATCGTATTACAAAATCAAACCAGAGTCCACAAATAAAATCAGGTCTCAGTAATGGCTTCCTTAAAGACATGTTTACCTTTGACATCTTCAGTCTGGCTCTCAAAACGGTCCAGCGAAAGGACGATGCAGCGCACCAGCATGTTGGAGTCCACTAAGGAGCTGTTGATCTGAGTCAGGAAGGCCTGAAACTAAAGCAGTTAAAAAAAAACTTTAAATTAACTATGAATCCAAATCTGCAGTTAAATCAATGCTTTTGTATTGCAGGAAACAACTCATTAAGATTAATTTTTTAAACCAAACAAGAATCTTTCAGATTCATTCTAAGCACTCTGCTAAATCAACAGCTGCAGTTACTTCAACCATAAAAACAAGCATAGAGCAAAGTCAAATAAATAAACTGCATCTACAGCATATTTTTTGTTTATTCCATGTTTCACAAAGTAAACATAGTGGTAATTGTTTCCGTTGCGGTTCCAGGTGATCCTTATGGACCAAACTAACAAATAATGTCAAATGCAACTTTAGTGTGCCATGATGTCTCCTCTAGAGCTTGGAGAGAGCCTGGTCTCAACACAATAGGTCACATCAGAGAGAGATAGTGAGCTACAGCAGCCAATACAGTCTCCCTCTTACTGAGCACATCTGTGTAATGACTAGTCATTAGAAAAGACCAAGAATCAAGAGGTCACATAAACAAAAACTGTTATGTGAAACCTGGCATCACAATCTTTCTGCTCTGTCAGGTAGTCAGTAGGTTCTAATCCTTTCCAATGTAATGTTTTATATTGGCTGTGTTATCATACCTTCTCTGGCGTGTTGACGTATTTGTTGAACCTTTTGAAGGCATCGATGTTGAACTTCATGAGCTCTCCCAGGAGATCAAAGTAGCTCTGAAGGACATCTCGAGATGTACAACCGCTGTCTATGATACAGAACAGGATGTGCTGTCCAAGGATTGAAGCAGAAAATGAGCAGTGACTCGATAAAATGACCAAAATAAACAGGATTCTCTTCCTGTATTAGTGAAACATGTTAATGTAGCTTCTACCTCTAAAAGTCCTCTCTTTAGAAGGAACATTTGATCTGCGTAAGATGTTGCTCCTCTGAGAAAGCTTTCCACTGCCCTTGCCTGCCAGAACCTAAACAAACAGCAAGAAGAGAAGAACAAGACAGTTTATCTTTAAAAGAACTGCAGAGATAAATGTGCTTCATCTGAATCACAACAATTTCAACAATATATTTGATATCAACCTGAATGATGAATCGGGGGGTTCCCTCTTCATGACAGTGAGGAGACGTGTAAGGAGACCCTTCTTTCCATCACAAACTAAGCTTCTGTCTGTGTTGACTAGAGCTTCCACCTCAGGGATGTTAGCCTTCATAGATATGGCACTAAGTTCATTCAGCTCCTGGTTGTTAAGGAGGAGGTACTTGTTCCTGAAAGATAGACATCATATTAAAAAAATCAGAACTCATAAAGCCTAACATCAGCATAAAACTGGGTGATTTTAGGACACTTACTCATGGTGATCACTAAAACTCTGAAGTAGCCGCAGGAACTGTATTTTAAAGGATATTTCCTGCACAATAACAAGTAAGAGGGATTATTTTAGAAAAATAATCTAAATTTACACATTCTTTATAGATTTTCCTTTCTCAAAAAAGAAGGGAAGAGGTTCATACTGGACTGCAGTCGCAGTTCTCATTCTGGCCGTGCACGACGTGATTTGAAGCGGTGTATTTTCTCCAGATGAGCTTGTCAAACAGGTTGTTGAGCCCCGGGATGAGTCGGAACTCAGCCAGCATCTTATGAACCTACAACAACCAAAAGGAGGAATAAAACTGGGATCTGCTTTGCTAAAAACACCATGTGTCCAACTCTAAAGAGAAGAGTGGTACCTGGTTCCTCTGTCGGCCCATCAGAAGGACACAGAGCACGTACAGCACCTCTACCTTATACATAATCTCATGGACAGTCTTCATTGACTGGGGCAGCCTGTGCCTCAGAGGGCTGGTGGCCAGAGAACTTTCATCTGATGACTCTAAAAGGAAAACAAGTTAAAGTTCAGAGGATCCAAGCATTGAGGGGAAGCAGCATTACAGATGCTAGGTGACTCACCTGGGCTACTTGGCTCAGCCTCCTCTGTGGCCATTTGCATGAGTGCATCAAGCACCAGAGCGTTGTCCAGCCATGTGTACCAGTCCTCCAGCTCCTGCAGAAAGTTTGCTCCTGTGGCTTCAGACACCTTTCTAGTGGCTAACTTACACAACCGCTCTATGAAGCCAGGGATGTTCAGAAGAGTAACTGTAGATAGAGCACAGATCAGTAACCAGCTTTTAGACCCGTCTGATATCTGTACACAAACGACAACCTACCCTGGTTGACCTCAGCTCGAGATGGGCTCGCATTGCGCTTCTGTTGAGCATTTTTGGCCAGTAAAGTGTGCTTGTCATCATTTCCTACATCTGGTTCTGAGATGGTGACAGACAGGATGCGGCAGAAGTTGGCCAGCTGTTGCTGGTCAAAGCTTTGGACCAGGCCTGAGAGGTTGGGGATTCCTTCTAACTGGATCATCTCCTTAAAGATGCAAACAGACACGTTACCATCAAATTCAAACAAAGCACTGACTGACCTCATTTTACTGGACAACATCTTATCTTGACTGACGGAGATCAGACAGAATAGGTTCATCATATCGGTCAACTAAACCAGCGCATTTCTTCTTAAAAACCATAATAGGCAGCATTTTCATTTTACTGTTTCAGTACAATTTAGTGTTACAAGCTAAATTATTATGCAAGCCTACCAAGTCATCTTTCTCATTTTTATCTGTAAGCTTGTTTTTATCAAAAACTTTATTATTTATTAAAATTCTAAATCAACAAATGAACCAATCTTACAATTTATATTTCTTCAGCTGCAAAAACTTATAGTCAAATGATTTTAACATATTTTTGCTAAATTAAATTACACTTGAATAAGAAAAAAAAACGTCTATTATAACATTCCTTTAAAATCGTTTCAAGGATATTAGGACTTGATTGTAAATTTTCAACCTACAACAGAACTCAGTTTAGTGAATATAATTTTAACACTGACAATATAAAAAGTATTATTCAAAAAGTCCATTGTTTTTAGGGATAAACAATTTCTGATTACAATCCAGTAATAGGATGTCCGTAAAGTTAAATCATATTGTTTTAGAAAAATAGAGTTTGTTAGAATGAATAAATGACTGCATTTAAAAAAATTAATAAAACTACAGAAAAACACTAAATGTGTTTGAACTTTTTCAAACAATAAGGTTTATGACAGGTTTCTCCACAAAATTTAAACTGAACAAAATACCACTTTATTTTTACAGTTCATAAATTAAGCAGATTCAAAAAAGCAAAAAATGTTAAACTTACTGGAGCAAAAGAATGTTAATGGTTGTATTGTTTCTTGTAAAATGTATGATAAATATAAACTATTACGGAAAACAGAAAACCACAGATTTCTAAGCAGTAGCTTCTAAAAATCACTTAACATCAGTGCTTTCAGAGACTCGTGGACATAAGTCTACAGGTTCAAACAGAAAGTACTACTCACCTTTTTTACTCCAAGAATATCTTCAATTAGTGTCGCCGTCTGCAGGAAAGTCTTCTTGTTTGTCATCAGAGTGAAGAGAAACAGAACAAAATCGTCCCTCATTGCCAGGCTCTTTGTCACCCCCTCCGTCTACAGTCAGAAAGAAAACATTTTGATTCAAAACGACACTCCTATCAACAACCAAAGATAAAATCCAAAAGATAAATATTCTTTGAAATGAACCATATAAAGACTGGAAGCATATCTGGCTTTATCAGACACTTACACATATACAACAGTTGTACAGAACACTAAGGCAGTCTTTGACCAGCTCATCATTCACTGTTGGGAAAAAGATCAGATGTTACCAGTAATATTCTCCATTACAAAAAAGTTATATCCAGGGGAAAAATATTTATCCCCAGTTTTATGACATTTTAATGTCATTATGACTCACTTTTGAGTTTCTTCTTCTGCATAGTTAGTGTGGGTCTCATCAAGATTTCCACAAGCAGCTTTCAAAGAAACAAACCATTTGGAAAGCAATAAGTATAGCTTTCAGTTTACAGCCAAGTAAGAATTTAACCTCTCCTAGAAGAACGGCAACAATTACAGACAAACTTACATCGACTCCACCAAATAGGTCAAAGGTGTACGTGTTGGGGAAGGTGGATTCCTGAGCGGTCTTCCTGTCTTCTGTCACAAAAGACATGGCCTCCATCGAGAGTTGTGATGATAAGCTCTAGAAAAAAAGTTAAAAAAAAACACAAAGAAAAGGCACGTTGGCACGAAGTCTCCAATAATCCGGTTCCAGACAGCAGGACATGGCAACGAGTCACTAAAGGCAATAATTCCACGGCGACGGAGTTAAGAGCGATGCTATGTACCTTTAGAAAGACGTGAGCATGGGAGAGGTCACTGTTGGGGTGGCTGCTCTCATGGAGCTTCTGGAGCAAATCAGGGATGCCATGCCACTTGGCAGGTTTATCTCTCTCCTGAAGCAAGCCTCCTGGGAGCTACAATATACAAGAGAGGCGGGAATCAATAAAACAGATGCTTCCTTTACAGAACATGATTTTAACATACAATTTACTGCAAGTTAAACAGCTGTTATTGAAACCCTTTGGGAGGAAATAAAAAGCATAAATGAGCAGATAATTTCTAAGCAGATCTCACTGGATCCAAAATAGTTTCTAATAGCTTTATATCCAGAGAAACATTGTTATAGTACAGCTGAGAGCACTTTCATAGATATTAGCTTATTGGCTGCAAAGAATTGTAAAGCTCTGACTTGAAAGAATGTGAATAGACCTAGCGCCACCTAGTGGTTGAAACAGATGAGGTCTAGCCTTCAACTAGAAAGAATAACATACATTAGGAAACACATAACATCTACCTGAGAAGATTTGGAGACCTTTCATTACCTTCCAGAACTTGGATGCAACAGATGATTTGCTGGACTTTTAAGATAATCTAACATGCAGTTTCAGGATTTATCATGTTATGATAAGACTAAAGTCTAATTTATAATGCTCAGTTACCTCTGTTGATGAGAGAGGCGCTGTTTAAGAGCTTCCTGTCATTGTTTCCACTTTGATTATTTTTTTTGGATACAGTACTATGTACAGCGGTCATGAAGGAAAATTGTATGGATCAGATGGCTTTCTATCGTATGAGTTTAATTTCGTGGTCAAAATCTCAAAACCATTCCAGCAAAAAAAATAAAAAAAATCAACTGTTATTAATGCATTTCCTTCAAACTGTGTATAAAGTATGTAAAACAAAGAAAACGCTTATTTAGAAGGATTATGCCACTGTCTATACAACTAACCGCCACAACAAAGTAAAAAATGGATACAGAAAAGCTAAATTCATCTTTCACACTCATTTCAGGATGTACCATAAGATGCGGTCCAATCCCACAGCAAGTCTTGGACCGTGTGCACATTTAAATCAGTGTGGACAGTGAGGTGCAACACAGAGAATCCAGAAGAGTCAGAGAAATGTTAGTTCATACTACTGCACAATTATGTTTGTCAGAGCACGCCGTCAGGTGATTGTTTATTGTGGGTTTAATCTAATTCATGATTTTCTTCCAAGATAAGAGAGGCTGATTTCAGAAATCCTTATATAGACTGTCTAAGGCTGTGTCATTGTGGTACCCTAAACATTATTAAAGACTTAAACGGGAAATTGTTACATTTTATCTGCCTACTTATTTAGAAGGCTGGGCCACAGAAAAACGCATCCAGGTTCTAGAGTTGAACATCTCTGAAGATTTCTCAGAAGTGTTTATGTTGTACTCAAACACTGTTACTCTATGAATCTGGACTCTGCGTGTGATTAATTGCCAACTGTTTATAAAGTTTAAATACAGCAAGGTCGTGGCCAGCATGAACAGTCTGCAGCAGCGGATGGCTCATGTGTAGTTGCACAAAGGAGGCAAAGGATTTCTCAATGAAACCACATTTGTTTTATTCAGTGATCAGTGGGAATGTAGGCGATGTCATTCACAAGTCATTATGGAGTTATGTCAAAATCTAGAATCAAATTTGAAGAAAGGAAACCTGGTGCTTCAAACACAGCATGTGACCTTTACACAGGGATCTTTTTGGGGCAGCAGAACATTTCTGCAGGCCACAGCGATTAAAGCCAAACCTGAAGTCTGTCTTAATGTGGGCATGTGTGAAATGTATGAAAAATATGGCAATATCTTTATTTTGATGGTTTTTTAAAAGAAACAAAAGTTCAAGACACTGCACATTTACCAACTAAAACTAATTCATTGAACTGCAACTATGAATTCTCTTTTAGCAGCAACTTTGTTGCCTCTAGTTCACCGTGAGAGCAAAAAACAAATCCATCTGTTTACGTTGGTTAAACCTAGTGTATAAAACAGCCAGGTCCTGATCCTCCTTGAAAATGTCCCTGGATACCTCTCAAATGTAATGATTACCATATCCGGTGTAAATATTTCGCAACTGTACTGTATATTTTTGGAGATTTATCAAGTCAAGGAAGCTCCCAATTCAACCTGGCAGTTGTTAACAGGGAAATCTAACCCGTTCATATTTGCCGTTCGAGCTAGGCAGTTCAACACATTAACTTTTCACATTTAAAAAATCCAATACATTTTTTTTTATCGAGTGAAGACTAAAATTAACGAGTCATCTTGCCCAGGCAGCTGCTCGGACTATCCATTTATGGAAACGATAGTTATTGTGACTGGTGAGTCGTTACGTAATCCCCTGAGCTGTTGGGAACTGCCTTAGCTAACTAGCTGTAGTTAGCCCGTTTGCTAACATGAGCAAATATAACAACCGTTAGAAACGCGTTTCAAACCCTAAAAAATAAAGCAGTACGCTTTTTAGTAACAGTGACGTCTTATGGTACGATACAAGTTACAATCCAAATAGATTGATTTGTTAGGCTGTATCGCATTAACGTAGCCTGAAAAATGCTAAGCTAATGTGGAGCTAACAACAAGAGATGCAGCTCATAAGCTGTTACATTTTCTGTGAACTTAACACTATCCACTTATTAGTGATAACTTGCTGCTCTCGTTGCGTGTAATGTATACATTTTGCATTTAAACACACTCTGAAATGTTGTGTCGAAATGGCAAAGAATAATGGGCCAGGGGTGAGAACCTCCTAAGCTACCTCTCCGGGATAACGGCTTAATTTCAGGCTTGATTCCAAGCGCAAGTCCCCGGTCTGACTCGTCTAACTTTCGGATGCGTTCACGGTTAATACAGGCGTCGCTTCTCTTACCTCTGTTCCTCGGCTGAAACCTTTGCCGGTTATTTTACTTGACGTTAACTTTGTGACTATATTGCTATTACAATTCCTTCTTTTTCTTCCACTACTAGAAAACTCAGACCCCAGAAGCGTCGCCATTATTTCTTCTTCCTGAACCCAACTGTTTGGGCAGGAAGTGGAAGGCTTTAATAAAATAAAAAAGGGAATTAACGCGCCACCTGGTGGTACAGAAGTGGGCACCGCAGGTAAAATTTCATTGTTTTAGTTATTAGCTTTGTTCGGTCATGTTAACTGTAGTCTAAATCAGTGGCCCACAAATTTTTCTGCTTCTGAACCACAAAATAATTCAATGCAAATTTATTTTTATAGCACCATTCATACCAGATTACTCAAAGTGTTGCACAGTAACACAGGTAAATCAATTGCACTAAAAGCAAGACACATACATTAAAAGTATGCAAGAAAATCTTTAAGCTCACATAAAAAGAAAGATTTAAGACGAGTAAATAGCTTAGAAATGGTAAAAATGTACTCAACAGTAATGTTTGCCGTCATGATTTAAGAGTCAGCTATTTTTGCGCATCTCAGGTGTTAGTTGAAATAAAGGAAACCATTCGGTTTCCTTTATTTCAGCAAAATGAATTTAAAGTCAATAATCTAGCCTACGGCAATTCATGGCATGCACCACTTTTTCTCTATTATGTTTTGACAGAAACCCCTTTATTCTGGGACTGTTTTAAAGATTGAGTTTCTGTAGTAGGTTGATTTATGTGAGTAATTAGAGAGGGAGACTATTTTATATATTATTTTCTTCCAATTTTAAAGTTCATATACACCGAGATTACTTTGTCTTTAAACAAATTGGAAAAGCCTGGATGATTATGTCATGGATTTGTAAGTTTCTAATTCTGATTAGGTTATTCTACTACATTTGAGTAAAATTGGGACACATATGTGAATTTATTTTAAGGCAAAGTCTTAAACACGTTGGTTCCATGGGTGAAGAAGACGCTACTCCAAAAGACACACGAGAACAAAATGATAACAGTTTGTGAATTCACTCATGAACGATTATTTTAGTTTCTGGAAACATGTCCTGTGGTCTGATTAAACCAAAATGTTAGAATTTGGCCATCATGATCAAAATTACATTTGGAGGAAATAGAGGCAAACCTGAGAGCACCATTCCAACTGTGAAGAACGGGGGCGGTAGCATCATGTTGTGTAGGTGTTTTGCTGCAGGAGAAACTGGTGCACTTCACAAAATAGATGGTATCATGAGAAAAATAAATATGTGTACATCTTAAAGCAACATATTAAGATATTTGCCTCACAGTTGAAGCTTGGGAACAAATGGGTCTTCCAAAGGACAAGTTTGAAACAACAAAGTGAATGTTTTGGTGTGGCTATCACAAAGATCTCAGTCCCATGAAAACATTTGTGGGCAGCGCTGAAAAGGTGTTTGCGAGCAAGACAACCCAGAAGCCTGACTCGGCTCTGTCAGGAGGAACGGGCCAAAATTCCAGCAAACTGTTGTGAAAAGCTTGTGGAAGGAGCACTAAACTACTTCAGCCAAATCATACAGTATAAAAAGCACTTCTACCAAATGGAAATGCATACAAACTCAGAATTTGACAAAAGTATTAAAAATATCTCTAAAAATTTCTCTCCCTCATTTTTTTTTTAGCATTTAGTAAACAGATACAATTCTGATAACTGCAACTGACCTAAAACAAAAAAAGTCTAATATGATTTATAATCAGACAGTTGGATTAAAAGAGGTTACTTGTTTTATACAGTATATGTAAATATCTCCTTTCAACTGTATCTCATTTAAAACTTGTACCCGGCCGTCTTAGTATTGTAAGAATTGTAATAACTATGCTGTTAGAAAGAGAAAGCAAAAACTAAATATCCTGTGATTGTGATAGAATTGATGCGACCATAATAAAAACACAACTGACAGCTTAATTAAAGCTTTTACTAAAATGTGTAATGTGTTAAACTGTTTATCAGTTTAAGAAATCTTATAGACTGAAATAATGAGATACTATGTAATATAAAATGGTATAAGCAGGTTTTAGCAGTTTCTTTTCTTCTACTCCTTTTTAGTTATGTACCATACTTTTTTATATTCTTTTTTGATTCAAACTCAATCAAATTGAAAGCAAATAATAACAATAGTCATACTGAAATATAATGAGTAAAGTAACACAGAACTGGGTAATGATGGGTTTTGTTAACTATTTGAGGAGAACCTAAAAAACCCGTATTTACTGATTTTGTGAGCCTCAGTGGGATCCAGACTCAACTTTGGGAGCCTCTAATCAAAATAAAATTCATTAAAAAGCTCCAAACTCCTGTATGTAGTTTTATTTGTGTAAATTATTTATTAATAGCGTGCAGATTATATTGGATTTCAATAACACGACAACCACGACAACATTCATATACAGTCATATTGCTGTAATGTTAATATTAAGTTAAAATCGTCATAAATTAGGTGAAATATTCATTGTCTCTTCGCCTTTCCCTTTGCAGCTTAGTTCTTGTGTCTATGTGCGTCATTCACCTTCCATAAAAAATGGACAACAGTTTGGTCGCTGAGCAGCGTAGTGTCTCAGCCGCGCATCTGTTCCTGGACAATCCTCAGAGACTACGTTTGGGTGTGCAGAGGACCTTCTTCAGTGGTTTGCTCAAACTGCAGCAGCCCCAGAGCAGTATTTCACTCCACTCTTTCTGTTGGACATCATTCTTTCAAACTGACTACAGTCTTTCCTTCATGTGTCCCAGCTGTGATCTTTGCACTCTGTTAACTGGAGGTAGGAGCTGATGGCCTCCCTCAGGCCCTCGCTCACCAGAGAGTTGTCTGACTCGGTTCTCTTCTTCTTGAGGATCACAGACCTTTAGTAGAACATGACAGAAAAAGGTAAGAGACTTGAATCAGTTTAGTTTGTACAGTATTAATTACAATAAAATGGTGCAGCCAGTTTATCACAAATAAAGTAGAATTTTATAGTGTCAAACAACAGAAGCTAGTGCAGGAAACGATTTTGAGACCGATCATGTTTTGTTACACAGATGGCATCGAGTCAGCACAACCACAGCCTTATCACCTGGTACACTTGTTGATCTTGTTTCCCTGCATCAGTTTACCCAGCTGTAAATCATGCAATGGTGTAGGACTGAATCAACCAGGTAAAGTGACACCGTGTGACCAACATCAGTAGTTTCTCTAACCTGCTAATTTCCCTCCAGTTGATTGTAGGTCTCCTGACGGGGATGGGAACAGGCCTAGGGTCATCCAACCCCTGGATGAAGCAAGGGACCGTCAGTCGACAGCACAGCCCGTCTGGAGACTCTGTGGGTGGAAGAACCGCACTAATGTAAGTCAAGAAAACTTTGCTGTGGCAAAGGGAGAACATAGGGTGAAGATCTCAGCACAAACCTGAATAGTGTTCCACCAGGTAATGGATGGAGGGGAATGTTAGTCCTGGGGATATGTAGACCCAGGAGTTTTCCAGCTGAGAGATACGGTAGTGCTTCACAGGATTCATGTCTGAGGAGCTGGTCCTTCTCAGGATGGAGAGTGAATAGCTGTCTAAATGCAGAAAGCACACAGATAGAGGTGTTAAAATACACAGGTTTCGATTTTCAACTGTGCAAACGAAGAACTAACATACTGTCCATTTTTCCTGGAGACCAAATCTGTTCGTTACTTTTTATATATGCTATCAAGCCCTTTTTGCACACAGCTAGCGAATTCAAAGAACACAGATGTTACGATCCCAGCAGAGCTGGTCCAAAGTTATATGGAGCCCCTGCCAGAATTTTGGATCAGGATCCACTTCCAGTTAACCTTTTTATCCACCAGCCACCACTGTGCCAATACTATCTTTTTTATATTGTCTGCACTTGTTTCAGCATTCTGCATCCAGCTAGAATTTACTCCCTTACGGCGATAGTTCCAATTTTTAAAAAATGGGGTTCTGTTAAAAAGTCATTAGTGGTAAATATAGCATTTTTAATTTGCGTTAACAGATTAGATGTTGCTGGAGGGTGCAGCTGATTAGAGCTGGGCTCACAGCAAACATTTCATAGAGGTTTATCAGAGCGTTATTTTCTCAACCGGGCTGCACGGTGGCACCGTTGGTATCACTGTTGCCTTGCAGCAAGAAGGTCCTGGGTTCGATTGCCGGCCGGGGGTCTTTCTGCATGTTCTCCAAGTGCATGCGTGGGTTCTCACCGGGTACTCCGGCTTCCTCCCACAGTCCAAAGACATGCCTGTTAGGTTAATTGGTCACTCTAAATTGCCCTTAAGTGTATGAATGAGTGTGTGCATGGTTGTTTGTGTGTTGCCTGCGATGAACTGGCGACCTGTCCAGGGTGTACCCCGCCTCTCGCCCATAGACTGCTGGAGATAGGCACCAGCTTCCCCACGGCCCACTATGGAATAAGCGGTAGAAAATGACTGACTGACTGATTTTCTCAACCATCTTGCTGATCTGGATGCATCAGTGCTACTCCTACGCCAGCTGAACTGTTTAATAGCAGTTTTGAGATTAATTTAGTGTTTGTCGATAAATGTCTTATTGGACATAATTAGATTAACTTTATTTTTTAGTTTGATCACTTTGATTGCAGAGATAAATAAGAAGAAATGATTTTACCCCACATTTGACCTGTTGATCCAGGTTATTTTTTCAAGCCCCTCTTTTGTAGCTTAACATTAACATTTAGAGTTTGATTGAAGACTTGGTTGTAAAGTTAATGTGGACGACTAAAAGGCTGAAGTTGGTTCTACTTTCAAGTTTTCTCACAAGTGTATCCTAACATAACTATCCAAGAAGTTTAAACACTGCTCCATTTTGAGTGTGAAGTTTATCTAAATTCAGTTTTGCCAATAAAAGAAAATGCAGGATTAAACTAAAAATAACATGAATTTATTTCAACCCAAGAAATCATTTTCAGTAACCTATTTGCATAAAAGCCACTCTATGGCAGTCAGAATTAGATATTAGCCTACATTAGTTATAAAACCCGTTTTCAGCGTTGAAACCCAGTCTGCTGTCTCAACTTTGTTATGTCAGTCACTAGTTGCCTCAGCACCTGATTAGCAAACTAACCCGGAACTGAGTCGTTTTAACCCAGTAAGTGTACTTTAAAGTGAGTTACTTCACAGCACAGGTTAAGGTTGAATTAAATGTGTTTATTATACAGTTTACTATTAAAAAGAATTCTCTAACCTCTGTTTGTCTCTGATTCTCGGATCATGAAGGCCCCTGTCTGGTTGCTGGGATGTCTAAGGAGCTCCTCTGCTATGCACCTGCTAATCCCTGTGTACAGCCACCTGTAGCAAAAATACAAAAGGGTTATCCACATATTCAGCAAGGTGAGATGGTACGCTGCAACTTGTGTTGAAAAAAGCCATCTTGCTCATGTTTTCAGGTCTGGAAAATCCCCTGGAACATGAGAGCAGATTCACCCCCAGGAGGAGGAGGAGGAGTGAAACTGCTGGAGGCTGATCATGTGACTGGAGAGACTATATGTCTTGTTCCAAACATCTGTCTCCTCTGAGGTACAGTTCACCTACACAAAAACTCCTCCCACCTCTCATGGAACTCCCCTCCTCTCGTTACATTTTCTCCGCTTTCTCACACTTACAGCTAAATAAATGTAACCTCACTCACCTGTCAGTCACCTTTGCCGTGTAGTTGGTGGGAATGTAGCTCTCGCGGCCTGTGGTTGTGGATCTCACCATCATAAAATCACCATCACTGTGACATTAACGAACAGGCATTCATCAGTAATCTGTGTCGCTCAGTGCACTGGTGGTGAACAGACATTTAAAGTCCCACTTACTCTGACACAATGGTTAGTCTTTCCCCCATGTGCATGGTCAGTTCTGTGCGTTCAAATGATGGGTAGTCATACAGAGAGACAATCACACTTTCCTGTAGTCCTGCAGACATGAGATGCAGAGATGTTTGATTGTTCCTTTATTTTATTTTGCACCTGCATGTTTTTTGTTTTGCCTGGAGCTTACTTGGCATCGCGGGTTCAGGCTGATTTTCAAGGACCGTCCGGTTAGAATGACATCTGGTGAAGCAGGTGCCCATGCTCTTGCTGTTTTTTTTTATTTATGAGAAACAAAAACCTCAATGAGACATGCTGGGAAATATGGAGAAGCCTTTCATTTTACCCATCCTACTGATTATAATATGACTGTGCAGCAAGTGTGGCAACAAAAGAGAGTTGTTAGAGGAAGGCACCTAACCACAATAAGAAACCGTGATATCCTGTGTTAAGTTTCCATGCAACATGTAAGTGAGGGATAAAGCCTGTTTCTCAAAGCTAGAAAAAAGGAACATTTTCCTCTTATGACACGTACTCGAAAATGCATGAAGACAATGCATATATTGTTAAAATAATCTCTATATTTTTCATAACAGTACAGTTTAATGATACATGCACTCAATGAAGCTCAAAACAATATCTTGTAGGCTAAAGAAAGCAAAAAGGCACAAAAGAGACAGCAGTGTGTAACTTACCTAGATTTATTCTTGCACAAATAATTTTGATCAAATTTTCCAAGAGGTTGCAGTAAATTCCAATTCTTCCTGCAGATAAATCCTTGTCTTCTTTCTACACAGAAAATCCTTGAAAAGGTGTTATACTGAGCTCAGGTCTGATCGCTCCCTCTGCTGCTCTGCTCTCATAAAGGCTGCCGGTTTCTTGCAGCTGTTTCTAACGTGGGCTGACTGAAGAAAGGAGGTCTCCTGCTTCGCCTTTATGTATGACACCCAGCTTCCTGTGACGTGCGACACCAAGACATCTGACTTAGAACACTCTGTGATGGTCTATCCAATGAAAATCTTGATGGCTATAGGGCTTTAATCCATAGATGAATGAAATGTCAAAGAATATCAAAACTTGATGGTACAAGAATAGTTTATATAAAAAAGAAACAATATTCAAAAACATTTTTTAATTTAACTCTTTTCTTTCAACTTTTCTTTTACCATTGTCAACATAAACCTAGTCATATTGATAATTATCACCAACGTATAATTTATTTGTTAAAATACTGCAGAAACGTTCAGGACCGTAAAATTTTAACTGCTTTGCAGTACTGCAAATCCATCTTTGACTTGTTTTTTTTAACGTGTTATATGGTGTCAGTGTTACCTGCAATAATACCTTTTTTCTTGTTTTCATTTAGTATGAATCTAAATAAGCTGGTCCTGGAAACCTCACCCAAGGACAAAATAAATTGTTGGAAAGATTTAAGCAATGCAACTGAATATCCGAGTGCTTGGTTTCCCAGTCTGGTAAATAGGCTTATATGAACAAAATTGTTCTTCACTACAGTGACATCTCCTGATGTCCAGATAGGATTGCATTCTTTTGTGTTGTTCACTGAAGATTGCACTTCAATGATAGTTTTTGACAAAGCAGACTGTTTTTCAGACAGTCAGACAAAAGGACCACTTCAAGAGGAAGAACCCATTACTCCAGAAGCAACATTAAAAAACAGATTAAAGTTTGTACTCTGGCCAGACCCTGAGAACATCATCCTAACTTTGAAGCATACAGGTGGTAGCATCATGTTGTGAGGATGTTTTGCTGCATGAGGGACTGGTGCATTTCACACAAAAAGAGAAAGAACCTTACAGGTGTCTTTTTAAAAAATTGAAATATTGTGAAAAGTCTCAATATTATTTAGATTGCAGACACACTAAAATATTTTAAGCCTTAATTTCTTATTTCTTTATGATTGTGGCTTACAGATGATGAACACCCCAAATTCAGTTTCTCAAAAATATTGCATAAGATCAATAAAAAAGGATATTTAAACATTTTAAGGCTTCTGAATAGTATGTTCATCTCTATGCTCTCAATACCTGGTTACGGCTCCTTTTGGATTAATTACTACATCTCGACTGTGGAAACCTTACACTGGACTTCAAGCAACATGGATTCTGTGCCTTTTCACTCTTCCTCCTGACTCTGGGACCTTGATTTCCAAATAAAATGCAAACTTTGCCTTAATCTGAAAAGAGGATCTTGGACCACTGAGCAACAGTCCAGTTCTTTTTCTCCTTAGCCCATATGTAGTATTTGATTTGTCTGTGCATAGGAGCTCTTGATGGGTGTCTCCAGCCTCAGTCCACTCCTTGTGAAGCTCCCCAACTCTTGAATGGATTTTGCATGAGAACTCCTTAAGGACAACAAAGTCATTGTTTCGGAGTGGCCAACACAAATCCCTGAGACCTGTTGACAATTTGTGAGAAAGGCGGTCTATAGACCTGACTTAGTTACACCAGTTTGGTCAGGAATAATGGGTCCATATTTCTCCATGTAACTGCTTAAACAAAGATGGAGCCAAAATAGAAAAGTTATTGAAAAATAAAGCACATTCACAAAAACCCTGCATATGTGCAAAGTATGCAAACCCCTAGAATCAAGTGGGTGCCGTTTCTATTAATATTTTGTTCCTGCTGGAAAGACATCTTCAGCAGTAATGAGGCAGAGATAAAATGGTTGAGGTTCAGTTGGTTCTGAATCAGCTGTGCTGTGAGGTTTCCAGAGAAGCAAAATGACAACTGTCAATGGAAAGAATAAAACAGATTGGAGCTGAATCACCAGATCAGCCTGTTGGCACAGATGTAAAGTCGGTTATCAGCAAGAAAATCTTTCCAATACACAGTGTTTGATGATTTAGATTCAAAGACAGTGCAAACTGATCACTAATTATGGGTCAATCAAGCTCCACAAACTATGGCTTCATTAACACAGGGGCGCACAAAAAAATAGTAAAGAATGGAGATAAATCTTATTTCATTATAAAGCAGAATTGTGTCGTACAGAGAGGAACTAGAACATTCCTGCATACAGATCGTTTTTGTTCCACTCTGCACATTATCTCCTTCTGAAGTCGGTCTCTTTTGAAAAGCAGCTGATCATTGTTTTTTCATTGTGTGCTAAATATAGACGGCCCCATCTGTGACAGCAGCAGTTATCACTAAGAAAGGAAATAAGAGCATGTGCGGTTGGAAACAATTTCACCGCTGTCACCTTGCCTTTCCACTAACAAGACTCAAATACTAGAACGTACTGCTCTGATGTACACGTTCTGTTTGTTGGTTCATTTAAACATGAATGAACAAACAGTTGTTTTGCATTTATTGGGAGAAAAATGCCGGCAACTTGCTGGCATATAAAAAAAAATAAACACCAGACGTGTGCTTGTCTTGAAGCTTTATTCAGTAGTAGTAGAAATGGGCTGAATTAGCAGACAGTGAGATGCCATTCTTGGCCCCTATGTGACAGGACTCTTAACACATTTGTTAAAGGCTGGTAAAGCAGCACTGAAAAATACATTCAGCTGAACACAAACATCAACACAGTGCAGAAGGAAAAAAAAAAAAAAACACAAAGTTGGTGAGTTCGATCACAAAGAGAAATCTTGAACGGGTGACGTTCAAAAGCAGCTTTCTAGAAAGATCTCACTTGTGCTACAAGTTGCAACGATCTGTTGGTGTATCATCTGTCTCACTTTGTCTGCTGTCAAGATTTGACACCGCTGCTGCAGTGGCTCTAAAAAGTGTGTCCGTTACGACGCCAAATTTTTGGGATGTAAAATAATGAAAACTAAACAAGATAAATTCTTTCAACTTTTTCCATCATTTATCCTGTACAATTCAACTGAAAACCAATAAATCAGTAAGAAGGAAATTTTAAAAAGCTGCATTAACCTGGTTGAATAAGTGTGCTCACTGTTGTAGTAAAACATCGTAAAAGCAGGCTTTGATTTAATTTCGGCATTCAGTCTCAGTTTCCCTCATCTTGATCTGGCAGCATTCACCCCCACTCCCTGGCTTGCAAAAGGCTTCCAAATCTATCAGGTTTTGTCCACAGTCCTTTTCAGGATTTTCTGTCAGATTCAGTTCTGGACGGTGACGTGGATTTAGAAATATGCTTGGACCAGTGACACTAAAAATAAAATTCCTCTTTGTCTTCAGCTTTCCAACAGGCACCTAACAGTTTTCAGTCAAAACTGACCGGCATTCAGAAATGTTCATAATTTCATCCACTTTGATAAAAACCTCACTCCCAGCAGCAGGAAAGAGTATAACGCTGCCAACACCAACTTTCACTATGGACAAAGTGTTCTTTGGTGAAATGAAGTGTTGGTTTGGTGCTAAACAAACTTTTTCAAATCATGAACCAGGTTAGTTCCATCTGATCATCACATTTTGTCCAATTTTGTTTTGAAAGGTTTCAGCCAGCTTCTGTCTCACAATCCTACTCCTAGGTCTAGATCTATAGGGAACACAAGAGGCCCCAGTTAGAAATGTACTTTTGACCTTCTGCTACCCTTCCTGACCGCTGATTGTCACTCCAGTTATTTATGACTTGCTTCACTCTGCCATGGTATCTAAATAATGCTATGGAACTATTTGCACCCTTGTCCTGACTGCTACCTTTGTACAATGAGACAGTTTAAAACCTTTGTAACCAGGTCCCAAACTATAGCTTAAACACAGGATATGTTCAGGTTTGGTATAATGGATGGGAAGAAGACTAAATTGAAGAAGAGATTTGTTTTTCTTTTTAATCGTACAGGGTAAATGTCACATTATATGTAGAAACAACATTAAAGTGATTGATCAGGGTCTCATTATTTTACATCACTAATACCTTCTATTTTAACAGGGCTGTGCACACTTCAGAGCGCCACCGTATACCAACAAGCATTTGTGCGGTTTATGAACACTTGTGTACTTTGTGACTTATATGCATTACAGTGGGTTTAAAAACAGAAACTCGGTGACTCACAATTTGTGGAAAATCCGTGTTAGGAATAAAAAAAAAAGTATTTCTACAATGTGTGAAGAGTTTTAAAACAAAGACAAAATAATTACAAGGTTAGATAGCTGACTCAATCCCATGGTTTAAACATTTAAATATCCAACATCTGAATGGACTCATGGTTCATGTTAGTATTTTGACTTTGACAGTATATATGTATAACATATCCTCTAATATGCATCTGTTGATATATTTATTAGATTCTCCTTTCTAATCACACACACTCCCCTGGCGTTGAGTTGCTTGGGAGCAGGATGAGAGAGAAAAAGAGATGGCAGAGAGAGGGGACATATAAATTACTATGGGAGTGTGCAAAGAGGTGAGGTGGGATTTAACAGGACACCTCCATGGTCTGGGGTGCCACCTGGCTGTCCAGGGTCCCGGCGGCGCCGCTGCCCTCCAGCAGGCTGCTGATGTTGTTGCGGCTGCGGCTGCTCTCCATGGAGGCGATGCTGGAGGAGGAGGTGGTGCGCGAGCGAGCCAGGCGAGTCATTCCTGCTGACGGCACTGAAACAAGGAGGGAAAAAATACAACAGATGTTAATATTCAACTCACACACACACACACACACACAACACACACAGACCGGAATGACGCAGGAATGCAGAAACAACAGAAAAATGCTTATCCATGCAAGCAATTCTCAGATAATAACTAAGCGGGATAAAATAAAAAAGATTTGTGACTGAGAACTGTTGAATGTGTCCACCGAAAGAAAAATGACAACAATACAACAGAACACGGCATTTGCAGCAGCAGCAGTAACGGGCCATGCAGAGGAACGACACTGGCGTAGGACATGCTAGCTGGAAGAACTGAGCTCCTACAGGGAGATGAATGTATGCAAAAGGTACTCTAAAATGTAGATAGAAACATCTAAAAAGAGCTCTCTGGGGAGCTTTCTGCATACATTCACATTCAGTCACTGTAGAAGCTTAAGAGGCCATTTTGGTTCATAGTCTCCTGGTAGAGTCTCTGCTCAGGAGTCCAGTACCTGATTCGTTGCTCAGGTGACTGAGGAGAACATAGGGAACTGAAGGCAATAATAGAAGGAGGAAAGACAGGAGAAAAGGAGGTGTGAAAAGGTACGTCTGATGTTGCTTTTTGTTTATAATGTAGGCTTTGTTTGAGCTCAGCAGTGGATCGGGACAAACAGCAGTTCGCTAGCAACAAGAGCTAAGAAATCATAGCATGTGTGCACACTTTCAGGGTTATTTCCTGTAGGCTTTGGCCGTTTCCTGTTGCATTTCACACTGTCCCAATGTGTTAATGAGAAAAATCAAGCTGAGGTGCTGAGTTTTATTTTGCACACTTTCTCTGCATGAAAACCTTTTTAATCTGCTCTAATCCTGCAGTGACATTTACTCAATAGGTGGACTCCACGGCCTTTAAAGCAACCCTAAGGCACTGGCCCCACCCTATGCTGTCTCCCACAGTGAGAGAAACAAAGAGCAAAAGTGAACTGACATTAAGGGATTCACACATATGGCGCCCTGGAATAGTGTTCATACTGCTTGAAGTTGTTCACATTTTGTCACGTTGCATCAAAATGTGTTTTATTGGTGACAGACCAACAGAAAACAGCTGCATAACTGTAGAGGAAAGACAATTATCCAGGTTTTCTTTTTTACAAGGAGAAATCCGAAAAGTGTGGTGTGCATTTGTATTCATTACTCTGATACATCTTAATGCAATCCATTGAAACTACTTGCCCTCTGAAGTCACCTAATAAGTAAACAGCGAGTTTAATTTAATCTAGCTGTTCTGTGAAGGCCTCAGAGGTTTATTAGAGAGCATTTGAGAACACACATCATCATGAAGACCAAGGAGGAGAGTTAAGTTATAAAACAAAATCCCAGCTTTCAACATCTAACAAAGCACTCTTCAATTCACCATCTGCATGGGACAACTGCAAACCTACCAAGACATGGTTGGCCACCTTAACTGACAGGCTGGGCACTCCATAAACCTAGCCTTTATGGATAAATGGCAAGAAGCAAGTCTTTGTTGAAAGAAAGCCATAAGATGTTTGCCACAAGCCATGTAATGAACACAGCAAATGTGGAAAAGGTGATCTGGTCTGAGGAAACCAAAAGTGATTAACTATATGTTTAGTGTGCAAAAAACACTATATGTGGTAGAAAATTAACACCCCCTGAACACACTATCCATGGAATAGTGAAACATGGTGGTGGCAACATGATGCTGTGGAGATGCTTTCCTCAAGAGAGACAGAGAAGCTGGTTGGAGTTGATGGGGAGACGGATGGATCTAAATACAGAGCAATACAGGAACAAAACCCGTTAAAGGCTGCGAAACACTTGAGACTGGGGCACAATGTCACCTTCCAGCAGGAAAACAACCCTAAACATTCAGCCAGAGCTGAAACAGAGTGGTGTAGCTCCAAGCATATTCATGTGTTGGACTGGCCCAGTCAAAGTCTAGACCTACAACCCAATTAGAATTTATAGCCTGAAAAGACCTGAAAACTGATGTTCGCAGACAGTTTCCGTCCAGTCTGACAGAGCCTGAGCTATTTTGAAAAGAAGAATGGGCAAAAATTTCAGCTGTAGGTGTAAATTGCTGGCAGAGATACTTCAGTGACAGGTGGTTCTACAGTGTATTGAGTCAGAGCAGCTGAATACAAATGCACTTCAGCATTTATTTGTAAAAAACATGTATTATTTAATTATGCCCTAGTTGACTTGTGTTGACCTTTCCCACAAAATCTGAGCAAAACACATCAAGGTTTTTTTGGCTGCCATGTTGACAAAATGTAAAAATGATAATTGTTATGAATAATTTTGTAGGGCACTGAATACAGATGCTTTCTGTGTGAGAAAGGAAAGCACAACCTACAGTCATCGTGTCATCCACTCGTAGGTCACAGTCACCTTTTTCTCTTTTTTTTTGTAATTACAGACAGTAAAACCTGGAGACCCGTTTAACTACGAGACGTCACTCTCCCTCCAAGGAGTGCATCAGTAACCAGTTGTGTATAAAAAAGGAATAGCACACCAAGAAAGATCAAAGGGTCACTTTCAACACCCACTCTGTGCTGAACAGGAAGCAAATTGCTGTTCAGCACATTGAGTGTGATTTTAGACACAATCCTCACCTACTGAGAGCTGTGAGTGGTGCACGCTGCAAAGAGCACAGAGGAAATTATATTAGCATGAGCCGAGTCCTAGAGGCTGTTTCTCTGTGACGGGGCTGACAAAAGATCGCCTCTTTTCAGGCCCTCCTGGACACATTCCAATCCACCCCCCACCCCACCTTCGGTGTTTACCAAAAGGCTGCAGTGAAAACAACCCCCAGCTTAAGGGTCTTTTGTAATGTCACTCACGTCAACAGGAAATTCACGTGGTAAACAAAGACCAACCTGAACCACAAGAACGTCATTCCAAAGCAGCTTGCAAAGTGACTACAAAGTCAACTAGTTGGAACCAGAGTTACTATATTTGTTTACATGTTTTTCGACCTTTGACACATAAAAAAGGACAACTGTTTACTTACTATATCCCATGCCCTGAACAAAGTACTTGAATGCCTCAGCAAGCTTCCCTGGCTGCAAATAGAAAAAGCAAAGATGAGAGCATACCTTAAGTAATAAAGGTGGATGTTACGTTTCTAAAAAGTAAAAAAACTAACCTGCACGACTTGTGGCAAGCCTCCACAATCAGCCATCTAAAGGATTATTATTAGTCTTATTAACAGAGCCTTTTTACCTTTAAAATATCAGTTTAATTTATTCTAAATAACAGGATCTTTCACCTTTAGCAGCGTGGTCTTGGTGGGATTTAACCTGGAATTGCACTCCACCTGAAACACAGATGTCGTTAAAGAAGAAGAAGCAAATTATTACGGATTTTCCATTTTTTTTCCTAGAACACCTTGCATCACTGAAACTGTAACCTACCACAGCCTCAACAGCAGGTGATGTGTCACCAACCACCAGTAAGGCAGGGCACCTGGAGCAGATGGTGAAAAAAACGTCTAAGGTAACGCTGTACTCTGAAGAAAACACATCAGTACCAACTCAGTCTAAACACTTACGTTAGTGTGTTCACTGTATCCTCATTCAACCCCACGATGGGCCTCTCAATCTCAAGGTCTCGGCGACTGGAGACAAAGTAACGGCGTGTAAGAGAGGATGAAACTATGTGAACCTAAACAAGGAACTAGAAATTCTAAATTTGCGTTGACCTCAGCTGTGGATTTCAGATTTGGATTATTGGGAGCACTTCACTAAGTTTAGACCAAAACAAAATGTGTGGACAAATAAAGAAGAAGAAAACACATTCATTGAGTGTATTTATTTCCTTGAACCTACTACTGGTAGGAGCCACAAAACAGGGCCAGGTTGTCCTGGTTGATGTCTTGGGCAATGTGCAGGCGGTAGGTCTGGATCAGCTCCTGGTTTTCTGTCAGCTCATCCTGAAAAACAGATTACTTAAACTAATACAAATAAAACTAAAAACATTTTACGGTTCCTTGCACTACAGTAATCATACCCCTTGAAATGTTGCACATGTTGCCACCCTCAGCCTCATGCTGCCACTACCATGTTTCACTGTGGTGTGTTCAGGGTGATGTGCAGTGTTAAGTTTGTAGATTTTTACATTGTCGTAAAAAATTGTATTCTTGTCCTGCTAGTGTGCCCTAAAGTAATCACACCCACTGTGTGCATGCAATTAAAGGGTCCAATTGCAGAACAATTTCCGTTTCACCCACTTCATTACAACGGAATATTCCAGTGAGGGGCTCACGCCCAGCTTGTCTCATAACTAACAATTGCCTTTGTTTTACAAGAAGAAACCACATTCTGTAAACAAGTGTTTTATAAATATGAGCGATTGAGCTCTGACTGCCAGAGCAGCTTGATGCTTTGTATTCAGTTGCTTTCACTTGCTTCAAGTTTTAATAAACTATTTGAGTGTTCTCACTTTCGTCACATTTTTTTACTCTTAACAAGGACGTTTTTTTGTTTTTTCCCACCACAACACCTGATATCCACCTCCCAAGGCCACAAAAGTTCACTTTTTGTCGTTTCATCCCCCTTTCACCCCTTCCTCAGCAGTCAAAGGGAAACTTATTTCCACTCGTCCCTCTTTTTCCCCTTGTTTCGCCCTCGTCCACAACATATCTTGTTGCAAACAGCAAACATTCGACTAACCCCTGCTTAGCTGCCCCTCTGCGGTCCCGGCCCACCTTACTTCCATCACAAGAATCAGATGTTGTTACGGCCTCCTTACATAGTCAGGACCCACCAAGAACACCCGTACGGTAATTGATGACTGCTCCCAAGCCACACTTCCATATTTCACCATTTACGCCATGAAAACCAAGGTTTAAATATGTTTCCCTCTTCTTTTTCGAAGACAACCAAGCCCCGCCCCCATAGAAAAAGAACTGTTTAGGTCATACTTAGTTTATATGCAACACCTCTTTCGAGCTTAGACGGACAGGCTACTTTCTCTGTTCTCGAGGATGTTATATAAAACGCTCCTGGTATTGTCAAAAGATCCTACATACCTGAGCTGTCGGATCTCGGACCAGCCTTAATCCCTTTTCAGATCCCAGCGTACTTTGCTTTAAAAAATAAAACCATGCTCCAGATCCTGTACTTTGCCGTCTTGTCACAATTACGCCATTTACTACCCCTTCTGGGCATGTGTTCGATAAACTACAAAAAAACCCTACAATTAAATATGAATACACTACGCAAATGCAAAATGTTGTGACTCATATAACCACAAAATGTACGAGGAACGTCAATATATCACCACTCGCCGCCAGGGGCTCTTGGTGAATTTCGTAAACACATTTGCATTGTTGATCCCCACATCTGCTAGCAGGCGTCATCATTTTTCCCGTCGTCTGTCTACTTCCGGGCTCGAATTCCTCTATAGCATTCCCTTGTTTGTATTGACCGTTTGTTGCTCTTAGCAGGTCTAGAATCTACCTCTCTACACCCGATTAAAGACCCCCATCTCTCAGTCCAGCATAACAATATTCTGCGCTCACAACAAAGGACCTTACCGATCAAACAATTCTGGTTTTCTTCCACTTCTAGAGAAAAAGCCGCCTGCACTCCAGGTCCGCTCTTGCCGACACTTGCGTCCAGTGCGTCTAACCAGCAAAGCCTATCCCCCTACCAGAAACTCTACTACTCGCTGACCCCGTATCACAGTAGTCCATGAAGTGGTCCCCCCAGACCTCATGAAGACTATCCATCCCCAAGGTATGCTCCAGCCTACGGACGCTCACACACCAGCCAGCAGATTACAGGCATCCCCCCCTCGCTAAAATCGCATATTATCATATTGCTTCGCCTCTAGTGTCGTTCTTTTACACTTTACCATATGACGAACACCCCCACCTTTCTGTACTCCAGCAGAGCAACCAATACAAAACTCGCAACACAGCCACTAATTATAGAGTACCGTCTTTGTCTGAAAATAAGACCAACCCAGGAGTAACATGGCTGACGTCACTCAATTTACAAATAAAAACTTAATTAACAAACAACATTACTTCAACACAACTCCGACTTCACTTATCCCGTTTGCGCTTTTAGCCGTCCCAGACCACGTGGAATCAATAATAGAACAGTACAAGACTCTCCCGCCCAAGACAAGTTAATTCATTAATGTACTGAGGTCATGGTTTATGCCATTGTCCCAAGAACAGACCCGTTCACCAGCTAGATCCCTGTGATCCAGCCCCATCTGGATGACTACTTAGCTACATGTGCCCTTTTTCATCAAATATGCTTCATTAAATCTGAGAACATTTAGCCTCCCTACACACAGTCATCTCTACTGTGATACCTTTTGTGATAACCTAACCTTATTACCGCTGGTCCAAGCAATTCCTTCTTGTCTAAAGCGACACGTTTACTCGCTCTCCCCCCCCATACCCTCCCCCTCCCGGTCCCAATCATGATTATCTTGCCTCTTCTTTAAGCTCTGCCGCCCCCTATCTAATCTATTTCCCAAAGTCTTCCTTTATTGTCCTCCTTCCCCTTGAGGCCCTCTCGATACCCCCCCACACCGTCAGCCGCGCGAACCAGTGCCCAGGCCCCCTACCTTATCACTGATCATTACCCTAGCCAGACAACAACCCTTCCACATAGGGATTTATTCTTCCCTTACTCTTCTTCATGTGGACAAATTCTAACCGTCAACCCCATCGTGCGTCTCCCGAAACTCAGAAGTGCTCCAATGACTGGGAATAACCTTATATTTTTTTTGTCTGCTACGCTGATGTAGTAAACTAGTTCTAATTCTAGGTTAAACATCAACTTCAAAATCTGCCATTTCATATACATTCAATTCTCCGAGTAACATGTAGACTACCCTCTGTTTGTCACATTCCTTCAACAACAATGGCCCCTCTACTCCTTCTCTAAACCGGTTTCTTGTGGTCCGCTGCCCCCTCGAACAAGTTTTGGCAGTAATGAAAGTTGCGCACTAGCACGACCACAAATCAAGCTCATCGTACCAGTCGTCGACGTCCTCCCTCTCCTCGCATTTCCCCCAGAAAACCCAGTCCGGCAACAAAGGCCTCTGGCGTCCCCGTCTTTCGTTTCTTTCAGGGAAAGGTACAGGATTAAAGTGATTGTAGTGCACTAGGCCTCGTATTTTAGAGAGAGAAAGTTTGAATCATTAAACACAAATAACTCTTTACTATCCCATTGACCGTATCTCAATAAGCATTAATTCATTCAAAAAGCACCTTTTGGTGCCTCCCTTTTACCAAGAGCCTTTGGAGCCATGCCATGCCTTCTAAATGGGAAAAACACTAACATGCATGGAGGATGACATCTCGTCTGCGACTACGGCTGTCTATTCCTGTAAAACGGATTGTTTTCTTAAAAAAGAAAAAGAAAAAGGCCTTTATGATGGGAAAAAAATTCTAATGAATGTGTGGCCACTTATTGGCAGCACAAAAAGCACTCTTACTTTCCTCAAAGACCCTACGGGTAAAGAAGTTGGATTTCCTCTCACCCAATAAGCATAGAAGCAGTGAATGGAAGCAGCTAAAAGTCCCACTTTATCTCTTTGTTAGAAACACCAAGATTATCAAACAGTGAAAAACTGGATTTCAAAGATAGGAACAACCAATATGCAGCCGAGGGACAATCACACAACACAGTTCATGCCATGGCATGGAAAGACTGTTCTAGTAGTGAGTCAGCAGCCAGACCACTGAGATAACAGCTGATGTTCTTTATGGGCACAATGTTTATAAGATAAGAAAATGTCAAGTTCTTCTTTTGTATGCGTCTTCCGTCAGCCTGTGAATAACATTAAATAAATCAATGGGCTCTTCATTTCCCCTGCATGTTTACCTACAATAAAAGCTGCTGGTGTAACAGCATTTTTCTTACCGTCTAAGATCAATAAATAAGGTAACATATGACTGTAGCTATAATCTTATTGTATTAAAGTATTTTAATTTCTCACCCATTTACTACGTGTGTAGTATTAAATTAAAAGCTGAAAAACAACATGTGAGAAAACTGCTGTAATTTTGTGTAGTGGTAAACCCTCCTGAATAAAACATGGACTGAAAGGTGGGTCTTCCAGCTGCTTCCACTCACTTCTACCATGTTCTACACAACCAGTACACAGCACGCCAATATAACGTAGGTTATTGTGGTGACAGTTGTTGGAGGGATTGTGGTGATGCATGCACGTGGAGATTATGGTAAAAAATGATGGTCAAAACCACAACAAAACATGCAATGTCTAACCTGAATGCTGCTAGAATTTTGGTTTTTGAATGACAAGTTTTTATTACAAGCGGTCATTCTGAGACAAAATATCTCCTGAATAAATCAGTATATAAATCCTTGCCCCAAAAGCTCACACTTAAGCTGGAGACATTGCTATGACTATGTTTATTTTAGGTGGCTATTTGAGGAAAATAAATTAATTTCTATTTCTTTTCAAGTAAATGTGTGTTAATCTGGGCATGGGAACAAGAAGCAAACGGCAAAACATCAGAATTATATGGTTAAATGTTTGAAAGCAAACAGTTACAAAATGAAGACACTGATAAAACCCATGAAGAAGTGTTGGTTTAAATGAAGACCTGAAAGCTCGAACAGAGAGTGCTAGGACTCTAAATGAAGGCTTAAAATTGCCTGGAGGCAGAGAGAGGCTGTCTGGGGAAATACAGGATCTATCTTGCTCAATATCGAGTGGATGCTGCAGATGCTGCTTTCGGCCAAATACAAACACAGAGCAGCGTGAGCCACTCTGTCCATCCCAGGTAAACATATTTTCTTCCCAACCTGTTAAGGCAAACATGTTTCCAAATCAATGTTTCCACTTTTTTCCTCCACTTTTAAAACAAGCACAGACTGTCCTGAGAGAGATTTTTCCATCTCTGCACCTCCCTATATTACCATCCTCTCTTTTCATTATTAATCTGTCAGTACTTCCTCACTCCTCCAGAGCTTTCTGCTAGATTGTGTTAATTTTAACTTGAGTTAAGTTAGCACAGAAACCAGGCGTACTAAAAAGGAGGGAATCTTCAAGGTGATTCATCACAGGTGAATAGCAGCATAACAGCAACCTGATGCCCTGTGTAGGTTTGATAAGAGGCTGTAATGTTTAATGTGTAACAAGCTGTTTGATCTGAAAACCTCAGGTGAGACGGCAGGTTGCGCTCAAAGCTAAATCAAACGTATCAATGCGGAGGACTCACTGCAAAGCGGGTGAGGACGTAAGCTCCTGCTCCTACACCGATGCCGATCACACTGTTGACCCTACAGAAACAAAAGGTTACTGTAGCATTCAAGATACAAAACATCCAAACACTTGCACCACACCGTTAATCAGCCAACAACAGGGAAGACGCTCACTTCAGCTGAGTCATCACAGAGGGCAGCATTTCAGCCAGCTCGTCCATGGTAGGGTAATGGTATCTGCAGACAGATGAGAGGCAGTGCAAGTTGTAAACAGACATTTTTAGTGTCTTGCAAAATTATTCATACACCTTGATCTTTTTTTTTTTTAAACATCATGTCATGTTAGAGCCACAAACCTCAATGTATTTTATTTGGATTTTGAATAGCTGAAAAGTGGATTGAAACTGATACATGGTTTTCAACTGGCTATTCTGACATATGAATATCTAAACCAGTCCTCTGCAGCTCAGGCTGTATGTTGAGGACAGGTTTGCACATGTGGAATCAGTTTACTAACAAGGTGACTTGAGAAGGCAATCGGTTGCCCTGGATTATATTTAGGGGCATTAGAGTAAAGGACGCTCAATACTAATGCTTGCGACATATTGTAAAGACTTTTTTAAAAAAATAATTTTTCTCCACTTCTCAGCTATGCACCACTTTGTCTTGGTCTATAATATAAAACCCTAATAAAATACACAGAATATTAATGTGACAGTATTTCAAACAGTTATTGGAATATGAATAGTTTCTGAAGGCAGTTTACTTATGTTTCAGGTAATAAGAGAAAATAAGTTTATTATAAATTTACAAATTGAAGGAGGTTCATTCTTGAAAAATATGACTGACAGACCAGTGAAAATGTTTCATTAGTAAATGAACTCGCTGCGACGCTCACCCACTGGGGAAGGGAGGCGCTCCCTCCTGCTGGCCGGGTGCATCCACATGGACCACAGCAAAGTGCTGGGTGATCTCCTGCATGTCCTCATAGTTGAACAGGGTGTTGAAGCAAGACTTGTCTAAAAGAAGACCAGATGGACACATCCGACAAGTTTAAAAGCAAACCCTGTCATCTATCCTGGAGGGTAGGACATCAGTGAACACGTTTAGGCTGACTCACGGTTGAGCCCAATGTCGTGATAGGTGAGGATGACAGGTCTGTTGCCCTTGGGAACGCCTCTCATCGTCACATGGAGAACACCGTGTGGAGTCTCAACATCATGCTCCTGCAACCAAGGAGAGGAGAAATGAGCTCCGGATGAAAGGAACAACACCTCGAGGGGTGCAAACAGTCAAGACTTTCTTTCAGATTTAAACAATAATTCTAGAAAAACAACTCAGTCTGCAGCAAGGCTACAACAGAAGTCCCCCAGACGTTCATGTTGCCTGTGGATGAACCTACCACACAAACCGCTGCCGGGTTGTTTCTCCAACCCAAACGGTGGGCTTACTTTGCAAGGACAGTAGTCCAAAAACTGTGACCCCAGTTTGTTGGGTCAGAGAAGAGACATTCTTCACAGACCACCATTTTGAACTATACAACTACCTGATGAGACTTCACTGAATGAAGGAAGAAATGTTAGGATGTCAGTGGGTTGTGTTAAAGGCTTTAGCTCACACTAGAGAACCAGGTTGTTTGTGCTAGTTAGTACAAGCTAGTGCTAACCATGGCCAAACAATCAAACATTTAATACAGACAAGGCAAGAAGCTGAATTTATTTCCTGCAGGTGTGTTTCAACATAATTTTTGGTCTTATATGTACTGGTTTCATAATTGATTCAATTTTTGGAGTTTTGACCAAAATGCACTAAGGAGAACAAAGATCTGATTCAGTCTAACCATAGTTATTAGGTATCGATTTTGCCATTGAAATTTAGTTGCCAACCCATTAAAATACAAATTGAACTGGAAAAGAAAAGTAATACATTTTAACTCAAATATTATTAATTTAGTAATAAAGGTTATCAGTTATATTTTTCAACCTACTGCATGGTTGTACTGACCCAGACTGGTTTCTTTTTACCACTGTGCTGGCAACCTAAGCAAGGTAAGAAACGTCCCCCCAAACATGGACACAAAGATCCAAGACTGAACCAAACTCTTTAACTTACATCACTATTAACTTAGACATGAAAACTGGGAAAACACTAAATCACTACACTATATTCTTTGTCAGTAAAGAGTTTAGGAAATTTGTCCTTCAGAGTCTGAATATTTGTCACGTTTTTTTAAAACCTCCCCAGTCCGTTACTGTTTCTGCTGGTCTGGATCAGAAGATGCAGTGGGTTCATTTTGCTGTCCTCAAATTTCTGACATTTTTCTCTTGGATGTTAAAAAAATGCATTTCAACACTTGTTTTGTCTTAGAAATAACATAAACCCAAGTATAGAGCAAAACCAAATATCCAGCTACATGAAGAGTTAAAACACCAGGTTGTTTAAGGCTTTTTACTCACATGTTAATGATCGGGTTTTCAGTGTCTGTAGTATCTGCTTTCCTTGGCATCTTTATTTGGTCAAGTCTAATGTTGGCGTACAACAACTCGGTTACAAATTCTGCTTGATGAATGTATTCTCATAACTTTATAGAATAGGAAATTAGTACACCTTAAACAGATTACCCAGATAGTTATATTAGCACTAATATTGTCAATGTTTAGGACAAGTTATTTTTTTTATTGCGTTTTTTTTCGCTCCGATATAATCCATGACCTAATTAGGAAGGGTTGTCAAGTACCACGAAATGATCACAACACGTTTATGTGTGTGTTTGTTAGTGTGCCTCTGGATGTTTTTTAAATGATAAATTTCAGTAAAAGCAGCCAGATATTTCTTTTGTGTCTTTAAATTAAGACGATCTCACCAGGCGATTTGATTCATCATTGGCAGCGACAATAAGCAAGTTCTAACAAACTCATTCATAAAGTCTGAGTCCACAAGGACACACTCAAGGGTTTACAAATCGGGTATGCAGAGCATGCATCTTTTAGGTTTTGAGCCCTCGAAGACACAAAGCGGTGAAAAGGGCAGGCTGCACAACCCTTTTCATTTAGCAAAATAAGAAACACTATTGTTCAGGACACTGAAACTGCTTTCACCGGGATGACTCTGCAAAAATGTCGGCATCATGTGCTTTAGCCCAATGGCTTTGCAGAAAGAAATCAAATTTAAAGAGTGCACGCCTGCGGTTTTCTCTCTTATTTCTTCATCATCAACTGGGAAACCCCACGTTTGTGTCAGATGAAGAAAAAGGTGACTTAAGGATGCCAAAAAAAGTGCTTAACAAATAATCAACGCATCAACAGTGTTCATGTAATTCGGAGAGATGTTAAGAAGTGACGAAGCAATTTCCCGGGCCTCCCTGTGATTCACAGAATCATCATATCCTGACAACCAAACAGATTTCTCAAGGTCAGCATGAAGTGGTGCTGCAAGCAACACTGCATGATGCAGCTCCATACATCTGTGAGGGCGTGTGAGCCGCACAGAGCAGCGGGTGGGGCCCATCAGGCGCATCGGTCCCAAGGCCCACTGGTCATCAATAATGAAGAGAGAAAGCCTGAGTGAACGCGAAACCCACGTTAAGGACAACCGATCGTAAGCCAACGTGATTCTGACTGCGTGGCTCTGCTGGCTCGTGAACTCCTAGCAGCATTTAGAGAATATCTGAAGCACATGTGTTGTGAACACTTCAGATTAGATGGAGGCTAATCCTGAAGGCATTGGCTGCTATAATCAATTGGATCTGCTGTGTATAACGGACACAGCAACACAGGAGGAAAGGAGATGATCCAGACTGTGATGGACGGAGATGACTTGACAGTAAAGATGGGACACCTTAGTGATACATAGAGAAAAAGAATCAGCTGATTGTTGGTCAGACCTGTTTGACTCCCACTCTAATGTAAAGATCATTTTCCCTTGATCAGAGATAAGCTTTCACACCAAAGATTAAAGATGCAGTGTGGTATTAGAAATCTGTGGCAAATGAACCAGTACTGAACATGACCCCCCATTATGTGATCAAATAAACCCTGAGGGAGGATTCTTGCCTTCATGCGAAGCCTTTGCACATGGTGTGGCAAAACAACGGGTTATAGAAGGAAAAACTGTCTCCACGACCGCGTTGCTGCAGAATGCTCATTTCTAAACAAGGACAGAGTCAAGGACAAGTCCACAAATATTCTTTGCTCAAATGCTTGTCTTCGGCTGTGTGTGAATGTTTGTTTACCAGAAAGAGCAGGGGCATGCACCCCACCGCTGATATGGAACGAAAAGGTCCGTGGGAAAACCCCAGGGTAAAAGGGAAGGGGAATAGACAATACAAGAAGCCGGAGTTAGATGGGAGGAAAAATTTTTTTAGAGCGGGGAAAGCAGTGGCAGAGAGAAGAGACAAGAGGCTAACTGTGCCTTAAAACAGAAGGACTGCATCACTTTCATTTCTCGTGTCATTTCCAGCAGTAACCCAGCTCTAATGTAGAAGAGGAATGAAGAAGGAAGGGAGAGAAAGAGATTTCCATCTGGCTTAAAGTGTTATTGATTCATGCTTCAAGTCTCTCATCACGTTTCTGAACACAAACATGTATGTTTGTATTAGAGATGAACTGATCAGCCTGTACCTGGCTGATTTTCTTTGAGGCAGGACGGGAAAATTTGTCCTGAAGGGGTAAATCGCTGTAATTTAAATTTTTGGACCTTTCTCTTAAAAATACACAGCAACAAAAAAGGGGAAAAAGGGGGCAGATCCTCGCAGCGAAGGAATGAAATGTCTTTAGGGATGCACCAATCCAGCTTTTCCTGGCTGACACGGATTTAAAGTAATTTTTAGGTCTGGGTTGTCCGTTTCTGACCAATTCAAAACTTTTTTTTCATTTTTTCTAATACCTTTAAAAAAAAAGGGGAAAAAAAAAATTGTGCTGCAGGTTCCTTGAGGGGGAAGGAAAAACATTTTTTCAATCCCCCCTTTAAAATAAAGAAACCCAAAAGGGTTTAAATCCCAAAACTCCTGTTAGCATATACGTACAAAAACAGATTTTGCCGTATTTGACCTGCTAGGAGTATTGCCGGACTCTACTTTCTCTCACCAATCCCAGAGAGATTAAGACAACATTCAAACGTCTGTTTCCGTTCCAACATCATGATGTCTCCAGAGTTCTCCCTGAGCTTTAGCATCTCTGCCATTAAGATCCAGGTTGACTGTAGCAGTCCATCTAACAGGCCAATAGGGATGGGAAGATTTATCCTTTTATAAAGAATAAAAAAAATTTTAAAATTCAATTTTAACCCTTTTGCTTTTTAAAAATACCTTTTTCCACATTCTATTTTTTTAAAAAAAAAAATTTAAATCATTAGCAATTTGTAAAGAAATTATAAGTGTAATTCCATATCTCCCATCCCTACTGGTCAAATATATTATTGACATGTGGAGTTTGAATGCATGGAATGTCCTTTGGGATATTGTCCACACTGATATTGGAATGACAATTGTGATTCAGCACATTGAGCTATAGGAGGAAAAAGCATGAGGCTGGACTAAGCTGGGAAATGAAGGGCACTGAAATCTACTCCTGCCTGCTTTAGGTGGATTGTAGGAATATTGGGCATATTTCTATGCTTAAAATAGGAGTATCAGCATGTTCCTGGGTTGCAAAAAGGTTAGAAATGATTCTTTGCTCAAACAGAACTATAGTGACTGAGGTGGGTTGCAAAATAGAGATACCATGCTCATATCTTCCCGCAATGCCTCGGTCATCAATACCTCCACTCTATTTTCCTCGTCCAGCTAGGAACATCAAGCTCGGGTATGAACCACTCAACGGTTGCATGCAGACACAAACATACATCCATGTGTTCTGTTCCTATTCTAAAGGGATATGGTGGCCCTCCCCTCCTGCAGCCCCCATGATACACTCATGTGGCACATTGAAGCAGTGTGCTGGAGCTACAAACCCAATGACTCTGCAGGGAAGGGGGAGCAGCAGAGGTTTTTAATGTGTTGCTGCCACAGTGTGTGTTGGGCTGATTGACCTCCCTCCCTTTGCCTCTTTTCAGTGATGGATGAATAGGGAACACAATGCAAGAGTGCACCTTAGACTGATAGCAGAGCAAAACATGTTCTCCTACAGCGACACACATGTACCCTGCAACACAGTTTTCAAAATGCATCACCACACCCAGAGCAAGTTTATTCAGCACAGGCTGCACAAAAGGGCACTGTGTGACCTGTGGGTGCACACACACCTAGCAAACGTTCACCTTGTTCTAGCAACTGCGATCCAGGACAGACCCAATGAGCTACTAACAGTTTGTCTTTTGAAAAAGTGCACAATAATGCCTCTGATCTGCTCTCCTCTAAAGTACCAACTAGGGGTTTCAAGTCAGACACGTTAGGCACTCACCGCATCATTCCCAGCATATGAAATCTGCTCCAGGTCCAGGACAGTTGACATGTTTTACCCACGCAAGGAGAGGCGTGTGTTATGCTATGTGCAAGCGTGTGCTGAGCAGCTTTTAAGATCTCCAAAAGGAGGAGGAGGAGGAAGAAGAGGGAGGAGGTGGTTTTGGTTGGATGGGAGGGATGTAGGGTGAGGCTGCCAGAGCAGCAGCAGCAGCGACAAGGGAGGAAAAGAGAAAGACAGAACCGTGCGAGCAAGAACGACACGGGTAAACAGCTTGAATGAAAACAGAAGGAGTGTGGAGAAGGGGGGTGGATGAGATGCAGAAAGAGAAAGAGAGACGGGGGAGTGGTGGGAAAACGAGCAGGAAAGGAGACGGACGAGGAGGAGAGTGAGACTGCGGATTGTGCTTGGTAGTCACAGTGCGTTCGTGCTTTCAGCCAAGGCTGCATCTAATTGGACTGCGGACGGTCAGGTGGGTGGTGGGAGAGGGTGGGTCTTCGAGGAGCATCAGGAGGAGGAGGAGGAGGAGGAAAACTAAGTGGAAGAGGGGTGAAGGGGTGCAAGGGATGCAAAAGCAGTCCAGGAATATTGAAAGGCTGCTGACATCACTCCATGTTTTCGATGAAGAGGAGAGGCAGGGAGGTGGCTGACTTTGACGGCTTGCCCTGCGTTGTTTTCAGCATCAGTAAAATGGCCGCTCATGACCAAGGTTCCACAGTCGCTGCTGGGAGGGATGTGAATGACCTTAACTTTGGGACAAGAAATATCCCCCTGTGAATGGATGCATTTAGACCCACTTAATGACCTCCAAGTTAATTTGATTAACGCTATACTAAAAGGGAGTTGTTTAAACCAGATTTTACACGACACTGTTGTGCAGATGAATATACAAAGCATTAATTCAACGAAGGCTCGACTCATGTTCCATTTGGACTAGAAAAAGGAAACACAAGAAGCCATTTCACCTCCAGAACCTTAACCATGCATGATCAGGATTTTCGTCCTCTAAACTGCGTGCTTAGTCATCTGATCCAGATAGTTTATGGATCTCTACTCTGTCCGTGTACAGCAGCTAGTAGGGCAGGGCGTCACGCCTCCGTCTGAGACAGGCTGCTCACTTCAGCCAATCAAACACAGCGCAGAAGGTGAGATTTTAAGGGCAAAAATGGGTTTTATTGGTCCGTCTGTGTCTCAGCATGTTAGGTTGTAGGACTGCAGTTTCTACATATTCTCACAGTCCTGTCCCCTAGAGGGGGCTGTTTACATAAAGACAAAGCATCTACATAAAATAGTCTGTCAGTGGCAGTTTTAACCATCTTGGAGAAACGATGTCAAACTGCAGCTGTGTCTCATGCAGGTGGTCAAAAACTGAAGCAACCTTTCCTTATGTCACTTATAGTGTCCTACAGTCTGTCATCAGAGTCTTAGCATACCTCTGCAGTCTGACCTTTTATAGAAGCACACAAAGCTTCTCAGGCTTGCATAGATCAATAGATCAATGCAATGCAGCTGGCTTCTAACTTTAAAATAATGTTATATATTATTAAAACATGAAACAGGCTTATGCTGCCCTCTGCTGGGCATCTCTTTAAACATCTCCTCAGGAGCCATCTGAATAATGATGAAAGTGACGGTGCTCAAGGGCAAGATGCAAAATGATGTTAGCTATGCAAACTCTATTAACTGTCAAATGTAATATTCATTTCTGAGTTAATACAAAAAAATACAGGTCATAAAAAAGACCTTTAGAAAACACCTATGGGAAATGTAGCAAATGTATTTTTAGAGCACAAATATAAGGACCCAGTCAGCTGTTTTAGCATATTTCAGTCCACAAGGCGACTCTTTATGCTGACACTTACAATTTAAAACACTGTGGATCACGTGGGTTTGACTCTAGCCTCCATCCTCTGTGTGTTTCACACAGTCACATGCAGTTCATTATGGGGGGACATTAAACCACGATAGTCACAATGCACCTCATTTGAGTGTACAACGCTGCAGTGCCAATGGACAACCTGTGGGGGGAGCTTTAGGAGCAGCTGGAGTCATTTCCAGCAGCTGGGATGTCAGAGTGTCAGAGTTGCATATATGCTGACTTTTCTTTACTTTAGTATAATGTTTAAAATTAAACATCCTAATTTAGATTAACACAAAAGAGCATCTTATTTATACTGAAAAATCCCATCCAGGTGGTAGCACTATCCTCCACATGGCTCCCAAACTACCAAAAAGCTGCTAAAACATGCTGGTATGTGTGCAGATGTACTGTGAGAAATGGTCCCACACATTACTGTTTTTAGTTCAGCACATAGTCCAGAGATGGCTACCTCCAAAGTAATTAACGTCATCGCTTTGTTGTCCTGATTTTTAAATATAAATGCAATAGAATTTAAAGAGTTATTTGAGTAAGGATTATATATGATTAATTTTCTGTGACTGCTGCCAAGGAATTAAGGTCTAACACATTTAAGCTTCCCTTTATGCCAGCGAGAGGAATTCTGGCACAGATTTTCTGCACTTTACAGCTGCATAACCTGAACTGAATAAATACATGAAAACGATGATTGGAGAGACGTTTAACACAATAAATGGGCAGTTGATTCACTGCAGGGCTATGTGAACATGACTGGATTAATAATAACAGCACAGAGGAATGAGTCCTGAAGAATGTATACCATCTGTTCTACCTAAAGTACTTGTACTGTCATCCTTCCTGCAGCTGCTATATTTAGGTCTGGAGGGATGCTAGAATAAGGCGTGGCTTAAAAAAAAAAAGAGTGGAGGGGGTGGGGGGGGTTACCCCTTTACAGCCATGATTATCACTGAGCAGCAGTAGTGAGCTTTTACTCACACCTCCAACACTCATGAGCGAATTCATAAAGCTCAACCTGGATCTGGTGCCGTTTACCCTCATTTAAATGAAGCATTATGCATGTATAATAATTTATTTTAATGTAAATTACAGAAAGTGGAAATGATTTTGCATTCTCAACAACCAAAGTTATTTGTGTTATACAGATGGCTTGCATAAAATAATCTGATGTTAGCTGGTGTTGATTTTGTCACAGTAGGGAAAAAAGAGAAGAAGCAACCTGCTACGCTGATGGCTCTACCAAAAACTGGACACATGGTAGAACGTCCCCTCTCCTTTAATGAGGCGGGCCTGATACGTTTTATAAAGCTATTAAATTGTCTAGATCGGGCTTAAAATTAATTGATCGTACAATTTTTTTGTGCAGACACCTTGCGATCATTTCGAAACATTTTACCTTCAATTCATGCTTTATATGTTAATATGAATCAGTTCAAGAGATGTGATATCACTGATCGGATGTTGTTCCTAAAGCTTTGAGGAATGCAGAGTCAGACGAAAGTCCTGGAGCTGTCTGAGCATTAAAATAATAATATTATTAAAAATAATAATGATGTTCAGTTAAACAGCGGCAACTGTAACCTGATGCAAGAGTAAAAACAAATAGCTTCCATCTGCTGGACATGATGTCTGTGTCTGCATGTATTTGGTGTAATCTGCTTTGTAAATCTAGTGCAGAAATGAAACAAATGGTATGTGCAAAACAGCTGCCCATTAGATGCAATTACAATTACAGTATGTGAACAACTGAGGTTTAACAACGTGTTTGTTGATTGATTTTGACTCTTTAATTATCGTACAAATGTATCCAGTGGAGTCTGTGTTCCTTGTAATACCTTTAAAACCTATTATATAATTCTACAGTGCCAACATCCAACATTAATTTTGCAGGATTATGACTTTAACCAGTGATATGACACGATTGTAACAAGAGTATTGAGACAAGACTGTCGTGCAGTGAGTTTTTGATCAGATTCATGTTAGTGGATATTGGGTAATGTCTCCCCGTGATAGATCAACATGTGTATTTTACACAGATTCCCAGTGAATTCATATCGATAGAAGTTTCACAATTATTTAACAACTCGCTATAACAGTCTTTAGTATTATGCCTCGGTCAGTCACTCATACCAAAACAGCATTTATTTCTTTGCGGCACTACTGGCCTTTATTTTATCATGTTTTGACAGTAAGCAAATAGGAAATGTTGGAAAGAGTGGGGGAAGGGTGTACAGAAAACGTCGGCAGGGCCGGGATTTGATCCTAAGGCCTCCGTACATGGGTTAAACCCTACACCACCAGCGCTGCGCCCAGCATTTATTAGATATTAAGTGTTACTCTAAGGAGACCCACAGGTGCACTCTCTCTACTGCTGTAGCTATCAGAAAACTAGAGAAAAAGCAAAGGGGGAGCAAAAATTGATTTAACCATAAAAAGACAAACAAACCATATTTCTCCGACACTGAATGCTGCAGAGGAGGCTCAATGTTCAGACAGAGGGAGAGCAAACAAACTCAGAATAAAGCAGGGGGCTGGGAGTGTGGTCCTAAACCCTCCTCTAAAAGCATTACAACATGCTCTCTGACCAAGGCATACGTGATGAAGAGGAGAGCAGCACTCACCTGGCAGTCGAAATCTTGAAAGTTGCGTGTATTCTGCAAGAAAAGCAACAGAGGAAACTTAAATTGTGCAGATTTCTCATATCTGGGGCATCTGTGAGGTAAGCTGATTATAGTTCTAACTATGTTTGTGTAACATTCACACATAAGCTGCATAAGCTGCAGGGCTTTAAGAATCAGGGCATGATAAAAATCATCTGGCCTTCCTCAGGTTCTATTTCAACCTAAGCACACGAAACACACTGTATTAAAAAAAAACCCAAAGATGATTGCAAGTTCAAAGCTGTGGGTGAAAAACTAAGTACACCCTTGCTCCTTCCTTTGGACTTTACAGGGATAAACACTTAATTAATTAAGATTAATTCCCACTATAAAAACAGCAATTTTGGCAGTCTGCTGCTCTGGACCATTCAGGTGTACGTTAACAGGATGCCAAGCTGGAAAGACACCCACGGTGACCTCAGAGAAGAAACTGTTGCTGCCCATCAATCTGGGAAGATTGATGGGTAGAAAAATATTGGAGAAAGTTGTCTGTTTTTCCAGAATGTGACACCACAGCAAATTCCCCACAAGGTCGAACCCTGAGAAAACCCAAGAACTTAATCTCAGACCCAACAGGCCTCAGTTAGCATGTTAAATATTAAAGTTCATGATTAACCTATTGGTAGTAATGCTGGAACACCCATCATTTGGTGTTGTAGCAGATAGAACCAAAGCATATAGAACCAATGAACAATTTCTTTTCAGCTTCTGTTTATTCCGTCTTTGTACTCGGTTGACCTAAATAGTTAAAATTGGGGCAGCAGCAGCTCAAATTTAAATCTAAATGATGATGCAAACAGCAGAAAGGACGATTCAGGAGTGGAGTGTATTAAGGAGAGAGTCGGTCCCAGTAGGTGTGGACCTTGGCTTTGCAGATAACACTAAAAATATCTGCAGTAACACTGCAGATATTTATTATACACAAATAAAGCTTTACAAAGCACTGAAGGAAAGGAAAAAGCACATAACATGTTCTCCCAAACAGTACAGAAAATGTTTCTGGTAAACATCACAGATTACAGTAGAGTGGTTTAATTCTGTTGTTCCTGTTGGTAACGTTTTCATCCACCCTGCAGATTCCTGAAGCCAGAGTTGCTGGGCAGAGAAGAGAGAGTGGGCAGCAGACATGGAAAACTGTACTGGGATTCACACAAGGCATTACCAGTAGGGTGCTCATGGTTTTAGACACAGATATTGAAAACCAAGAACTTCCTGTCATCTTCCCTTAAACATTTCGTATAAAGAAGAAAGTGGACTCTTTTCCATGGCTGCTTCCTGAATTTCACACAGCTTGATACTTAGATATAGGTATTATACAACATAAGTTTCTCTGTGTGTTGCAACAGATAAGACAGGAAGTCAGCACCAATAAAAAGCTCAACATAAAATCTGTTTGTCTATTTAGAGTCCATCCCTATAAGGGTTATCACAATACTAACATTTCACACTTGATACATTACCCTTATCACCATCCTTGTTTTTTTCCCGTTCATCTCCCTCATAGGTAAAATACATCTTAACAACACTTTTGCCATTGCCTTGTTGGCTGAAGAGGGCGGCAAAGCCCCTCCTCTGGATGTCCTTGCCAGGCTAGCAGAGTTTTAAACTTCCAGTGCCAGCTCACTGCTCTGGTTCTCAGCCATGATTGTTCAGATTAGCATCTGCAGGGATTGAATGGGCACAGAGATGATGTTTCTGCACCTCTGCTGTGTGAAGCTCTGCGACAACTTGGGGAGATAAACATACGACTGATTTTGGCGTCAATGAGTATCTTTAAAGAACTCATGTTTTAAGTATTGACTATATCTATACATATTATTACAGAAATATATTATTCTTACTTACTAGGCATTCATATTGTTTTAAACAACCCTAATCCGTAGAACTAGCAGCTGTTTTTGATATGAACCATATGGCTCACAGCCCAGGGCGCCATTGTTTCAGGGGCTTAAGCAGTTGCATATGAAAAAAAGATGCTTGTTTCCTTGCTCCTTCATTAGTGTTTAGGCCCCCTGTGTGGTGCAGTGTTAACACTGTTTAAACAAAAATGTGGGTGTATCTGAATTGGGATCCAAACTACAGCTAGCTCAATCATGTGGTCAGCTCTAAAAATAAAACAAAAATATGGAGACCAATCAAAGCCAAAATGAATACTTTAATATTATTTTTAGGTTAATGGAACCTTTGTTTTACTTGTGATACCACAGAAAACATCTCATGTCACTGATGTGAACCCAATGTTTTGTTCTGTACATCGGGGATACATCCTAATAATTATAGGTAGAAGCCCACACAGTTGATATTCAATACACCTTGGATCAGATGTTTGACATGATTGGTGTAGGATTGATATGTTGCCAATAAATGTTGTCCAGAACAAGTTTGAAAGCTTCTTTCTATACATAATGCAAGCTTTTGAGCCCTAAACCTCCATCTGCTAACGTCAGCATAACGATCTCCCTTCATTTCAGTTTGTTTTAATAAACTTACACATCACAGTTTCTAGGAGAAGCGTATTGGCCACGCCTGCAGTTCACAGTGATCACTCAGGTCCAATCATTTCTCCTTCATCAAAGTTGGTGGCTGAATCTTATTTTCCTGGTAGACTATGATCCTCGTCTTAAGCTGATTTTGATGAACTGACCACTAGGTGGAGTGAGAGGTCAGTGGCAATGTTATCCATTCAATGATGTTTCTGATGCATTTCTTCTCCTGTCACAAAGAATGACGAGGAGGAATTTTCTCCCCTCCGTCTTCACACCCAGCTGTAGAAGTGAGATCCCCTCAGATCGGATGTATAACAGCTCACTCCTCCTCTCTGAGGTGAGAGGAGTGATCTGCTGTTAGCTTTCTGGGAGAACACAACTTATTTTTAAATCCTAGTCAGATAATCAGCTGCTGAGATGATGCTTCAGGGAGAAAGAGAGCAGAAGAGAATAGGAAGAGCTTTGATCTGCCATTTGGAGTTTTTCTTGCCTTCACATGTTCTCCTGCTGGTTTGTCGACCTTTTGAATGAAATAAGAATAATTTCCTCCAGCTCTTCCTTTGATCTTATAGTCTCTTACATTTTGTGTCCCTTTCTTCTCGTTCTGTGTAATTCCCTTCTCTGTTTGCTGGCTCTATAAATTTCCGCCCTCAACATTTGAGCCTATATGAATAATTCACTTTAAAGAACAGAGCTGTAGAGTGTGCCGTTTATTAGCATATAGTTTTGCTTTGGAGCACTCCAGGAAACTCCACAACACATGGAGCCACATCTTGTGTTATCTCAGGTGCTCGTCTCGTGCCGGGGACATTAGCAGCTTGTTTCTGCCTCATTGTGACTCACTACTCACCTTGCTGGTCAGCAGCGGCTTGATCTCAGTCAGCTGTACGTCCTGCAGCTCATCCATCTTCCTGTTGCCGTCAACCTCAGTACTTACTGAAAAAGATGAAGAGAATTAAACTAAAATTTGAAAATAAAACATTCAGGCAAGCGGAGCTGCGCTTAGGAAGCGTGCTGCATCGTTCTAACACTGTTTAGACCTGTTAGGCATTACATAACCATCTGGATGTGATTTTAAAGCTCCATCGTAAACACTCTGCACAAGATCCAGTGTGCAGTGGAACTAAATAAGAAGAAGAGGCGTTTCTTGTTGACGATCACAGCAAGTAGGGTATTTTTTTTTAGAAGCTTGGCTGTAATAAAGTATAGATTTCCACTGAAGGATATCAAGAAATACAAAGTTTTTAAAAAGGGCTCTAAAGAAAAAAAAACTGTTAAGTGTGTTTTGTTTGTATTTGAATGGATGACATCACAACAGGCATAAGAATCGAGGGGATCAGCTCGTAGCCTTAGAGCTGCAAGAGGATCAATGAGCCATTTTGACTCCGATGGCTGTTGATTGTCATATAACCCTCCATCAGAGGGTTATATGACAATCAACAGCTTATTTAAAAGGTCATCCTACAGCATCTTAACTGGATTTCCTGACTTTGACTAGGCCAGTTTAAAAATATGATTTAACAAGGGGGATAACCTTCACTCTCTTTTCCCTTAATAATTGAAATAATTAATTGATGCATTTAGTCTGATATTAAAATGTGTTTTACGGACAGCACCGACCACACCTTATGGTCCTTCAAAAGATAAATCTCACAAAAACAAAATGAAAAATACAAACGGCCACATTCCAAATAAAGGCCTTAGGCGATGTCACCAGAGACAAATAGTCATTGGAGCTTGATTCAATGACTATTGAATCAAGATAATCCATTTCATCTTGATTAAGATTTTACAAAAAAAGAGCAAAATAATTAGAAAACAATTACATAACATGTTCAATAAGTGATTATTTCTAAAGTGAGTTTGGTTGATTTTACAGGAAATGTGTAACATGCCTTAATGACTTTCAAAGCAGTTATTTAACCTTTTCTGCTACTTCACAAATTATTCAACGGTAGGTGTTTAAAATGCACATGACTCATTGGCATTCATGTCTCTGTTTGCTGGAACTTCATTCCTTTGTATCTTTACATCCCACATGTTAATGGGAAGCAATTTGGCACAGCTGTATAATGACAGCCGAGCCAGGGATCACATCTTGAAGCAAAGGGCATCCTTCCAGCCCACACAGGTGTTGCTGCAGACATGCACAAACACACAAAGATGGACCAGGCCAGGTCCGACAAGATGCTCCAAAGCCTGCCTGATTTGTTCTCTCCTTGCAGGGAGCAGTTTGTCCTCACACATGATTATGGAACAAGAACAGTGACACCAAAATGCCCCCCCCCCTTCCCACATTTACTGAGATGCTGCCTCTTCAGCCTCGCCTGCTTGTAGGAGGCAAGGACGGGATGTAGTGTTGGATTACCTGGCTCATGTTGCAAATTATCGCACATGAAGCCTGGTCTTTGTCAATGCTTAAAGCTGCCTGAAGAGGTCGGATCACTATATAATACAGGTTGTGTTATGGATGAATATATCAACTTAATAAATACTAGGAGCTGTCAAAAGGTTTAGTGACAGCAGTAATGCTAAAGTCAAACTAACTAGCAAGCTTCTTAGCTTTGAGTTAGTTGTTGGCATTGAACAGCACATCTTAGCTGAGGCTGACAGGGAAAGGTTTACATGCCACCTTGTTTAACTGGATTTAAACAGTCAATATGGCTTGTTCACAAAGCAGCTCTTAGTTGTTTCTTTTTAGAATGGAAAACAAACCAGATGGCAGATTTGGTGTCATGATATTCAAGCAGGACCCAGCAGACGTGTTCTGCCTCCATAAAACTTGCTTGTGTATTATGCGTTATGATTGAAGTTAGCTTGGAGGTATTAAATGTATATTAAAAGGAAGTGGAAAGTTTAAAAACATGACTGTTAGGTTAACTGGTGTCTCTAAATTGCCCTTAGGTATGAGTTTTGCCCAGTGATGGACTGATGACCTGTGCAGGGTTTTTGTTGTTCTGTTTTTCTTTGTTTTCTTTTAAATTTATGGACTTGTACAGCATGGTGGTCAGTTTGTAAAGTGCTCTATAAATAAAAGTTGACTGATTGATTCAATGGCTGCTGGAGATAAACCCATCGACTGTGGGTGGGTGGATGGTTGGTTGGTTGAGTGGATGGATGGATTCTTTAATTAGAAATTGAAACACTTATGCTGTTTTTAATGAACTGCTGAGTGTGCAGAGGGTTCGTACCTTCATTTGATTAAGAAGATATAAATTTACTATTACTAACTATTGCTTGTTTTAGTCAACAAAAAACTAGAATAGTCTCATTTGGTTGTTTATTTAAATAAATTAATTAACTTGGGTAAAATATATAAGAATTTTAATTTAGCAAATTTTGTTGAATAAATACATTTGAACTATTTTTTAGTGTCTTTTAGCCATTCTACTCAAAAATCCTGGTTAAAATGTATCTAAACAAAATGTTTTCAAATTGTTTATCAGTTTTATTTGCTAACGGTATGCATTAGCCGTGTGTAATAAACCGTACATATAAATGTACTTGTACATTTAAATGTACTTACGCTACTAATTAAATGCTAACTAATTTTTCTCATTGTTTGTCCGCCATGTTAAAAAGTAACAAAGAATAGTTTGTAATTAAGGAACTAAGCGTTGCTGAAATTGAATAAATTTTTTAATCAATTTAACAAGGTGGCATTCGAATTGTCACTAAACTCAGAAACTTTATGGCACTTATAACAACCCATAAAGACTGCCCTCTGCTGGAGACCATGGACAGCGCACGACAATGCTAATCTAAATGTTTAGGTAGGACTTTCTGACAAAATAAACTAAAAATAAAGTTGTTAAAATGTAATAATTATTGATCATTATATTTGAAAACTAACATACTTATACAATTCAAAATAATTGAATGGTACCATTTACAGTAACACAAAATTCCTTTTTGAAGTGCACGAGATGTGGGAAATGCAGTCAGGCAGAAGAGACCAAACCAGCTGCAGGAACAGAAGAGAATCACTTCCTGAGTCCGAGCCAATCCTCTCTGAACGACCTTGAGCTGCTGGTGTCAAATAACTTTCAAGGTCAGCTGCTGATGAGGCAACCTCCGGCAGGGCTCCTGCCGCCATGACGTCTTCGTTGACCTCAGTCTAAACAATATAGGGCCGAACAGACATCTGCCTACTGACGGATTATTGGGGTCAGGGGTCGCTGTGCTCTGTCAACAGATTGCGCCTCACATGAAAACAACCAGCGAAGCAGATGGGCGGGAGGCAGCACAAGCTTTACATTACATAAAACAATCAGAAAAAAAAGCAGAAAAACATGGAAAGATCCTGTGCAGAAAGTCTTCAGCGATGAAAAATGAGAAGTGAAAACATGGCTGAAAAAATCCCAGCTAACAAATCCGGCTCAAGTGTGGAAGTGAATAATATTTAGACAACTGAGCGAGGGGGAAAAAAGAAAACAAATATTCAGCATGCCTGGGCAGATTGAGCTTATTGGACGGATCAATCCAATACTTCCTCAGGCTGCCAAAAAGAAAGTGGGATAGAGGCAAAGGCGGCTTTAATTGTAGCAGGTAAAGCGGTAATTGAGAAGTTAATGGGAGTTAGAGGTCAGGTCATGCTTAAAATGAGACACTGAATGGATGGCTTTTTCTGTCCCAACCCTACTTATGTCTTATAGAGGGTTCCACACGCATCCGCTCCCTCAAATCGCTCATTTTACAAATCTTCATCCTTCTTTTCCTGAAAAATATTCTGCTCTCTGCTGAAGTCAAAGTATGAACGAATCAAACTTAAAACACCATCATAATGCACCCGTTTTCTTCCCACTGCATGCCAGCTCTGCCGCTCAGCATGCACAGCTGTTGCCATAGAGACAAAGCTGGTTGCTGATGTTTATTCTAAACTGGGATAGACCCATGGGACAGATGTGAGGCAAGAAGACGAGCAATAGAAACCATGCTGCAGAAGCCCATGTTTTCATTTTAACAATTCACAGTTTATCTCCTGACAATCGACAAACCTGATCCCAATAAAATGTGACAGCAAATCTCAGTGGAACTGGATCAGAACATTGCGGCGAGCCCGTGTCCCTGATGACAGCAGGGAAATCTATTTGCAAGCTGTGCCGCTTGCCCCACATTCACACCATACCATAAATGTGGAACAGGATGAAGGAGGGAGAACTGGTCACGTACAGCGAGACCCTCCATCAAAGCTGGTATTGTTTCACTCATGCAAAATGCGTCTCTTTTACACCAGACTTGATTTGACTCAGCTGTTTTAAGGTGAGCAACGCAAGATTACAGACAACATCCCCCATCTGTTCATCAGGTCCATTCCACTGCATGGTGCTTTGCTGCAAGGGGAGCCTCATCTCGGCTGTAAATATCAAGCCACGCAGCAAGGGGTGAGGAGGCTGCAGGGGGACGAAGAACTGTGTGCAAGGAACACCTCCTGGGGGAGAAAAAGGTCAGTTTTCACAGTCAGCGATACCTGTGAGAGACAGGCTGTTTTTGCAGACAACCTGAAATCTGTCAGTTTTATACATGGCCAACACGTTTAATATAGCATCTTCTCTATACTGTCTGTACTGAGCAAAGTGTTTGCTCTCTAAAAGCTAAACACATTTATGTCTTGGGATGATCGCACAGAGGAAGATGGTTCTGTTGTTTGAAAAAGGCACATTTGGGAACACCTAAAAAGCAAAAACTTTAATGCTTTTGTAATGGTAGGGCAACAAATATCAATAAATTCGGTTGAGATCTTATAGACCAACACAAAGAAACTGTAGAGCGGATTGTAAATGCATGTTTTTACAAAAATATCTGACACCTTTACACAAACACCCCTAAATAAAATCATGCAACCAAGTGCTTTTAGACGGCACCTAATTAGGCTCCATGTGTGTCGACCAAAGAGTGGCGGGACTGAAGGCACCGATGAAACAACACTCCTTTTTCCATGAGCTCAACTTTGGCCGGCTCCAGTCCTCTCAGCCCGTTTTGTCACCATTTCCACTACTGGCTTTTCCAGCCCAGTACTGGCTTTCTTGGTAGCAGGACCGAAATCTGACATGAGCAGACTGCTGTTCACTGACTGGCCATGAGCCGTGTGTCAGCGGCATGAGAAAGAGTTCGCCGATGTAGCAGAGAGAATGACAAGCCATGGATTTTACCTCACAACGCAGTGAAGGGGAAAAGATAATAAAACTCCAGTGACTACTAAAATATTAAGGACCACAATGGCCGGCAACCCGAAAACGTGGCGGTGGTTTGAAATCACCGTTGGAGGACGGTGTTTATTTTAGTTTGCATGTTGGAACTTAAAACTCATCTCATGTTTGGTAGACTCACACTGAACCATAAGACGGTATGGGTTACTAGTGGCACAGCACACGATGCTGACAGCTGGAGGCGGGGCTTCAAATCATAACTCCAGCCGTCAGTGGGTCAATGGAAACAACAGAGGCATAAAAAATCTGCAGTTTGCCACGAACCATGCTGGGAACAGAGCAAACATGTGGAAGAAAGTGCTGCGGTCAGAGGGCACCAAGCATTCAACATTTTTGGCCTACAGTAAAAACAGTATGTGTGATGAAAAACAAACACTGCTAACACAGAACCACAACACAACATCCCCATGGCAGTGGCAGCATTACGTTGTGAGAAATTATTTATCTGCAGAGACAGGGAAGCTAGACAGAGACGCAATCGTGGAAGACAGCTTATTGGAGGCTGCAACAGACCAGCAGGACCACGACCCTAACCATACAGCCGGAGCTACAATGTAATGGTTTACATCAAAGGACGTTCATGTACAAGAATGGCCCAGTCAAAATCCAGACCTAAATCCAATTAAGAATCTAGGGCAAGACTTGAAAATGTATGTTTGCAGACACTTTGAATCCAATGTTTCTGTGTTTGAGCTGTTTTGCAAGGAAGAATGGGCAAACATTTTCTGAATTTTGAAAAAAATTGTATCATTTGCCTTCTACTTTCAAATTATTATACACTACGTTACATTGGTCAATCACATAAAATCTGCCAAAATGCTTTTAAGTGTGGGCGTTTTATGTGACAAAATGTGAAAACATTTAGTGGGAATCACTACTTTTGTAAAGTACTGTAGATGCTGGCTGAGGAGAGATGTCACTTAAGGCGAAAAGGCTAAAACTAAAGAGTCATGATCCAGAACACGTACTCGAGACGAATCTATTCTCTACCAGTAAGCGTCTATCTGCCCCATCAGCAGGCAGCCCAGAGTGACTGATGAGCACATCTCTTCCTCCTCTTCTTTCATTTCCACCCTTTCAGGTCATCAAGAGGCCTGTATGTACCGCTGACCCATTTTTAGCCTCCTCAATTAGTCGCCATCCCTGTTTGTTGCCATGGTGACAGTGACTGCAGGTTTCCTTGACGCCATTATGGATGCGCTTTGACTGTGACCTCTCTGATTTCAGGTTCAGAGGAGACAGTCGTCTGCCTGAGCACCCTGACTCGGCCACAATGATGTTAGGCTAAACTCCTGAATGCAAACTACTGCCCATTCCATAGAAAGGGGATTAGAGTGGGAACGGTGGGAGTGGTTGAGTGACAGGCTGCAGTTAGACTCAGTCTGCCAGGTGACTGATGCATTCACTTGAGAAAACAGTTTGGAATAGACCCATCAGACAGATCGTCAATATAATAAATTAGAATTCCTATGATTTATTTAATTTATTTCCGGTAGCTATGTTGCATGAAGGAATAGTTTATATTAAGAACTTTGTTTTAAGAAAAAAAAAAATTCAATTTATTTGTTTAATTGGCTGTCCAACGTGACTTATTAAAGACGTTACCCAAAGTCCGCCTCTAATTGATTAGGGTTGATCAACCCTGTGTGGTATCCCCTGCCCCAGACGCATGTGCTGAGTTGCATAAGACCGAACTAGAACTATTGAGGAAGGCTTGCCTGAACAGACAGAAATGCCAGTAACACACACACGTCAGATTTGGTTACATTAAATGTTTTTGTTTGCATTTTCAAAACATTACATTCATTTATTTTTGTGTAAAAGGTCCTGTGAGATTTTGTTTTGCTTTTCCTCCTCGCATCGGACATGTGCTGAGATGTGGCTTCCCGTTGTATCCGAAGTCTGGAACCTCTAGACATTAAAGGCCCAGTGCCAGAAGAGACCAGTACCACCTGCCTGTCTCAGAGTGACCTCTGGGCAGACGGAACAGCTTTGAAGGGTGAAGTCATCCATTCTCAAATGCCCCTTATCCACTGGCTCGATTTGGCCCTACTAGAACCCACTCGACCCGAAGAAGAAATCAGAAGGTTTTTGCTGAGATAATACATGGAAAATTTAATAAAATTCAAAAGTGAATACAATAATATTAAGTCCCACATTTGCTGGAGCGGGTCAAACCGAAATACAATTTTTCTATTTACAAATCATAAACCAGGCTGAATGAAAAGAAAAAGGACATATCAGCCTTCTGAACTACACGCAGGCACGTCACTGTATTTAATAACATCCTGAATCAGCTGATCAGACATAAGGCAGCAGAGCAGCCGCCCATAATCAGACTGCCTTTATCGGATCTAATGGGAGGAAGTCTCCGCTGAATCCATGGAGCATGAATATCCAATATCCAACCTAAAAATAACTTCACCGCTGTCAAAAGTCCACAGTTTTGCGCTTCAAGGTCCTGGTCCTCATTATTTTCACGGCTGCGACAAAAATGTCCTCATAAAGCCCAAAATATTAACTTCTTCAGGTAAACTTTGGAGCTTCACCAGTCCAGACTGCAGCTTGTCTCCTTTCTGCTTCTCCTGCCACGACCCCCGCCAAAACACCTAACAATCCTTTGTTTATTAATAATAATATTAATTATAATAGTACATGAATAGACAATAGTTTGATTATTAATACATTTTATCCTGTATTTGAATACAACGCCTGATTGATTCTTCTTATAATATTTATCTGAAGTGTTGATTAATCATAGTTAATTCTAAATAAACCCTAATCCCAAAACAATGATAAAAATATTTATGTGAGCAGGATGCTAAAATTCATCCTTCAGATTGATTTTGTGACTATGCGACTGATTTTTGGTAGAATATGAGACATTTAACAAATCCAGTCATTTAAAGTATTTTAATTATGCTACATATACACAAACTCTGCATTATACAGTGGTATTTTCCTTATAAAATGTTAGTTCTTTTTTCCTTTACAGCCCATAATTGATCTTACCATAACTTCACATTATGAGCTCTAATTTTATTTGACCACTGTCTGCACAGTCAGATGGAAACCTATCGTATAATTACAGGGCTGTGCTAAACACAGCAGGCCTCAGTTTACCGTAAATATCACCCTTGCATGCTTTGTTTCTACCTCATGCCCATCATGTTTAGGGAGGCATGGAGCCCTTTACTGACCCATCTTAATGGGCTTCGTCATTTACAGAGAGAAGTAGCCTGCTCTGTCTCTGTGTGCAAAAATAGTCCAACAGCTCAGTCTTAGAAGAACAAGCATGTTTGTTTTGAACAGGACCCCCAAGTCCTCACTCAGTATCCACCCACAGCTTATCATCACAAAGGAAAAACAACAGCACACATTCCTGTAACGACCTCTTCCTGTTAACCATTCAGACCCCTTTTGGTATCTCTTCTGTAGTTCTTCAAGGCAACAACGTCTTCTTGTGATTTTAAGCATTGTTCACCTGGGAAACCACCAGGACAATGTCACTGGACATTTCCCTTATTGACCCCCAACGACTTCTCATAACCCAGTGTTTACAGCTCTCCGTCTGCAGAGGCGGCCGTCGGCAGTAGAATAAAGCTAATGGACTATGACGGGGCTCAGTTCCAGATTATTGCTCCAACATGGCTCGTTTGGCAAGAGAATTAGAACAGGAAAAATCCATTTGAGCGGGTTTTGTGCCCCACCTCCTCCACTCGTTAGGTCAATAACAAACATGGGTGAGGTAACGATTCACTGATTATCATACTTGCATTGAGACACAAGGTAAAACCTGGGAGCAAACCTGACCTGGGGTATGTGCTATGTTCTTCTCCATGGTGGATAATCTGAAGACCAAAGGTCCCCTGCTGATATTTCCAGCAGACCCACTCAGACAAATGAGCATGTCGACTGCAACACACACCCTCACACAGTTCCCCACACAGCACGTCTGCTTAATTAAATGACAGCTTGCTCTCCTGAGGCGCCAGCCTCCTCCTTACAGTTCTCGTGATTCTCCTGATACAAACTGAGACGATCTTCCTCTCTTCAACAGATAATGTGACAAAAAAAAAAAAAAGATCAGAGATCCTAAAGAACAACGCCCACATTTAGGTTTAGAAATAAAAGTGAGAACAATGTGACAGGATGCTTTGAAACAGAGCTCTGAACAGTTCACATAAGGGAAGAAAGAGACAGATACGCAGGCTGAAGACTCGTTCAGATTAGAAACAAAATAGAAAAATGTACAGTGCAGACCAAAAGTTTGGACACCCCTTTCCATTCAAAGAGTTTCAGGTGACTACCTCTTGAAGCTCATCAACAGAATGCCAAGAGTGTGTAAAGCAGTAATCAAAGCAAAAGGTGGCTACTTTGAGGAACCTAGAATATAAGACATATTTTCAGTTGTTTCACACTTTTTTGTTCAGTATATAATTCCACATGTATTAATTCATAGTTTTGATGCCTTCAGTGTGAAGTTACAATATTCATAGTCATGAAAATAAGGACAACTCTTTGAATGAGAAGGTGTGTCCAAACTTTTGGTCTGTACTGTACCTCCTTAAAAATGAACCTCACTGATTGATCTTTCCTGAATTAAAAAGATCTAATAAAAACTACATAGTGGATTACTAAAATAGTCGCTTCCTTTTCCTAAACCTACCTTTAAAGCCATTCTGATGCAGTCTTCACAGCACCCTGAGCACTCGGCCATAACTCAATACAGAAGTAATACAAAAATGTTTCAGAGGTTGTACTCGAACAGAACATTGGGTATAACACAAACCGGATCAATACTGGGGAGCCACTGCTGATGGGTAAGAGCCACACACCCAACAGAACCTGTGCTTAGAAGTCAACCCCTGGATCTTTAAATGTTCTCTTAATGTGAATGTCTTTGTCTCTTTAAGACAGCCTACAAATAAATCCAAGAATGTCCTTTTATTATGTGAGTTTTAGTTGATTTATTTAGGAAATATGTCAAAGAAAGGCCATTAGTTCAGTGCCTCAGGCTGTCCTACAGTCCTCTGTGGTTTTAGCAGCTAACAACATACAGAAACGCCCTTTAGTAAGTGAGTCATTAATGCTAATGTTTTAGCTTTCCATAAATGTAACTTTGACAGGGATCTGACTCCTGACCTTAAATGATCAGAGACAGGGTGCAAGTCAAGTTTGCTGAGATATAAACCTGACATTTAAATGCACCACTTAAGATGTAATCTCTGGCTCCAGGTCAGTTTGCCACAAAAACAATACGCACCAATGCATTAACCATTTATCCCTTCATACTTTCATGTCATACCTGTAAACAAACTATTTTATATCTATGTACTTTAACAATAGTGTATGATTTCATTTTTCATTGTAGTTGAAATAAAACGTTATAAAATGCCCAAATCTCACCTACTTCAATACATTTCTAACTTACTATTAACTGAAACCAGCTAGTCTTAGTTTTGGTCTCTTTGTAACCGGTGTGACATTTCTTACTAACCATGCATCTATAAGTACCTGCCAGGGGGTCAATCAAGGCTTTAAAGCAATTTTCTACAATCTGCTCATAATCTTAAAATGATGATCGCTCGGCTAAAAGAGTCGGCTAAAAAGATCAAAACTCTGACCATATATCTCTAAATATCACCAAGCTGATTGTTTTAATGATCTCAAAAACAAACTGGATGAGCTTTGATTCTTTATTGTGATGGAATGATCTTCATCCTATAGTAGCGCTCGCCTTCAGATGTGTGTGGTACCAATCCCAAACACAGTGTTGGGAAGCTAGAGGTCTCAGGATCTTCTCTTCCTTCTGATTAGTGATCAGCTGACAGGCCAGCTGAGACTCGGTGAGTGATGAAGCACAGCGCTGACATGAAACCACCTAACTGATGACTGATTAAAAAGATCCCCCAGCATTGAACCAAACCCCTCACAATGACCGCTCTGGGGTTTCATTTAATGAGCTGCATCTGAACAGCAGCTGGAAAATACAACAAATCTAAACAGGAACAGTTGGACAAATTGTGTTCAGATGTATAATTCAAGGACACATCTCCAACTAGTTACATTTCCTCAGTTTTTCAATGCTAGAACCTTGTATACAGAATGAAATAGATATTTCCTTATAATTGTTTGGCACCTTGTTTCGTGCAAATGTACACTATAAATTAAAAAGCTTTCATCAATTTAATAAGTAAAGTAGCAGTTAAGGGTGTTTTGTGCAACAGCCTTTATATTCAGGTATTCTAAACTCCTGTATATAGTCAATCTTAATTTAAAGATGTTTAGCACATCTTAGGTTTTTAGGAACGCAGTATGAGGCAGAACAGAGAAAAAACTATGAAAAATATTCAAACTATAACAACTATAACAAAACAAAGTCATTCAGCAGCACAATCCACTGCCTGTGACTCAATCGAGTGAACATAAGCCATAATGTCTTGTGAGGCGTTGCAATTATTTTAGTAATTGAGCCGCAAAAGGAGGATAGACAGAATGAATTTATGATTTGACAGAAAATGGCTTCTTACAGGAACTAGCAGGGCTTAAACCCTGCAAATATAAAACGGCTTAAAAGCTCCCTTTGAATTACAACTTCTAAACTTTAGCAGGTATTTATTTATTCCTGGCAGAAAACATGATTACAGCAGACAGAGCATGTGTTGAGTATTCCGACCCAGAAAATGGATGTATTCTGATAGTCTTCCTAGTTATGATTAAACCTCCCTCAATGAGGACCTTCTGTACTTCTTTTGGTCATCTTCTGCAGCAAGTAGCCAGGTCCTTACTATAGCAAGCACAGGCAATGTAGTGCGTACCTCTCAAGAGGGTCAGCTGTGCATAAAATGTTTAGATCAAATTACACTGTTCACAGTGTCTATGCAATTGATTTAGAGGACGTCTACACAAAATAATCTGCATTACACATTCCCTTAGTAGATCTCTGTAACTGTCCTCATGTATCTAATAAAAAGAAAATCCCACATAGGTAATCTGTCACTGTCATGTTTGCATGCGTGTCTGCGAGGAAAAGCCTGTTCATTAGCAAAGACAGAAACTGGCACAGCATAACGGACTCTGTGTTGGACTGCCTGCCAAAGGGGAGGCCCTCTTTTAATCACTCAGAACTGGAGCTCTATTTGGGGAAAGCCTCGGACGCGCTCAGGAATGCTCATCCATCTAAACAGGCACATGACCTCAGCAAATGACCTTACCCAGGGTCTGCATGCACTGCAGCTGCACAAACACATCCATACACACTTCCTATCATGTAGGTCAACTAACTGCAAGGAGCATGTCATTACACTAAGAGCTTTTAAAGATCTACATGAATTTTGATTTCTCCAGGACAAGATGCACAATAAGAGAAGGTCTGAAAGCAGTGCCATCGTTGGTCAAATCTATGCAATAATTTCCAGTGACAGGTTTATTTTATTACACAAATACAGACTCAGGGAGCGACGCCAATATTTTCCACAGTGGAGTGATGTTTTAGACCAGCAAACTGGAAACTCTGTGTATTTCTTTTTCCCATAAAAGAGAGGGAAGTGCACGGAACCGCTGTGGACTGTGGGGCAGCAGGGATGTGAGTTAGTCCACTCTTGTCCACCCCCCCTTGGTGCACTCGTCTATACAGTCTCACAAAGTTACCAGGGCTTCTATTTCAGTCAGCTTCATGCATGATTAAAGAACAATTTCTGCAGCGAGCTGCATATCAATTTTATGGGAGTCTTTCAGATTGGCACATTTTCACAGAGGCTCTACGGTAGGAACCACAGACTCCAACGTGAAAGATGAAAAACAGTGAAACCTTCCGGGGGTGCTTCATTTGGGAGACAATGCCATGTTATTAGTACACGCTTGCAGTTTTCACAATAATATAAAGGAGGCTGTGATGGTATATGCACACACAGAGAAAATAGATTTCAACCATTAAGGTTGTAATTACAGTGGATGAATCCCTGGATAAAGTAGAATACCTGTCGATGGTCTGGTTTTACATTAAAAGTCTTCTGATTGAGGTTCTGCTGTACATCTGATACCACCATTCATGTCAGAGCTGAATGTGACTATTTCCATGAGGGTATAAGTAGTGTCTGAATATCATTTAAACTATGAAAACAGGCTTATTTAAATTCTTAACCCCCCCCCACTAAAAACCACAACAATGTGGCCAAAACTGAAACAGTTTGCAATACATCAACGCATCTAGTTAGGAATAAACAGCTTATTGACATTTAAACTGTATATTATTTAACAAACAGGTGTATCAGTAGTATGTGGGAAAACTCTTTTATGCCTGGGAAGACGGATGGATAGATGGGACGTATGGATGGAAGGATGGATCTGAACTCTCACAAGCTGAAACCCAATACTGAGCTAATAAAACTAGCACAAGAATAACAACAACACACAAGACCAGAGAAACAGATACTAGAGACTTTTTCCAAACCCAACTTAGTAGTAATAGTCAAAGGTCATAACAGCAACCTTAGCATTGCTTAAGGTCATGATTTCTCTGTCTAATAGTGGGCTTTATTGATGGCTTTAGTGCAATAATACATACAGTGGAACAATGGCAGGTAAACCTGCCTCTGAAAGGTAACAACAGCAGAACTTTACTGACCCGACATACAATCTGCTGCCAAATTTTGTGCCTGGAAATTATCTGTATTTAAAAGAAGTGAAACAGCGGAAGAAAAGTGTGTGGATAAATAAGTTAGTGAATATCAAACATATTTTAAAGGAATAAGTTATGAGCTAATAACGGTTTTTAACAATCTCAAAAGACAAAAAAACTAAACCTTTTGGCAGCTCCTTATTTTACACACTAAAACAATCCAGGTCATTCAGCTTTCAGCCGTACTCAGTTTAAAACCACCTTCAACCATCTCAGTTTCAAACCAGTTTGATCTACTAGAGCCAACCTGTAAAAGTGCAGAAATTGTTTTTATTATAACCATGATCACCAAAATTTAGGTCACATCACCCATTCTTCCAAAGAAACCATTTACTCTACAATAATAGAAGATATGCCTTGTAGCAACATGAACAAGTACTTTTTCATCTTTTCTTTGATTTCACAAGTCTTTGCAGTCCACCAACAATGCTGATCCCTTCATTAGCAGCTCCAATCTACAGCAAAACACTGTATGATGATGGATTCAACGGAGAAATCCACAGAAATCCACTGGTGACCGAAATCACACGATTTTCAGTTTGACTGGCCCTGATCTGTGATGGGTTATTTGGGAAGTCAAAAATCCAATCTTCTACTCAGTGAATGCATCTCTACCAGTGCACGAATATAAACAACACTCTTCAATGTCGATGTTGAATAAAGAAGGCTCCCAGTTACCCATTTTCAGTATTGATGGGATGTTTTAAATGAAGCCAGAGAAGGCACGAAAGCAATCTAAAAGAAAACAAGACATGTCTGCGGTTAATTCAGGCAAGAGAGAGCAAGACATTTGTCAGATAACAGAAAGGCTGAAAGTATTAGAGCAAATTTGAGAGCTCAATCTCAGTGAATCATGGAACAGGTTGTTGTTGGAAATGTTGGCAGCTTCCTAGGATTCTCAGAGTTACGATTGGTCATCGAGTCTCGAGAACCGATTGGAACCAGGGCTAATATTCCGATTCCGCCAGAATTGTTCAAAATGTCAAATTCCAATTTCTAGTTTCGAAGACTAGTCCGCCAACCGAAGCTGCCCAACACCAACAAACAAGAATCCGCAGGAAGTGTACGCGCAACCATAAACAGTGTGCGATCTTAAGTGTGGTTTAACTTAAAAGTAATGACCACTAGGCTCAGTACAATACTTGCAATAAGAACATATCAAGCAAAGGACGGTGAACGACCAACATGATTAAACACTTCTGGACTCATGGTGTAGAACAGAGTGCCCAGTCTTTGACGAACTGTACCGGTGTTACACCAGCCTTCATCCGCAGCCTCTTCCTCTGGCTCCAACACAGCCTGTGACCCCACTGCAGTCAGAATCAGGTAAGTAAAGCAATAAAACACGTCTTATACCAACACTGAGACAGCCAACAAGTTATACTTGACCGAAAACGGTGGGTCATCTTAAATGCACATACCCAGCTGACATTAGCCAGACAATTGACCAGACTCTTCGATGTGCTGCTCCATTTTGTCTGAAGACCCTGCTGCATGGTGGTGGAACCAATGACAGGCATTTCCTTTGCTGTCATCTCGCTTTCTCATATTTATGCGTTCAAGCTTCTTCTACACCCAGCGAACACGTTTTCTCCACTGCAGGAGACACTATCTGTCCAGAACGCTCACACATACTGCCTGAGAAGGCAGATATGATCATTTTCCTCAACAAAGAACCGTTTCTGATTTTATACTGCACCTGCTGCTAATCTGGACTGGGATGTACAAGCGGTTCCTTTTTGTTTGTTTGATATTCTGCACCAGGTTAGCCAATCAGTGGGAGCTCAGTAACCTGTAAAACCTGCAGCATCAGACATGTTCCCATGTCAAAAGAAAATACAGAACATTTATATTCAGGTTCTCATGTCTGATATTTATGTGCTGGTTGAAATTTGCCCTGTGAGAAATTCATAAAAAGTTCATAGAATTAAAATTGATAGAGAGGGTCAGACCATTTCATCCAGAAACTCTGCTTTGTTACCTCATTTAAGCCATGTTATCTTTATTGACTCTTCCGCTTAAAAGAATTGGTATCAAGAATCGAAAGGAGCTGGACTCAAAACAAGGAATCGGAATCATGTGATTTCAAACAATTCCCAACCCCATTAAGAGTTGAAGAGCTTTTTTCCAGAGACATGAGCCCCCTTGCGAGAGGCAGGTACACCCTGAACACCCTGAGAAGAACAACCATTCAAACACACACACACACTCAAACCTAAAGCCATTAAAAAACACTGCATTTAGAAGAGAAGCAGATTGCCAACAAGCCCAAACCAAAAAAATCAGTTGTAATAGGTGAGAGTGATGTCTGAGCCCAGTCCAATGTGTCTCTCCTGGCGGAGCCCCTCCTTCTATTCAGCTATAAATAAAGCTGAATGGCTGCCGCTGACAGCCCTGCACTCAGAGCTGCTAATAGAGTACCTGTCCCTCCTCTGCTACCCTAAGTGAGCTGCAGGTCTGTCGGGATTTCCTCCGCCACGCCTGATGATGTAGGGAGCACTGTAAAAGACAAAGTGTCTGAGAGGCTCTGTGTGTGTGCAGCCAGCAGATGTGCGGAGGCAAAGCTTCCAGAGCAGCGGGACGCTCAGCTGGATCCACAGAGCACGGTCAGACAAGGGCAACCCTGGAGGAGCAGTGAGGCCATCTGTAAACCCTGCTCACAAAATTACTGAGAGAGACGCATGAAGAATACGATTAACAGGATAGGGTGGTAACATGAGATACGGCTTCAATAAAGCATGAACACAGCTCATTGACACACAAGCATTAAGGCCAACAGACAGACTGACTGTGAAAACATCAAGAGCTTTAAATCCAAACACGTCATATTTCAGTGTGAGAAGCAGCACTAAGAAGCCCGTTCCTCACGGGAACACGGCCTCAGCTAATAGAGTTATCCCTGTGGTCATCCTGGCTGTCACAGTGACTGATTACTCACAATTCAATCTCCAGAGAAGCACAGGGAACACTCCTTCTCCGCCCTCCTTTAGCAAATGCTGGCTGTGGAGGTCCTCAGTGTCCTTGCCAACCCCTTGCAACCCATCACCATCCCCAGCTCAGCTGGTGGTGCCCCTGACCTCGACTGACCTTTAAGCTATCATTTACATAACATAATTCTGCTCTCATAGCTTCAGACAACATGTGGAAAACCCCACAGACAGGCCGAGCTCTCTATGCCAAAGCAAAAAGTAAGAAAAAAAAACATATAGATGCAGAAACTTAGAAGACACACAATCTGCAAGTCATGACTCACACAGTCAAACACAGCCTCCACCCCGGAGAGATTTAGTGAAGATGGAGCGATTTAAGATCAGGTGTCAGGTGAACATTATCTGTGCGTGCATCAGACCCCCTTCAGCAGGAACACAGCCTGAGTGAGAGCATCTTCAAACCACCTGGGCAATAACAACCGCCAACACAGCTAGCGTTCTCCAGGGTGCTCCCAGGACCAGATGAAATCCCTCAGCAGGAGCGCGCTGTAATGTGGGAGATTGCTGACATGCTGAAGAGTAAACAGTCAGATGAGCACCAGCTTATTTTTATCAGGCTTTTGTGACAGCATCGCGTTTAAACTGACCTTGGAGTAGTATTCACACCCCTTGAGCTTGTTCATATTCTGTCGCACTGTAATCACAACCTTCAATGTATTTTATTGGCATTTTATGTGATAGATCAACACAAAGTAGTGAATAATTGTAAAGTGAAAGATGATGAAAATTCTTACAAATAAAATTGTTGCCTCCTTTACTCTGATATCCTCAAATATGTCTAGAAAATAAAAGCAACCAGCTGCTTTTAGAAGTCAGTGAATACCCCCCAACTGAATCTAACCATAAATCCAGCTGTTCTCTGAAGGTTTGTCAGAGAACGCCAGTGAACAAACCGCGTCAAAGACTGCTTTTCATCAGCAGGGACAGGGAAACTGGTGTGAGCTGATGGTTAGATGGATGCGGCTAAATGGATGACAGGAAGAAAATCTGAAAAACGCTGCAAAAGAGTTGAGACTAGGACCGAGGTTTACAATCCAGCAGAGCGGCGACACACAGCCAGAGCTACAAGGGTTATTAAAGTCCATGCATGTGTTAGAATAGCCTAGTCAAAGTCCAGATTTAAATCCACTTAAGAACCTGTCAGGACTTTAATCTGAAAAAAGGAGATTTCATTCTCCAGATGTGCAAAGTTGGAAGAGAAATCCCCCCAAATTATTGCAGCTGGCAAGTGCAGCAAAAGGTGTTACTGATCCAAGGGGGCTGAATTTATGGAAGCCATACATCATATTTATTCCACTTCAGAATTATGCACTACTTTGTGTTGGTCTATCACATAAAATCCTTATAAAACACATTAAAGCTTGTGGTTGCAATGTAACAAAATGTGGCATAAAGTTCCCAGGATAGGACGACCTCCGCAGGGCGCTGTATTAGGGCATCTAAAGGTCCGGCTCAGCTTGGATTTATTATTTTGGTTCAACAAGCTTAAAACCCGAGCCATTCCCACCGGCTGCTGCTACTGTTGATAATGAAAATGGAGACGACGGCGCCCTGCCTCCAGCAGGGGTGAGATCCACCAGATAAAATGTGAGGGCACTCTTACTGCCTCACTAAGATACTATTTATGCTATCGGCTTTTTCTTTGTTATAAGGAAACTTATTCTTATCATCTCAACAACACATTAAAATTCAAACAGAAAATGATGAGACAGAGAAACATCTGGAAATGTCTGAAATTACCGCTGGCCTTGTTTAAGAAGATCTTCTCCTGGAACAGGCGGGATCAGCTGCTTTAGGAAGGCGTGTGCTGCAACTCTAAGCTTGGAAAATCTTAAATTACAAATGACTTCTAGTTACAAACACACTGCATCTGTGCAGAGGGACGAGGGGAAAGGTCAGGCTGGCATCAACACACAAAGAACAATGTTTACTCTATTCTCATGGCTGAGAATTCATGACTAAAAACAGACAGCAAACTGAGCAGAAGATGCTGATGAAGAAACCAGGCATTTCCATTTATCAGGACAGATCTGAGCAGAACTCATCCTGGTACAGGTTCTGGTTACGACGTCATGAGGACAATCAAGTATGAGCTGGAACCGAAGGGATCAGATTGTGAATATACAGACATCAGAACTGCATGGCGACCTGTCAGTAAATCTGACTATGAGTAGCGTCAGCTGAATGACTCAACCGTTCCTGTGTGTAAGTAAGGAGCTAAGGCTGACCATGAGCCGGTGACCAAAGTATACTGAAGTTTTAATAAGTCAAAAACCTTTTACATTTTCAGTCCTTTTAATGAGATGCCAGAGAAAGCAGCAGTAGTAGTTTTCTCTACCTGTGCACTGCTAGTCAGCTGGATGAACGGCTGCTACACTTTTCTGTCACCTGTGTGGCCTTACGACGCTTACGACAAAGACAGATTTGTCTTTAAAGCAGCCGATGGCAGACTTACTGATCAGAGAGAACCTGACTAAGTAATAGTTAGATTATCAGGGTCAGCAAAAAGGAAAATGTTTTGTAAAATAAGAACTTCAAAACTGCTACATTTAATGTGCGATTATCCTGTGCTTTTCAAAGAACAAGAAATATTACAGATATATCAAAACTGCAACCACACGTCTCATTTAAACAGCGGTAAAATTAACTGTTTTCAACAAAACAAATGAGATCATGTTTAAAATTTCAGTCCCAATATCTCCGAGTCTGTGGTGATTCTACTCAAGGTGATTAGTGTGATAATCTAATAACAACCTATACATAATTAGGGCAATAGGTTTTTCCTAGTGACTACAACTGGACAATTTGAAGCATTACTGTGTATTAACAGTTAGGCAGAAATATTTATTTTATTCTGCCATTTTAACAGCAAACAACAATCGACAACCTCTGTCAAAAAGCTCTGAAAATCCCATTTTTCTTCGTAGAGAAGTAAAAAACAGAAGTGCTGGTTTGGGCCAACTTAATCTGCAACACAGCAACATCTGGACCAACATGAACAATCTCATAAACTAACCAGCTAACTGCTGGGATTAAAATCAGGCCGGGTGCTCAGGATGTCAGTGTGGAAAATAGTCAAACTGGTAAAGGGGAAACAAAAACAAACAATCAAGCAGTTCTTGATACTGGATGAGCAATTACACACTCTTTACATTAGTAAACATTTATGCGTGGTACTACATTAGAGGGGCACAAAACACTCATCAGGCACAAGCTAGCATGGCGGATTTTACCTGAATTTCCTAATCTTGTATGAAAAAAAAAAAAAAAAAATCAAACTCTGGTTGCCAATAACATAATGGGCCAGTTAGATTGGGTTTCAATGTGAGAGAGAGCAATGGGGTTAATCACAATCGACTGAGGTTTGCAATATTCAATAACTACAGGGGTTGGACAATGAAACTGAAACACCTGGTTTTAGACCACAATAATTTATTAGTATGGTGTAGGGCCTCCTTTTGCAGCCAATACAGCGTCAATTCGTCTTGGGAATGACATATACAAGTCCTGCACAGTGGTCAGAGGGATTTTAAGCCATTCTTCTTGCAGGATAGTGGCCAGGTCACTACATGATACTGGTGGAGGAAAACGTTTCCTGACTCGATCCTCCAAAACACCCCAAAGTGGCTCAATAATATTTAGATCTGGTGACTGTGCAGGCCATGGGAGATGTTCAACTTCACTTTCATGTTCATCAAACCAATCTTTCACCGGTCTTGCTGTGTGTATTGGTGCATTGTCATCCTGATACACGGCACCGCCTTCAGGATACAATGTTTGAACCATTGGATGCACATGGTCCTCAAGAATGGTTCGGTAGTCCTTGGCAGTGACGCACCCATCTAGCACAAGTATTGGGCCAAGGGAATGCCATGATATGGCAGCCCAAACCATCACTGATCCACCCCCATGCTTCACTCTGGGCATGCAACAGTCTGGGTGGTACGCTTCTTTGGGGTTTCTCCACACCGTAACTCTCCCGGATGTGGGGAAAACAGTAAAGGTGGGACTCATCAGAGAAACAATACATGTTTCACATTGTCCACAGCCCAAGAATTTGCGCTCCTTGCACCATTGAAACCGACGTTTGGCATTGGCATGAGTGACCAAAGGTTTGGCTATAGCAGCCCGGCCGTGTATATTGACCCTGTGGAGCTCCCGACGGACAGTTCTGGTGGAAACAGGAGAGTTGAGGTGCACATTTAATTCTGCCGTGATTTGGGCAGCCGTGGTTTTATGTTTTTTGGATACAATCCGGGTTAGCACCCGAACATCCCTTTCAGACAGCTTCCTCTTGCGTCCACAGTTAATCCTGTTGGATGTGGTTCGTCCTTCTTGGTGGTATGCTGACATTACCCTGGATACCGTGGCTCTTGATACATCACGAAGACTTGCTGTCTTGGTCACAGATGCGCCAGCAAGACGTGCACCAACAATTTGTCCTCTTTTGAACTCTAGTATGTCACCCATAATGTTGTGTGCATTTCACTATTTTGACCAAAACTGTGCTCTTACCCTGCTAATTGAACCTTCACACTCTGCTCTTACTGGTGCAATGTGCAATCAATGAAGACTGGCTACCAGGCTGGTCCAATTTAGCCATGAAACCTCCCACACTACAATGACAGGTTTCATTGTCCAACCCCTGTATATTGCAATTTCAAAATATGTTGCAGCCCTAACTGGAACGCTTTTATACGAGTGAGTTTTATAGGAAAAGGCAGTGACTTGAAAGAAGCCATTATAACTTAGAGCAGTTTTAGAGAAAGCTGATTTTATAGAGCGATAAAATTATATCTCCGATTTAGATGCAAGTATATTTTTATGTTGTAGAGCCATACAGCAACTGGTAATGTCATGTTCATATTTTACATGATTTTCTTTATTTAGGAATTTGCATCACTCAAAAAAACTGCAGGTAAACATCTATAAAGTAATTGAAAAAACATTTTAATAACAATATACCACGCAAACAGTACCATTACTACTGTGCATGCATTTATATAGAGCTCCGAACAGGTAGGGCTCCTTACTCTTAGAGGTGTTTCAGGTTCGGTTCTCTGGGTCAGAACACGTCCCTTGTTTTGCCAGGCAGATGCTGGCAAACCAACAGAGACAGCAAATGCTGAGGTGGTGAGGAAAACGAGGCAGAATGACTGTCAGCACGGAGGCTTAATTACTGTCTCCATCCCTCCGGTGGGTGATACGGCCTGACATTCATCCCCGCCACGGCTGCAAGAAATCCTCTTCTGCACAAAAGCATTTCTGCCTTTCTCTGCGCTTCGTAATCCCTGCAAAATGTCAAGTTTACGCTGTAATCCCAACTGAAAAGGACTTTAACGTTAGTTTTGCTTAATGCGGACGTCCTCAAATTATTTCACATGATTCACCAACAGTGTTAACGTGAAAAGAAGTGCAGGATGGTTGAGAGATACTTAAGGGTGAACAGAAATCAGCTGGTGACGAGTTGGTTGATCTTCAACTTGACCTGTCTAATGACTGTCGTTTCCGGGTGCAAAAAGAAGCAATCTGCCACAGGTCATTCATTTGCAGCTGCCTTGGGGACGTTCCTTACCTGGATGAAGGAGGGGATTGAATTGGAGTAGACTTCAGCAGATAACAGAAAGGCTGAACAGCAAACTGAGCCTTCAGCCTCTCTCTGTTATGGAACATGCTGGATTTCTAAACGCTGGGTACAGCTAAGCAGGCGGAGACTGATGTTTTTAGTCGTGCTAATGACACTAACGGCGCTAAATCCTATAATTAAACGATAAAGACAGTTTAAAATGCCAAGTCAATAACAAATTTTGTTTTTGATTTAAATTTGTAAAGTCTGTTTTTCACAGATTGCTCTGTCACACAGACGGTTTTATATCACCTTTGCTCCTTTTTTAAATAATTAATGACCGCTCATAACGGGAAGGCCAAAAAACTATTTCTGAATGCTGTTTGTTTATAGTTCTAAAATAGAAACTGGCTAAAATGTCTCAGTAGGCAAAAGCTTAAAAATAAATATTTGATCGGTGCGTCGCTTATTATACTGCTTTTGTTTCCACTCAGATGAGTTGGTTATGTATTATTATTGTAAGCACTGTGAAAGAGTATTTCACAATGTTCATACTTTAAACAAATCTAAATAAGTCTGAAGACACCAGAGGAAAATGCTTCCAGCAAAATTAAAGTTTCCGGAGACAGCGTGTGGATTAATGAACAACTTTGACTCTCGTGCTGGTTAAGATCTGGGCTCACAGTGTAATAACCAACCAACAGATTTCAACAACATGGCAGTAAACCTCTTATTTGGACAGCTTGATCCTGTAGAAAGAAGGCAGCTTAGGAGCTAATCTGTTATCTAGTGGCCTTTCAGGGTGAAGCAGTAGTCTTCAGCAGTCACGTTGTGACAACAAACCCATGGTTGCTGCTTGTTGTGTAAGTTCTACTCACTTTGCCAACCATGTGAAACATTTCAGGACACTGTGGGAAATGAGGCATGACTCAATCAGCATGATGATGAAACCTGAACAGAAGAATGGCAACGGACTTGAAGAAGTCAGCAAAAAAAAAAAAAAAAAGGTTACTATGACCTTCCAGTATTACCATGGCGCATTTAAATCAGGGATCACACACATTATAGGAATATTATGGTCAGACCTTGCAGTTTTACTCGAAAATACACGATGAGGGCATCCCAAGTGGTGGTGTTTAACCCTGACACCCTTCTCTGACCTGTGTGACCTTCCAAAGCTGACATTGTAGTTCATGGTGGGCCACGTGTGAATGCTGGGTAGCCTGAACTGATCTGCTTGATAATGATAGATATTAGTGGTCAGAAAACAGACTTAATACTGACACCACTGGGCATTACAATCCGAATAATTAACCTAGTTGTATTTTTTATTCGTTGGCTAGCCACATTCTTTAAAAAAAACAACAACTAATGAATAAATAGAAGAAAAACAAGTAGTAGGAACTTTTGTTTTGAGGTTTAGATTTTATTATGTTTTTCTACTATTATTTTAAAGCTGCAGGATATATTTAGCTAAAAGAATATTTGGTGAAAACCGTGTTTCTGTAAGTGCGTGTACCTGTTAACTCGGTTTAGCTCGGTTAAAAACGGTGAAACGCATCGTGACAGGCCTCGTTCCATTTTATCCTATTAAAAAAACTCATGCTTATTTAGTTTTTACGTGATAAAATAAACATTTGTTTATATTTGGCGACCTGATGAAAGGTAAGAAATGAGCTCCTGTGTTAATGTCGCATCTCTGTGAGAGAGGAGCAGCGCTGAACTCGATCCAGATCAACTGAACTGCAGCTTTTCTTACTGAACCGCTCCACTCGGTCTCATTTCTGCCCTCCCAGGGTTCAAACATGTGGCTTCAGGCGGTAAATTGTGACTTTTGGACGCTTTCACCACCAACGCTGTTTGCCTAAAATAACAGGGTACTAGCCGCAAACAGAGCAGCCTGTGCTGTATCAGAGAGCTGAGGTAATCTCCTGTAGCTTCGGGCACATCTGTAACAGTGGTTTAATGGAAGATGTTCCGGGGTAAACACGAACACAACACTTACCTCGTCGGTGAAATGAGCTTCCGGTGAATTTAAGGTAACTTCCCGCTTGATAAATTGCTAGACAGAAACAAATGAATGTGTATTTTGAGGTTTATAAAACAGCCAGCTTCTGCTTGCCGCTTCCTCTCTACGGCAGCCTGTATATGTGAGCGACTGTGGGCGGAACCACACGCTGCGGAGGAGACACCGCGGAGGAGCCAATGGGAGGAGGCGGCAGAGCAACATAGATAGGAGAAAGAACAGGAGTGTTCACCCTGCTTTGAATAACAGACACATCAAAAAAATAAACAATCACCAGTAATTTAGTTTGAAAAGTAAAATTCGCACATTTTACAGATTCATCACAAAAAGCGTGATACATTTCCAAAATTATGTATGTAGTATTTAATGGTTATGGCTTATAGCTAATAAAAAACCCTAAGTCAGTTTTTCAGAAATTACAGTACAACGTTTGACCAATTCGAAAGGACATTTAAGAGATAACTCTTACGGGCATTGCATGTCTTAACAGTCATGGGGAAGACTTGACAGTTGTCTACCAGTAATGTTGCTGAATATTTCAATCACGATATGACTTGCAATACATAAACAAATACTTAAGTAAACACTCCAGATAGTAATCTATTCAACTACTGGAAAAAATGAGATGGTTTACAAAAAAAGTTCCAGGGAGATAACTTAGTTATAGTTTCCTGAGGAAATTACTAGAATATCCTAATGCCTCCTAAAACAATTTTCGCTGCAAATAACTGCAAACATCACCAAATGTACTAGAATAGTCTGAATGCAAGGTATTTACCTAATATTTATTACAGTCCAAGCATTTGTTTGTGATATTATGTACAGGGATATTGTGATAACGATATATTTGTGACATATTGTGCAGCCCTAGTATTCATCCATGTTATTGGAAAATTGAGTGAAAGGAAAAAGTGTGGTAAAAATTCCCACAAACAATAGGGACCACTGCAGGCTTTAGAGGATTGTGAAGCAATGGCTATTCAAGAGTTTGGGGGATATTCAAAGAACAAATTCTTGTGTTAAGCCACTCTTGTATCAGAGACAAATCAATCAATCCATCCACATCCATCCATCCATCCATCCATCCATCCATCCATCCATCCATCCATCCATCCATCCATCCATCCATCCATTCATCCACCCATCCATCATCTTATCATGGTGAACCCCACACATCCGTCTCCCTGGCAACATCCTCCAGCTCATTTTGGGGGATCCCAAGGCGTTCCCAGCCCAGGCGGGATATATAGTCCCTCCAGGCAGTGGGACCTACACCTCCAAAGGGAGGTGCTCAGGGACCATCCTGATCAGACATCCAAAACACCTCAGTTGACTCATTTTGATGTGGAGAAGCAGCTGCTCTACTTCAAGCTCCCCCTAGGTGACGGAGCTCCTGAGCCTCTCTTCAAACACTACCTGAGATCTCGTTCTTTCGGTCATGATCCACCACAAACAGGATGACAAAGGGCAGCACTAGGAACAGGCTTCACTTAGTGCCAACAGTGCAGACACCGCTCTTATTTTGGTCTTACAAGGATTAGCAACCCCTTAAAAGTCACCCAAATACCCCATACTTCCGCAGCACCCCACACAAAATATCTCGTGGAACACAGTTGTAGGCCTTCTCCAGGTCCACAAAACACATGTAGACTGGAGAAACATACTCCCATAACACCCTCAGCAATCCTGGGGTAAAGTTCTGATCCACTTTTCCAGAAGCATGGTCGACCTTTCTCCCAAGTCTTCATGCTCTGCCTCCTTCATGGAAGAGGAGGTCTGTGTCCTCTTTTCGAGGTAAACAATATTTTGCATTTCATTTGGAAATCAAGGTTGCATAGTTGCAGAATCCAAGTTGCTTCTGGTCTAGTGTGAAGTTTCCACAGTCAGTAAAGATTTGGGGAGCCAAGTCATCTGCTGGTGTTGGTCCCCTGAGTTTTATCAGGTCCAAAATCAGGACAGCTATCCAACAGGAAACTTCATGTTTCCCTCCGCTGACAAGCTTTATGGAGATGCTGATTTCAATTTCAAGCAGGACCTGGCTGCTGCCCACACTGCTAAAGATACCATAAACTGGTTTAATGACCATGGTGTTACTGTGCTTGATTGGTCAGCGAACCTGCCTGAAATAAAACTCAGAGAATGTATGGGGTATTACCAACAGAAAGATGAGAGACACTAGACCCAACAAGCTAAAGGCCACTCTTAAAGCAACCCGGGGATTCTTGCATAAAAAATCCTTTTATTGGTCTTATGTAATATTCTAATTTTCAGAGAAACTGAATTTTCGAATTACATCAGCTGAAAACCAAACTAATCAAAATTAACAGGAATAAACCTGAACAAAAAATATTCAGCATCTCAATTATTATATCTCGATGCGATTTTCTTAATACAGTGGCAGAATCAGAATCAGAATCAGAATCAGCTTTATTGCCAAGTTTGTACATACAAACAAGGAATTTGACTCCGGTACACTTTGGTCTTTGGTCTTTGTTTTTGCACTACAGAATATACATATTTACAATGTACAAATATACACATATATAAATAAAAAGGTGCATTTGCAACATCTGTCTGCTGTTGTTTTGTACTCTATTGAATGTTCAACAGAGAAACAGCCTGGGGGAAGAAACTGTCTCTGTGGCGGCTGGTTTTTGTGAACAGCGCTCTGTAGCGGCGGCCTGAAGGCAGAACTCTAAACAGTTTATGTGCAGGGCGTGTGGGGTCTGCAGAGATTTTAGCACCCTTTTTTCCTGACCCTAGACCTGTATAAGTCCGGGATGGAGGGAAGGTCAGCCCTGATGATTCTCTCTGCAGTCCTGATTGTTCTTTTGCAGTCTGGACCTGTCCTGTTTTGTGGATGAAACCCAAACCACACTGAGATGGATGAAGAAGGACAGACTGTATGATGGCAGTGTAGAAGATGACCAGCAGCTCCTGTGGAAGGTTGACACTTCTTGAGTTGCCTCAGGAATGTACAGTCTCCCCCCGGGGCCCCTTCTTTCGAACAGTGTCATTGTGTGAAGACCATCTCAGGTCCTCAGAGATGGGGGTTCCTAGGAAAACCTGAAGTGGTCCACAGCCGACACGGTTTTTGTTGAGGATGGTGGGGGGGGTGTATGGGGGTGGGGTGTTTTCCCGAAAGACCACCACCATCTCCACAGTCTTGAGTGGGTTTTGATTTTTAAGGGTTTAGTTCTGACCAGGGGACCAGCCGATCCCCCTGTCTGTATGCAGACTCACCACCGTCCTGGATCAGTCCCAATCACAGTGGTGTCGTTTTCCAAATTAAGGAGTTTCACGGACGAGTCCGATGAGGTGCAGTCATTTGTGTACAGGGGAAGAGGAAAGGGGGGAGGAACACACCCCTGGGGGCACCAGTATTTATTGATCTGGTTTCGGGAGAAGATGCTCCCCAGTCCCACCTGCTGCTGTCGGTTCCGTCAGGAAAAGCTTTTGATCCACTGACAGTTGGAGGGGGGACGTTGAACTGGGTGAGTTTTCTGGTGGAGGATTTTGGGTTATGATGGTGTTGAAGGCCGAGCTGAAGTCTACAAACAGGATCCTGGCGTAGGTCCCCCTGGGTTTTGGTCGAGGTTTTTTCAGGATGAGGTGCCAGGCCCAAGTTAACAGCATCATCTTCCCGACCTGTTTTCTCGGTAAGAAAACTGCAGGGGGCCCAAGTAGGGGCCCTTGTGATGTCTTTCAGGTGCTTTAAACACCAGCCGCTTAAAAGGATTTCATGACCACAGACGTCAGGGCTACAGGCCTGTAGTCATTTAATCCTAGGATGGTGGGTTTCTTGGGCACTGGGATGATGGTGGATCGTTTGAGGCAGTAGGGGACCTCACACGTCTCCAGTGACTTGTTGAAATGGGCATATATACTGTCATATTCAACACATTAGAATATGTTCTGATCAGGCTTGTTAGTTAGACCAAATATACCCTTTGAAAATTAACTAGAAACAGTTTTCATTAAACCTATATTTCTGTTGTTTTTATTGGTCCGAAGTAAGATTCTAATCTTAAATGTCATGTTTTCATTAGCTGGGAGCAGAAAACCATCTTAACGTACAGAAATAAAGGCTTGAAAACAGTTTAATGTTTAACTTAAATGAATTATCTTACTGAAATGAACTGATTTTGATTTCTTAAATATGACTATATATCTATATGATTTCTATTTTTAGCGTTTGAGTAAAATAAAGTGTAACTTGTGCAAGCAAGAAAATTTTAAAATGAATATGAGCTGAAAATTGCCTTTATGTTATATGAAGATTAAACAATTTTAATAATGTCAGATTAACTAGTTTCTAGTTACATGAAATTGCCATTTTAATCTGCATATACAGAAGAAAAAATAACCTCCCTTCAACAAAACTCATCTTTGAACATTCAATTTAAAGTTACCCACCTTTCGCACAATGCAACAGGAAACAACACTCTCCAATTATTTTTACCTCCGTTTCTCCCCCCCTGTTGGATGTAAGGAGTAAGGGGGAGTCAGGTTTAGCCTAAACCGGCTCAGTTATGGTTGAGGTGCAAACACACCCTCCATTTCTGCTACCTGTGTGACCCCTTCTCTTTTCCAATGGTTATAATCAGTCTGACAGAGAGAGGTATCCAAATCCTTGTGGTTTTTAGTATAACAATGGCCACCAGTGGGCTCTAGATGGACAAACTTTATCAGTGTATTATTTTACTTAGTATCCCTACACATAGCCCATTCTAAAATGGCCAAACTGTAACACTCAGCAGTTTGATCTAGCTTCCCCAACAAACCCGCACCATTCCAAACCCTTTGTGAAGTGCCTTGAGACGACGTGTTGTAAATTGGCGCTATATAAATAAAACTGAACTGAATTGAATGCAGCTTTCCCACTAATTTGCTGCTTCCTTGTAGAGTTGGTGTTTTTGCCACCTGTGCTGCAGCTCTGATCTAAAGGTTGAATTAGTCATATGAAAACGTTTGAGCTCCCCTGATAATTTTAATAATTATTTTTTTAATCTTTGGGTGTTTGGATCAGCTATTTCAGTTTGATATATCAAATAACTGATGGACAGTAATATGTCAGTAGTGAAATGAGGTTTATTGGACTAACAGTGCAATATGCATAAAATTGACAGGTGCATACATTTGGGCACCCTTGTCCTGTTGTTGAATACCTTTAACTACTTATCATTGATTTATTGGAGCACATAATTGGTTTGGTAAGATCATCAAGCCTTGAACCTCATAGACAGGTGTATCTAGTCATGAGAAAAGGTACTTAGGGTGGCCAATTGCAAGATGTTCTCCTCTGAAGAGTGGCAACATGGAGGCCTCAAAACAACTCTCATATGACCTTATAACAAATACTGCTCACATTATGATTTATGAGGATACAACAGCAATCTCAGAGATGTCAGCTGTCAGTTTCCACTGTGAGGAATGTAGTAAGGAAATGGAAAATATCAGAGAGGCAGAGAAGAAGGATGGTGAGAACAGTCAAAGACAACCACAGACCACCTCCAGAGACGTACGACATCATCTTGCTGCAGATGGTGTCACTGTGCATCGTTCAACAATTCAGCGCACTTTCCACAGGGAGAAGCTATATGGCAGAAGCCTTTCTGTACACACGCCACAGGATCGATTGTAGAAAAAAGCACATATGGACTAGCCAGCTTCACTTTTTAAATAAGGTGCAGTGGACTGATGTAACAAAGATCGAGTTGTTTGGGCATAACAAAGGGCGATATGCATGGTGGTGAAACACAGCATTACAAACAGGCATCCGACTGTCCGACGTAAAATTTGGTGGAGGTTCCATCATGCTTTGGGGCTGTGTGGCCAATACCAGTACTGAGCATCTTGTTAATTTGAGGGTCGCATGGATTCCACTCAGTATCATCAGATTCTTGAGAATAATGTTCAAGAGTCAGTCACAGAGTTGAAGTTACGCCAGGGATGGATATTTCAACAACGCTGCTCAAAATCTACTCAGACATTCACGCAGAGGAACAAGTACAATGTTCTGCAATGGCCAGCGCTGTCCCCAGGCCTGAATATCATTGAACATCTGTGGGATGATTTAAAGCGGGCTGTCCATGCTAGGCGACCTTTAGACCTAACTTGACTGGAGATGATTTGTAAGGAGGAATGTTCCAGAAGTCCTTCATCCAGGATCCAGACACTCATTAGGAGCTCTAGGAAGCATCTAGAGGCGGTTATTTTTGCAAAAAGAGGATCTACTAAATTCTCATATGATTTTTCTGTTGGGGTGCCCAAATGTATGTACCCGTCAAATTTTCTGTCGATGCAATAATTCTCATTTCACTACTGAGATATTACTGTGTCCATCAGTTATTTGATATATCAATCTGAAATAGCCGAGCCAAACACCCAAAGGTTTAAAAATAACAAAATGATCAGGGGTGCCCAAACCTTTTCATATTTCAGTATTTGCACAGGGAGAAATTGAAACTCTTCTTACAACTCCACAATCCTGCTTCTGAGTTTCATCAGCATGCTGAGGACACTTTGCTCATACCTTCAATCTGATCGCACTAAACAGCAACAGATGAAACCCTACAAGCTGCAACCTTTGACTGAAGGGGATCAAACTAGTTCAAACTGTCAGGACACAACTAGAAAAATGTCACAGGAGATGTGCGTAGAGATTAATAACAATGATAGTTTATTCATGTTCCAGGAGATCGTTTTGCATTGTCTTTGACTTTTTCCCTGCTTCTAAGACAGACAGACAGTTACAGTACAGTAGCATACAATATCTGTATTTTTATTCAGAACACATTTTAAATGACGGCTTAAAACAAATAGAATCAATGGAAAAACAACAGACGAAACAGAATAGGATAAAAATAAATGTACACATGTTCTAGATAATATATTACACTTACACAAAGATGCTATGTTAAGAGGAATCCACATTACAAGTTCCCAGTGAATCATACTTTAAATGCTACAGCGACACATTTATAGAAGTAAAATAAGGGGATAAAGTTAAGGAGAAGGATGAGCACATCATGGGGACAGGAGCATTTCAGCACACGCCAAAACCGACCCTACCTTTCATGTGAGATGAAATAATAACTTCACAGTGCAATAGGAAACTGTATAGACTTCTTTGAAAAGTAATGTTAATGTCTTCCAATTACCATCGGCCAAACTGCCAACTTTGGCACACAATATGGAAGGACAGATGAATAAAAATGAAATTTGAGATGCAGTTAATGCAAAAGAACAAAAAAACAAGTGAAATGTGCATTCAAAATACTATTGCAAAGAGTGTTGGTTCAGGTACATGACTGCAATCTGAATCTAAAATTGCGTGTAAAGCACTGTGCACTGAGAAGACAGGGCAACCTTAAGTGGTAGTTCAGACAAAAGGCATTCACAAGGTTTAGAGTTGCATGGGAGCCACATTAAGTGTAATCTTGTCCTAAGGATTTCCTTCTGCATTTTACGAGGTTGCTCTTTGTGTTATATCCTGATGCAAGATGCTTGCTTTCCATTCGCAGTCATATCAATATTTATATGACACAGGTCGGCTGCAGCATTAGATTTCACCTCACACAGGAGAAGCTGAACGAGGTCAGATCGTTTCCTCCCAGAGAGCCTATTCCAGTGCTCTGCCAAAGCAAGCCGTGTGGTGCCCTAAACCGCAGCTGATCTCTGGCGCCCTCATGTGGAGCTGTGCAGAGCAATCTGCTGCACCTTGCCTAGCTGAGTCAGCAGCCGTTTCATGCGGTGTTTAAGCTGAGGGAGACGTGCAAGAGGTTCAGGAGGCTCCAGCTCCCCGGTGTAGTCGAGCCAGCTTTCCAACACTGAGTAGAAAACGAGACCAGAGAATCAGGATATGTTTCCGCACAACTTCATTGGGTCAAACTTAGTGAAGGTTCTTTTCCTACCGTCCAACTCTCTTTCTATGAAGTCCATCCTGTGCGAGACCTCATCCTGGACGGCATCAATGTGATCCAGCAGGTTAATCTGCCACTGTTGGTACTGCCCGTTATCTCCGAGATCTCTACCATCATCTTCTCTGTTCTCAGCATGCGCCCATGACACACCCATCAAAGTCTAAAATAAAAAATGCACATTTTTTTAAGTACATTTTTCATATGCTTTAAGATATATCAATTCTCATTACCTTTTAGAAAAACATTTAATTTTTAATTTGATTAAGGTATAACTAAAGAAAACAGGGATTCAAAACATTGTTGCACCAAATCCTCCATAGTAAAAGCTCAACCAAGAAATCTCTGCACACTTGCTCAGAGTGTGAATACTTTATTTATTTTTTTTAGATACATTCCTGCTTCTCTTGGTATATAATTTGCCTTGATATGCTTGGAAGAGATTTAACAGTAAATAACCTTAGAAAAGATAGTTTATTTGTCAAGTGTAAATCACATAGGGCATGAAGATGAGAGATTATCGTCATTGTACCAACATACGATGTGTAGTAGTACTATGAAACTGGTCTACTGAACCATATGAGGTGCACAGGTAACAAAAACATGCAACATATGGTGGTTGTTCTCAGTAAAAATATATACAATTATTTTTAAAAACTAACGACCGCTGAGAGCAGTGAGCTGCAACGTCTAGACGTGCCACCATCATTTAAAAAGTCAGTCAGTCATTTTCTACTGCTGCAAATGATTTATTCCAAATTTAAAACCGACAGAGTTTTAAAATATCTTGTTCTATAAAAGTCCTTAAAGAGAAATCTGTATCAGATTGGTAAGGGCCAAGTAAACCTTTACAAAAACTGGAGATCAGAAAGCAGAAAACCCCAATTGAAGCATCTCGACTTTTTTTAATGAGTTTTCACCTCACGGAAATTTCTTCAGGAATTATTGGTGGTATTGATATGATTGCTGGCAAATATCCAAACCTTGTTGCTGTTGCCTGTTGATTTAGGTTTGTCCATCTCCAGCAGGGCACCAAAGCGCTGCTCCCGCTCCAGCAGCTCCTCTGTGCTTCTCATGCTGTCCTCCAGCTCTGAACCCTGTCTGGTCTCTACCACCAACCGCTGCTCCACAGCTGGGTAATACGCCCGCGGTTTCTGGTAGCAGTGTTCGCTAATAATGTACGAGTCCTGGAAAGATGGGAAGGGGGAGGAGTTTGAAGAAGATGAGGTGGCAGCTGTAGCAGCCCGACTCAGCTTCTCCAAGGCGTTGGACATTAAGATCTCTCCCCTGCTCATGTCCTCGTCAGGAGTCAGAGGGGACGGAGCTGTGTTACTGCCTCGACACGAGTCTGAGCCGAGCCGTGGTCGATCGAAATGCTTCCAAGGCTGCTGCCAAAGCCTGAGGTCGGTGTGAGTGCTACTCCTGAACACAAAAACAGGATTTCAAAGAATAATTCAAGAATGAAGTTAAGATTAATTGGTTTCTAACAAGTGTTTACACCATGATTTAAATATGACATTCACACTGCACTGGGACAGCTTTGTACTCACTGTAAGACGCTCATCTTCAGCTGCAGTCCGTTCAGAATCTCCACCACGTGGTGCACGTCTCCCAGCAGCTGGTGGGTGGTGGTGATCTTTTTGGCGTTTTGGTGGGAGTAGTTCTCCTCCAGGAAGGAGAGGCCGTACATGTGACCGTTGGTCAGCCACTCACGATCGTACCAATAACGCAAACTCTGCCTCTGACCTACAGTAAATAACACAGATTTTGTTTTTAAAAATTTCAAACAAGGATTTCAAAAGGCAGAAATGTTCAAAATGCTGGAGGGTCAGCTATATGTTGTCATGTCTGGAACAATGTGTTCCTATGGGTCCTGATTTTAAATACTCATTATGTACATAAACCTGTAGTCAATGTCATATAAAACTATAGTGAACTTTAAAAAGTTGTTTGTTTTACATGTAAAACAAACCCAGTTCAAGAACCTTGGGACTAGTCAAAAGCCCAGCAAGAAAAACATCTGCAGGTTAAAAAAAAGCAGTGAAATGGCCTTTATTTATTTTTGAATGAATTTGTGTTTATTAGTAAAAAACAAAACAAAATAATCAATGCGGTGGACAAAAACTCAGTTCTGATGTGGCAAATCAAACTACGTAAAAAGCCTTCTATTGTTCAGAAATGCACACTTTTTTTGATGCTCAATTTAAATTTTTCCATTCTTGGAAATTGGCTAAATAAATTCCTTACTTTTCCAGACTGTTTGAGACTCTGTAGGAACCCTGAAGAGATGTTCTCACCATCATGAAGTTTGAGAATACCGACTGGGCAAATAGTATCCAGTCAAGATGTGGAATACTGTGAAGACTGAATGCTGAAATTCAAAGGGTGCTTTAACAAAGTGTTACTATTTTAAGTGTGTTCATAGTTATCTGGCACTTTTTATATGCATGTTTTCCCTCCAGCAGGTTTGTTTGTCTATTAGTTAAATACATTAAAGGTGGTAAAAGCTTTAAAATCATTCATGTTTAAGCTAAAAAAAATGTTTTTAAATCAGGTATTTTAAAGGGGACTGTAGAGTTTATATCCTCTGTATAATTCAGACAATGTGTTGAATTTACAAAATTTTTGTTTTAAACGTTATACAATTAGGTCGGTAAATATTTGAACTTGCAGACCTTCAGCCTTAATTCAGTGAGTTGAACAAAACGACTGTATAAAAATATAAGGAACTAAAGCATTATTTAAAACACAATCCCTTCGTTTCAGGGGCTCAAAAGTAACTAGACAAATTAAATAACTGGAAATAAATTGTTCATTTCCCATCCTTGGCTGAAAACCCTTTGCTGCCTGAAGTCTTGTACTCATGGACATCTCCAGGCTCTGGCTTTTATACTTTTAAACCTCTGCCAGGCCTTTACTGCAGCGGTTTTCGATTGGAGTTTTTTTGTTTTTTAACCTTTCTGTCCAAAGTTTAGTTTTCAAGTGAAATGCGAGCTTACTTAGGTTACGATCAGTTAACTGAATTGGCCACTCAAGAATATTCTACTCTGCTCTGGCTGTATGTTTCGGGTCACTGTCCATCGGTCTCTGACCACCTCAGAATTCATTTGGCTACTTCTGTCCTCCGTCTCATCACCAATAAACAACAGATGATGTGGCATGCTTTGGATCATGAGCTGTTCCACACCTTCTCCATACTTTTTTCTTGCCATCATTCTGGTAAAGGTCCTGTCCTGGCTTTTTTGGATGTTTTGTTTCCTCAGCAAATCCCAATCTAGCCTTCCTATTGTCGAGGCTTATGAGTGGCTTGCTCCTTGCAGTGATCTCTCTGTTTTCACTTTCCTGCAGTCTTCTACCTCCTGGTTTCTCTTCACAGTGGAAATGATTCTGTGATCGCCCACAACTGTTGTGTTCTGTGGACGTCCAGCTTTTTAGCATTGCTGGGTTCAGCAGTGCTTTCTTTCTTTCTTTATCAGGATGTAGCAAACTGTAGATGTTGCCACTTCTAATATTGCAGTAATTCCTCAGATGGGCTTTTTCTGTGTTAGTAGCTTAAGGACGACTAGTTTCACCCGAACTGAGAGCTCCTTTGACCACACGTCTGTTCACAGCACAATCTTCCAATTGAAAGCACCACACCTCAAATCAACTACAGGCCTTTTCTCTGCTTAACTGATGATGAAATAAAGGAATTGCCTTTTGGTCCCTTTAAGACGAAGGTGGCACATGTTAAGGAGCTGAAACACCTAAACCCTTCATCCATTATGAATGCTGATACCCTCAAATAAAAGCTGACAGTCTGTACATTATTTCCATGAGATAAATATAATTACAATAGGTTTCAGTAAACGGGTAAAAACTAAACTTGTGTTGGTATCCAAATACACGTGGACCTGACCATAGACTTGGTTAAAGACCAGATGCAACGAGAGGAGATAAAGGATCTAAACAGGGACTTTGGCTTCATTATAGGCAAATCTAGATATTTCAGACCAAATTGTTGTTGAAGATGTTGATAACTGATGATAATAATAAACCTAAACATTAATTGGGAAGTACAATTTCAGATTAAATATGTCTGGAAAGATTGAAATCCAACCGTCACAGATTTCAAAGCAGAGCATTAATGCAAATAAACTATTTAAATAGAAATTAACCTTTTTTGGGAAGATTTCTCTTGTGGCATAAATGTACAATCAGAAGAAACAACTTGTAAAATAAATTTGTCATCTGAGACTTCAAAAATAAACTATACCACATTTAGGTCTTCGACGTAAGCAGATCTATTTATTTCCAGTCCTTGCTGAAGGTCTCACCTGGTGGATCTCTGCAGATGTAGCAGGTGTATCTGTCTGGAACGTTGTCCTCCAGCAGCCCCATGCAGGTGCCGTGCTGCCAGCACAGACAATCTTCACACTGAGGAGGAGAAACATGTTACGTAAAGTCACAAGCTTTAATTTGAGTAAATCGTGTTTGCAAAGAAAGTAAAACCGACACACTTGAATCATGAAGTCATTCTCTTCCTCCACCTCACAGATACATCGCACGATCTCCTGGTCGTTGGAGTCCAAAGCACCAGAGTCGACACTGAGAGGAGGAGTGGTGACGTCCAAATCCATCTCAAAGTCGTCATCGCTCCACCCACAGCTGTCAGTGGACCAGTCACTGATGCTATCCTCATCTACAGTAACAGTGATAAGCACAACCATTGGCCTTCCGAGGGTTAACTTTATCCTTTCGGGATTTTTGCCATGTAAGAATTTAAATTTAGCTGATCAGTAAGTAGAGGTTTCATAGCTATCTGCGGATTAAATCATTAAGCAAGCCACAGCAGCAAAGACCAGCTTAGGTTTCAACCAACCATGAGTTTGATATTAGATGCTGTTGGTGGAGATGCAGAAAAATCGGCTGTTGACTGATGCCCGACCGGCCGAAAGTTAAAAATCCGAGATTTGTCTGATCACTGGAGCCACCCAGAAGCCCTACTATGTTGGGCTGACAAAACTCTTCAGTGTGGAAGTTGTTACAGCAGGATTCATGACTCAACAATAATCCGCTTAACTAGTGGTTACAAATTTAGTAACACGAAGCACAAATGTTGAAAGACGCCATTTAAAAAGAGGAAACTATTTTCTAGTCCAACTCTAGACACTGTGGTCTGTGGTTCATTCCGGCCAACAAGACGACAGGGTGGCTAAAAACGTTACAGCAAATTTGCCTGGAAGACACTGGATTTGGAAATGTTGGCAGCTTTTTGGAGTCTGAGTTATGGCAAGGATCTACATACTCTGGGGACTGATGCTTGTAGTTATGCATATCTGGACTGCTGAGAGTGTGAATCTATGTTGAAAACTCATCTTTCCTCCTCGCCGTACTAAAGCAGAACATGTGACCCAAATAGGTCTGAGAGTTCTAGCTGGTATTTGGCATTTTATCAACTTTGTTTCTTCTTTTTATTTAGTTATACCTTTTTGTTTGACTGAACTGTAAAGCACTCTGCTCTGTTTTTAATGTTCCGTGTAAATAAATTGTAATAGTAATGCAAACCAAGCTGATCGCTAATATAAACGCGTTAAATGAAGTTTAAAATGTTTCCAAATCATTCTGAGTCCACCTAAAACTAGTGAAACCGTTTTTTGCAGTAACTCCTCGCACGCCTTTAACGCTACCTAAACGCTTTACCAAAACAAGAGGTCAGAAATGAGCCGCACCTCTCTGTTTGGTGCATCTCTGGTGGTTGTGTGTGCATCAATATTTGCATTGAGGGATCTCTGAATATTGCATTCTATAATATTTGCACAGCTGCCAGCATGGTGGATTGAATCCGAAGACCACAAAAGAAGAGAGAAGGAAGCAGCCAAACACACTTACTCAGACTGAAGTGCACACACACTCACACACATTTTCAGAAATACCCACCATCAACAAGTATCTGCTCTGTGTAGCTGTGTCCGGGCCTGCTGGGGTAGGCCTCAGGCTTTTGATTGTGTGAGAGGGGGCATTTGAGAGCCAAATTCAATTTGGTGTGAAGACCCAATACTGAGAGGTCAATATTCTCCTCACTACCTGTGTGTTCTGTTAATACAGGGAGGGGTGGGGGAGCAGATGTAAAACAAAAACGTCAGCTGTGAAAATGCCAAACAAATGCCCATCAGGAGGCGACAAAATGTGGCACAGAAAACATCGTTGGCAGATTATGGACTCAACAACAACCAGGGACAACAATGTTTCTCATGGCTTACATTTCAGGAATTTCAACTGTGTGAACCCATCAGTCTGAGGGAGGCAGCCTGTATATAACCCAAACACCATGTAGGTATAGAACATGTAAGTGAAGAATTTATGTCCAGCCAACTTCTGTCCCACAGTAAAATTTGGCTTTTATAATCACAAAAGAACTGAGCTATAAAAAGAAATGCGCTGAAGTTTCTGGACTGTCATACTGGAAAGACAAACCATCACTTCTCCCACACACAAGCTCAGTCACCACACCAAGAGGGCTGAATGGAGTGCTTAGTAGGCAAGCCGTCACAGCAAGCGCACATGCAGAGCAGCAGATGATTGACCTCGCCCTGTTTTAGGGACCTGCGTCTTACCAGACTTGGCCTTCCTTTTTTTCTTCTTCTTCTTTAGTTTAATGCGGAGGAAGTCCTTCTGTTTGGGTTTCTCTCTGGGTTTATCTTTCACCGACCCTGAGGAACGTTAAATAACAAACGTTAGCACACGTGAAGACAGTTCAGAGGACTTCAGAAAGACTGGACCCCTGGTAAAGATGTGCATAAAGCATGGAGATAAATTCATCTTGTATTGGGGCAACACAATCTGGCACTGAGCCTATTTATTCAGTCAGGTGAAAAAAATCCCACTTCAAAAATAAAAATCACCTTCACACAACTATTGGCATCTCTAAAAGGCTCCCACAGCATCAGACGGTTCCACATCAAAATGTTTTAAATGTGACTCCATGGCAGTGTGGGAAACGTAGGAATTTGTCACTGATATCTGGCATCTACAGGTCAACTCTTTTTGGCCGGCATGTCAGGAAAGGATGTTTGTGTCCTACCATCACAAGTACAAATAGGTGGGCTTTGCTAAGTTCTACTGGGACTTTAACTGGAACGACGTCCTTTGGTCCAATGAGAATCAGACTGAGCTTTTCAGCAAGAAACCCTCCAGGTGGGTTTGGTGTCGAATAAACAAAGAATATCCAGTAAAGTACTGAATGACCACTTTTACTCTGGGTCTCCTTCGAAAGGCACTGAGTGCATAGAATCACAGACTCTAAAATGCAATTTAGTCCCATATTACCTTTACTAATTCTGAAGGAAATAAGATAATTAGGATAAGACCTTAATCCAACTGAACTCTGGACGATCTAGAGAAATGGTAAAAATATCTTTTTATCTGTATTCTTCAACCTTTTAAAATGTTCCAGAGCACTAAGTGTTTTTCATTTGGCAAACTGGATTGTAAACAGTATCAATAACAAGGGGACCAATAAATGGAATTTTTCCCCTGGTGTGGATAAGTATTTTCACATTTTTCAGTGTGAGATTAAGCTGCTGTTATAGAAAATGAATTTAAATTAAACGCTTTTCACACGTCCTTATCACAGATTGCAGTAATAGTGGAAGATACTGTAACTAACATCACTTATAGGCAGAAACAACCTTGTGCTGCACGTAAAGAAAACCAGGGAATAGAGGAGAATATCTAATAGTGGACATAATCTATTTTTAACCAAATAAAACAGTCATGCTCACCAATGTCAAAGCAAATCTTGTCAGTGTCCTTGTCCTGCAGCTGGCAAAGGTTCCTGTCCAGCTGGTTCTCCTTACTCTTCTCCCTCAGCAGCGCCCTATGCTGATGGCTGTGGGTGCTGACTGCAGGAGGAGCTGATGTGCGCCTGCCTGAAGCCTTAATATCCCCACGCAGAGCAGCAGTAGCTCCAACTGAGTCTTAAAGGGAAGGAGAATAATAATTACTCAACGTATTGAGCGATTAAAGAATGTTGTGACTCAGAAATACGTAGCTTATTGTTGTAGGTCATGGCTGTATTATTAGAAGACTTATTTCAAACACCATCTTCATGATTTCAATGAGCTTAGGTGAAACTAAACAGAAACTCACGCATAGAGGCAGAGATGGTGCGCCTTCTCTTTGAGCTGTCCAGACCAGCAGCTGCAGTAGATTGCTTCTCAGAAGCCCTGGTCTGGACACTCCTGGTGGGACTGTGCTGTCCCTCTGGAGGCGGCTCTTCGCCGTGGTAATATTTCATGTGGTAATGCAGCAGCTTTGCTTTACGGAATGACTTTGTGCAGCCTGGAGTGCTGCACTTGAAGGGATTGTGGTCGAGGTTGATGGACAGAACTGGAGGAGGCTGGTTTTTGATGACTCGGTACACTGAAGAACAACAAAAACACCCCATGAGTAAAAAGGAAAGGTGTGTACAAAGAAGTGATGAGCCTTTGAGTGATGACCTACATGGCTCTCTGCTGAATCTGTTGGGGTTGTGGAAGCCCTGCTTTCGTACCGCTGCCAAATATACAAAAAAAAAGTTTAGATTCTTGCAATAAACAATAGTTTATTACATTCATTTTATTTATGCTCAGGGGTACTGTGGGGCAAATTGCTTCCATAAACACTTACGTTTCACAGGCTGAGGAGGAGGTACATCTGCTGGGGGCTGCACGCTCTCTGATTGGACGTTTGGCTTCTGCTCCACATCACCACTGGAGTCTGCGGTTGTCGTAGTGACAGAGTCCTGCTCTGTTTGCGCTGACGACTCACTCTGCATATCTGCATATGGCTTGGGTGACTCTGTATATGGCTTTGTTACAATCTGCTCTGATTCCTCCTCTTCCTTCTTCACATCTCCATTCACATGACACTTTCCCTCCATTTCCTCATCTTCTTGTTCAACCTTCACTCCATTTGTGAGTCCTGCTCCCTTTTCAGCATCCACAGGGTTGTTCTGGTCTGTTTGATCTGAGGTTTCTTTTCCCTGTTTGGTAGTATGTTCAGCCTCAGGCACACCGTTAAGTTTGGGATTTTTGTCGTTTACCACCACCTCCTCTTGGTCTTCATCTTCACTGTTGCTGTCCTCCTCCTGGTCTGAAGTGCTGCGTCTAGCTCGCTTGTTTTTGGGACACCCGTTCTCCTGAGGCCTTCTGTCTCTGCGATTTGGGGCCCTTCTCATCGTATTCTTGTCTGAGGACCGAGATCTCCCCCCTGGACCACCTCTCTGTCAGAACAAGAAAAAGGTTCAGAAAACAAGCACTGGAAATTGGTGGGAAGAAGCCAAAAATATCAGATACAAAGAAAATGTACCTCTTTAATATAAGGCTTCACGTGCATCCCCTTCACTGTCTGGATGACTCCATCATAGAACTTCACAGTGTAGGATGCTGAAAGTGAAAAGAAAAACAGAACAAACTGAAGCAAACAGTCTGTAAGTCAAATAGCTGCTTACAGAGATACTCACAGCCCTTAATTTTGTTTATTTTTTTACATTTTCTCATGTCACTGCCTCAACTGCAGAATTCTGTGTATTTTATTGGGATTTTATTTGACAGAGCAACACAAAGTGGCACATTATTTTGAACAGGTTTAGGCATCGAGTCTCGATTGGAACCAGGACTAACATTCTTATTCTCCCAGAATCGTTTAAATGTTTGTATTTCAAATCCTAGTTTCGGTGCCCAGTCTGCTGACCAGAAGCAGCAGTCAAACACCAACGAAGAAGAATCCACAGGGAGTCTCTGTCCAACGACGGACAGTGTGTTGTGGCGATAAAAAGTGTGTCTTAACTTTAATAAAAGAAATGAGCAGTCGGCTCAGTGCAACATTTGCAGTAAGATTATATCATACAAGGGAGGGTGCAACACCAACATGACTAAACATCTCTGGATTCAAAGTGCCCCCTCTTTGACGTGCTGCGACTACCTTCCTCCGACACTCAGCCTAGCATCTCACTGCAGTCAGAATCAGGTAAGTAAAACAATAAATGACGCCTTTTACCAACACTGAGGCAGCTAACAAGTCATACTCGACCTAAAACTGTGGGTCATCTTAACTGCAAATACCCAGCTAAAATTAGCCCATGTATTTTTTCCATAGACAAACGACGTGAAGTAGCTAACATTAACCAGGCAGTTGACCAGAATGGGCCATGTGCTACTCCGGTCATCATAATGCTCAAGGGATAGATGTCAGTGCAACAAACTAAAGAGTAAACCAGGTAAACTTCTTTGACCCTGCCTCGCTGAATCGTTATAAACTGGACTTGAGGAATTCAAATTAAGCCCAATCCTAATTGTGAAGTCAAAAGAAAAGGATTATTTCCTATAATTGTGCAGCAAACATCTGCATTTAGCCCTCCTGAGAAAACACTTTGCTTAAGCAGAGCTGTTGACATTCCAGGCTGGTGCTGAAAGCAGAGGGATCGACACGTTGATCTGCTTGGAAATGCCCGTTTGTTCACGCCGTGATCCCAGGACCAAATCTACCTTTCAATACTCCTCTCTTCAGGCTCTGCTCCTCAGTTTGGTTTTCTCCACCTTTTTTTCTGCAACTAAACCTCATTATACAATATGGCAATGACAGTAAAATGCTGAAGTTTAATATTAATGTGAAATTAGTTAATATGAAATAGATGCAGCATGAAAACGACCAGCATGGCAAGTAAACATGATAATAAGCAAATCAAAAAAATGATGAGCATGTAAATAAGCTGTGTGACAATTCATTTAATTTTGCGAAGTCATCATCATGATTTACACACTTCTGAATCCAGTCTAAATTCTATCATCGGTTAATTTCTCTCCAACGTATTTTTTGTTTCTTTTAACAATCAATCACAGGTCTAAGAAGACAGTGTCACACCTAGCAACGGGGTCAACCACAGCTCCTCACTACGACAGGAATATCTGTCGTCTTCTAGCTCAGAGTTGCTCTGAGCAGCGAAGTGATTCACTCTTAAGCTAGGACTCTTTGGCAGGAATATTTAGGTTAAGATAGGAGCTCTCTAAGAGGAATCTGAGAATCTTTGTGAATACGGGCCCGGATTTGCATCGACCACAACTAATAGTTGTCCTTTCAATAGATCCATTTTCCTGAGCTTTGGATCTCTGCAGCTCCTCCAGAGTTACCATGGACCTCTTGGCTGCTTCATTGAGTAATGCTCTTCCTGGTAGGCTTTCAGCTGCGTCATACTGGTTCCATGATGAAAGGATGGATTGAACACTGCTCAGTGAAATGACCAAAGGTTAGGTTATTCCTTTTTAATCCATCTCTCCTTTAAACTTCTACACCACATTCTCTGGGACCTGTGCTGTGTTCCTTGATCTTCATGATGCGGTTCACTAATGTTCTCTAACAACCCTCTGAGGCCATTAAAGAACACCTGGATTTATACTGAGATTAAAGGCCACATGCTTTGACTCCGTTTATAAATAGTGACTTCTGAACGCAACTGGTTTATTTTTGGGGTACCAAAATAAATATAAAAAGTTAAGAGGTATAAACACTTTCGCTAGATACTGTCTACTTATGTATCTCGAGGCACTGAAATTACAGCTACTTACCATCTTTGTTGACCGAAATGACCTTCGCTGGGTAGAAACGACAGTCAGACCAGCTGGCCAGAACCTTGTCATTTACATGAAAGCCCTGGAGGAAAGAAGCCAGTGATCTTCTGGTCAGATTCTGTTGGTCAGTTAATGATTTATAAGAGGCGAAGCTGTTAAAAGCTAACAAAGAGCAGCATTGTTGTTACAACTTTATTAAAGCTAAAGTAAAACTTCCACTCAACAGATGTAAACAGATATTATACTTCAGCTCATCCTCCTCAGAAAGCAAACTTAGCATCCAGCACACTATATAAATAATTGCTACAGAACCCAAAGAATGTGCTCTTTAATCCGTCAAAACACAAACGAAGAGGAATCATATCTTACAGGAGAGCCTTCTTCATGCAGGCCCTGCCGTCTCAGCTGAATTCTCTCCACTGGTCTCAGGTAGGGACTTGTCCAATCAAACCATTCATCGTAGCGGTGGCTCCACTGACGGTAATGAATTAATACTTTTTCATCTTCGTAGTCAATCTTCTCTATGTTGGCAGCATACCTATAAAAGGAAAGTTAATAATGCATGGTTAGGAAATCAGCTGGATCCCAACTGCTCATCCTTTATCTTAACCATGAAACCAAATGAGTAGGTAAGTTCTACAGAACCTGGAGCGTGTAAATTTAAAGATCTAGACACAAGTATGACTTCAGTCAAAGGCTTATTTATTGCTAAACATTAATACGGTTTTTTAAATAATGAATCTGCATCTAATTCAGTTCACCACCTTAAACTAACCCTAATGTTGCAAACTGATTTTCTTCAGCCAAAATATGTTACTTACAGCCATCAAAATTCATACCAGAGGGAGAAAATGCATTTCCTTTGTCATGATTTGAGTGAGAACTGAGTTTGATGGAGACACAGCACATTCTCATCAACCAGCAGCTTACATGAGAAGTGAAGCAATGTAAGGTCAACTGTGTTTTTTTCATTCCTTTCTCACCATAGCCAATTAAATCAAGGGAAAATATGTTATGAGAACATGAAAGTGAAAAAATGAGGGAAGTGAAACAGATAAAGAATGGAGGGGAATGAGTGAGGCCATGACTCACCAGTTTTTGAGGCTGTCTCTGGCCTCAAGCTGAGCTCCCACCTCAAATGTTATCCCTCTTCTGTTAGGGGGCGTCTTACTCATACTGCCCACATCAAGGCCCCCTTCCTGTACAAACACATACACATTAACCAAAAACATACCAGTACAACACTAGACTCATACAGCCTTGGATCAGCTACAGAGATACAACACAGAACCATCAAGGTCTTTGCAGGCACTCAGCTCAGTTGGTTTCAATGCCAAGCTACAGACTGTGGAAACAGTCTGTTCCATGAACCTGAGTGGCAGGTTTGACACCCACTTTACAACAGCAGAACAACAACGCTGTAAAAGACTGGAGAACATATTTCCTCTGCAGAAACAGTTTACACATATATTAACTAGAGACACACCAGTCAGTCAGGCCGAGATCATAACAGGCCATTTTCCCTTTGATTGCCACTGATCTGTGATTTTCACGTCGAACACAAAAAGAAATCTGATTTTATTCCTATTCCTAAATGCATTAATAATAAAAACTGCCACCATTTTCTGCATGTAAACACATTACGTATCAGCATTACTAAGATGTAGTTCTCTCAGGCTAAGAGAAGTCAGCCTCAGTAAGTTGCTGGTGTCAAGGTCAGATGAAGTAGAGATTTTAAAAGCGCTGAAGTTTTCCATCATAACATTTTAATAAGATGCCAGAGAAAGTGCAAGAGCAACAGGACTTTTGTCCAGCTGTTTGGAGCACAGAGCAAAGAGGTGATGCTTCATCCACATGCTGCTGTGCACTGTCAGTCAGCTGGCTGAGAGAAGGCTACTACATCTACTTTGCTAAGAAGACTATTTTAGCAGACTGTAAATAGTGGTGGTCAGAAAAAACTTACACAGCCGTTGTGTGGAAACAAAAAGGAGCATCACACGTTGTTCTGATTACTATGATTGATATTAGTGCCGTGTTTGTTAAGCAGCTAACTGCAGGCTGGCTAACCAAGCAGACAGCTGGACTAATTAATGAGCGAAAACTAGGTTGTTAGTCTTGTGTTTTGTTATTCTCAAGCAGAATGACAAAAACGTAATACTCTACTCAACAGGCACACCACACAAAATAAATTAATAAATACATTTAGCAGGTGTTTAATCTTCTATTTTACTTCAGCTTCTTCAAACAAAATCAAAACTCCCAAATGTAGCATTCAACTTGTGATATTATTTAGCAGCACTATAAATAATAATTTAAAATACAGAACTTAGATGACGTTTTATATCTTTGCGAAAATACAGTTTACCCAGGGCTATCATAGATAAAAATGCCCTACTGGCCAATGACTAAATCAGGTAAGGGTTAAGAACATTTTCGATACATAACTGGAAATAATACTCTTCAAGAGCATTACTTTATTCAAAAGGACCCGCAAGGAATGTTTCCTCTTATGTGTTAGAGTCCCTTTAAATAGGAAATTTGTACAAATCAGAATAGCAGGTCAGACCTGGAAATGCCTGATCAGGTCAATCTACCATCAACAGGGTGATGAAAACTGGAAAACTGAGGTGAGCCATGTCCCTGAAATGATGATGAATATGTAGCAAATACCAGATGTTCAGCAATAGATATTCACATGAGTAGGTGTGTGAAATACAGTAAACCTTCAAAGGCTTTCAACCGAATCATCTTCAAGTTACAAAAATGTTGATAAGACATTTCTCGAGAAGGACCAGGGATGCATTGGTCCATTTTGACTACTCACTCCAAGCAACCACCAGGAAGCAATTATGCACCGAACTGATCCTGCATCGATTTAAGAACATGCTCTATTGAATCGCACTCAAAATATTCCATATCAGCACGTTTCTAATGTCGTCCCATTCAGCTTCAAGGAGGCCCAGGAGAAGTAGGTTCATTCAGTCGTAAGCTATGAAAGACGCAACCGCAACATCCCTCCTCCGCTAACAGAGCTTCTTTTGTCATCCAGAAAGCACGGCGGACACAACGACATATCGGCGCCCTTTTACCAAGAATCAAAGATCAACATATGAAATAACGGCACCATCTTACTTCTGTCCCGCTTCCAGCCGGTTGATTAGGTTCGCCATAGCGGACATGTAGCTGGCTTTCATTAACGCAACACACTGCAACCTATAAACCGGATATCTCCACACTGCCCGGCCCACGTGTTTTCTGCTCAGCCGATTTCACGTACAGACACAATAGAAGACAAAGACTAGGACGATGACCCTCATGTGGCAGCTACAACCTAGAGCACGACGTTAAAGCATGAATAGTAATTATTTTGTAGAATCCAATATTTAAAAATGAACCAGTCTATTTTTATGGCCTGTAGAAAGCAAAAGATGAGAGACAAGCATGGAGGAAACCGGATTTATGACGACAAAATGAGATCAGAGGCCACGAAAATTGGAAGTTGAAGATTAAAATCTTAGCATAGCTCTTGTGTAGGGATCATTTTAAATTAGAGCTCCGATTTTTTTAAAACAGTCAAAGGTACCTCATGCGTACACATTTTTCTTTTTACGAACAAACCACGTTACATTGACAGGTCTCAACTTTTATTTGACATATACTGATACAGCACGAACACGTGGTCCTTTTCCAGGTAAGCTATTGTTGACCACAGCCGCTGGCACTTTATTGTCCGGTGTTTTATAACCACAGGGCGCAGCAAGAGACAAACTAGCTGTACGTCAGTGAGTTGCCGAAACGTCATTGGTCAAGCCGTTGTGGTGTGGGCGGGTGCTTGCTGTTAATTGGACGCACGGTTGTCACTCACACGGTGGGCTTTCCGTGGCCTCGCGCTAAGGCCTACCTCCTCGTACTTTTCCAACCGCGAACGAGCGGCGTGGAAATGCAAAACAGTAAACTTCTCCAACTCAGACACCATACTCATCCCTACAGCTACTCAGTCAGTAAAAATAACTGTACGCCAAAAGATAAAGGGCGAACACATACACAAAGCTAACAAATGTGTCCAGAGAACATTTTAATTATCTACTTCGTCACGTTTGTTTTGAACTCTCCAAACCGACATGCGGCATCATACTGAGTGATGCAGCCGCCAATAGGGCCTCGTTTACAGCGGTGTAAACTCGGAGATGCGCCATATTCAGAGGATTTAAGACTCTTACCTGTTTTCCAGTCGCTATGTGTGAGGTTGAGCGAAAAATGCAGCCTCTAATCCTTTGACAGCGCAGATACTGCCGCCTCCGCCTGTCTACTCCAAACCACGCAGTTGAATTTCTCTCGCTTGCATTTACCCCGGCGCGGGTAGTGTAACAGCACAGTGCGCATGCGTGTGCAACGAACTGAACTCTTGTTAATAATTTAGACTAGACGTACACAGTTGGTTCTTTATTAAGTTAATAATCAAGCTCAGTATTCACAAAAGTCATTTTTTTCTCTTTATTATTTATTGTTGGGTGTGTACAGTACAGAACCAGTCCAATATTGTATACGCCCTAAGCAGAAGTTAAGTTGTCCCCCCCCCCCCAATTACAGTTCAAATTAATTCTTAAATGGCCATAAGGCCTTATGGAGCCATCTGATTGGAGACCAGAATTGACACTTACTTTGAACTAAAGTCAAATCAAACAAATGTGTCAGCAAAATGGGGAAGCATGTAAGGCCTGTATCAGAAGAAAAGTCATCAGCTACACAAGTACCAACTTTAAACATACAAAAATAGAAATGGAGAAATTAGAAAAACAGATAAAACAGTTAGAATCAAAACTGAACATACAAAATGAGGCAGAGAAACAACATTTATTGTTTACTTTAGGATAATAACCATTTGTCATCAAATAAAGCAGCTAATAGTTTGCTGTGGCTAAAATAATCTTATTATAATCAAGAAGAAAAAACTGCCAAACTGCTGGCCTGGAGTATTAAAAAATAGTCTAAGAGAGTAATAAACAAAATCAAAAATTCTGCAGGAAATTTGACTGTTGATCCAGAGGAAATAAACAACAGCAGGTTCTGGATGGTTCACCTATTGAGTTAGAAAAAAGAAGAAAAAGTTAAGTCCCCTCTTAAAAGTGTTTGAGGAAACGTCTGAGAAGGAGATCCTTCCCCCAATTTTAAGACTCGATAACACCATTTTAAAGGCAGATAAATCACCACTGCAACATCATCATATAGACCTATAAGCTTGATCAGTTTAGATACAAAACCACTGGGTAAAGCACTTACTAAAAGACTAAATTATTACATTCCAAACTTAGTCCACAGGGATCAGAATGGTTTTATTCCTGCCCGCCAAAGCTTCTTTAATATCAGGAGACTAAACATAATTTCTGAAATAATGGATAGTAAAGATACAGCAATTTTATCATTGGTTACTAAACAAGCATTTGATAGAATTGAATAGCCATAGCTATTCAGTGTCACGCAGATTTGGTTTTGGTAATACTTTTCTCAAGGGTATCAAAATCTTATACACAGACCCCATGGAAAGCATTATAACAAACGGAATGAGTACTAAACTAATCATTTTTCAGCGATCTACCTGATAGCGATGCCGCTATCTGTCACCTGTGTTGTGGCTCTTGCTCTGGAGCCACTGGCTATGGTAATAAGGGCACACCCATCATTGACTCGCATTTAAACTGAAGGGCAAGAGCATTTTATATCCCTTTACGCTGATGATATTCTCCTCTTTTTATCAAATCTGGCAGTTAGTATTTCAAACCTGATTAAACAAACTGATAAATTTGAAAAATGTTTAGTTATAAAAAATATATACAAAATAATCAATGTTATATTTAAATCGAGGAAAAAGCATCTCCAATCATAAAATAGCCTTTTATAAATACAAAAGAAGGATTCATGTATTTAGGAGTCAAAATTACACCATATATATATATATATATATATATATATAAAAAAAAAATACTATTGGTCTTAATTGGCCCAATAAGACCAATTTCACTTCTCAACAGACGTTCCACATGCCTGGGTAAATATTGAAAAAAATTCAGCAAAGAGCCTCGAGTTGAACTCATTTACTTACTCAAAACATTAGTACAAACAACAAATAATCATTTAAAAAATACAATGAATATTTGTTATAAAGGTCATAAACATTTTAAGGATACACGATCCCTTTCAATTTTCTCACCAATCTATGTTTTTATGTATCTTTAGCAGGAAGGGCAGATGGAGCTTTAAGATATGGAGGTTCAGAAAATAGGGTATCTTTATTCAAATTGATATTTAAGGAACTGTGTCTAACTTTGAGATCTCTAAGAAGTATTTTTTCATGTTCATGCAGTTGAGACACTTTATTCAAACCAAACATTAATCATTTGCATCTGAACCAGAACTCACAACTTGAAAACTTAGTGGTAAACAAATTGGAAAAGCAAATTTCCTTGTTTTAGAATGTGTTTGCCACCTATGACAACAAGTCTATCATTAATAGATTATCAAATAATAACAAAGTATAACACAGGATGAGTGGGAAATGGTATGTTTTAAAGCTTAGAAATAATCAATTAATACAAAAATGAGACTTCTACAAGACTTTCATGAGGACTTACACATGAAAAGCTCAATCAGTGGCTTGATTATCGATGGATTTTGGACTCATACAGGCAAGAAGAATCAACAAATATGTGGATGAAAAAATGTCATAATTGATCATAATGGAGAAACTAACCTATATTGTTAAAGGTGGGCAGAGAAGTTTGAAAAATGTTTTGAGACTTTTATTAGACCTTTTCACACACAGTAGCGCATAATTCAATGGCAATTATTGGGCTGTACCTTGTTTTTGTAATTGTGTACATATGTTTGCCCAGGAACTGTTTTATTTTTAAAATGTTGAAAACGTCAATAAAAATATTTAAAGAAACTGTCAAAGTATGAATATTTTCTCACATGATAACTTCAATCATAAATTACGACGGAGTATTACGGCCAGGCTAAGAGAATATGTTTTTGAAATTACGAGAATAAAGCGGTAAGGAGAATAAAGTTGTAGGTTAATATTACGAGAATAAAGTTGTAGGTTAATATTACGAGAATAAAGTTGTAGGTTAATATTACGAGAATAAAGTGGTAATATTACGAGAAGAAAGTAATGACAGCTAATTTTCCACAAAACAAGCAATTTCTTCTAAGTCAGTGAGATTCTTTCTTTCAAACAGTCAAATGCACAATCATTTCAAAGTCCTGATACTGGTAATAATTTGATGCTATGCTAAAAGATTAATAATGTCCTTTGTGGAACCGATACTAAAGTATGACTCCACAAGATGCTGAACATTCCTCATTTTAATGCGTGGAAAACTGCGCTTTTTTGTAAGGGTTCTCATACAAATGCCGACATTATTTTGGTAATAAAAAAAAAAAATCTCTTAGCCTGGCCCTAATACTCCGTCGTATGAAATAAATGCACATTTAAAAAAATGTTATATTTTTTAATTTTATATTTTATTCTAAACGTCGGTTCAAGTTACCTGTAGTTTTGACCTCTATTCGTATGAGAAATCATGTGCTCTTGGGCCCCCCCTGCTGGCCTGGGGATCTTATGCAGCTGTTTAGCTCCAGCAAGGTACTGCTGTAAAACAGGAACGCTTAACCTCTGACGAGTTTTTTTTTATCCAGTATTTGTAGTTTTAAATAGTTTTTTTTCTGCATCTGTAATACCTACAGCTATCTGTATCTGTAGAGATAGATTTTTCAGATACATTTTGAGACTGATGAGAAAAATAATACAGTTTATTTCATGAGACTGATTTCTAGTATATAAAAATAATTAGGAAGTTAATCAGATTTTACATTTAATCATTCACTGTTTATGAGACACTTTCATTACAATTATTAAATACAAATAATTATGCAATACAGCATTAGGAGTATTGCATACAGGAATAGGCCTACTGTTAATTTACTAACACAGCTGGTTGCTCAGGATGGAAATGGCCAATTATTTAAGAAAAACTCTTTTTCCCCCCCTCACTGACTGTACTATAGAAGAGTGAATGGATCTTTACACATTTAATCTGTTATGGTTATTCAGGATGTATTAATATTGCAAGACGTCCTGAAGGAACAGGTGCCTGCATTATCTCTTTACTGCAAGTAAAAATGTAAAAAGTGTAAAAAGTGACTCTTGGGGTTAGCTTGGAAAGTAGAACAATTAAAGTCTAAAGGTTAAGGTTGCCGTGGGCAACCAGGTGATAACATGTGGTGTGTTTGAGCCTCAAAAATAGGAACTAAGATTTCAGAAGGACGTCACATCCAACTTCCAGTTTGCAAGTCTGAGAAACAGTGAGATCTGTTAACTGTTTGCACAACAATGCACTTCTTATTATTTGTTGCATTTAAACACCAGAAAAGCAGATTCAAAAATAGGTCAGACATTATGCTGTGCTATCTGTGAGACTGATTTCATTTGATGAAAATTTATTACTGCAGCTTCCACTGACATCTTCACTTTTTTGCCATTTTGTTACCTTACAGACTCTCTAAAACCAACATGGGTTAAATGTTCTTTATAAAAAACTACACAAAACAGTTCATAATTACAACCTCAAAACAAGTTTTAAGACATATTAGTACATTTCTTAAATAAGTAAACATGTAAAAATAAAATTTCCAGAAGTATTCGCAGCCATGGGTTAATATTTGTTGGAGCACCTTTGGCAGCAGCCACAACCTTATAAGATTTTCCGGCCAAAGTGTTCTAGTTTGGTATCATCAGATCTCCTGGTCTAACAATCTCTGAGGTGTGATTTGCATTATTCAAGTCAGCTGCCATGTTAAGTACTTTACCATAAAGGACCGACTGGTGGAGTGCCTTAGCTAAGCTTAAACTTCTGGATTGTTCTCCTATCTCCACAAATTATGACTGGAGCTCTGTCTCAGTGACCAAAGCCCTGAATACTCAGTTTGGTTGTTCAGCAAGACCTTGGAAGGCTCCCAGTGAATCCAAACTTCCTACATTTCCACATAATGGAGAGAACTGTGCTTTTTGGGAGGTTTAGTCCTGCTAAAAAAGTTGTCCTTCAGCAGATTTGTCCTTTGTCACAGTTTAGTCTCAAAAGGTCTACAGATATTTATTGCCTTTATTGTTTGGTTTCTGCTCCGATGTCCACCGTCAGCTGTGAGACCTTATATAGAAAAGTCCGTTCCAATCCAAATCATGTTCAACAACTAACTTTACCACAGGTGGACACTATTCAAGCGGTAGACTCACCTGATCAATGATCAGCGGAAAGACGATGCACCACAGGGTGTAAATACTTATGTACCTGTTAATTTTAAGCGTTACACTTTTTTTTAATTCACTTATAATAATCTTTAAGAAACGTGCACGTTGTCATCATGGACCATTTTGTGTAGAATAAAAACAAACTGTGTTTAAATCCGTTTGTAACGCAACAAGAAAAAGCGAAACACCTACTTCTTTCTGGATGCACTGTAAATGTAGCGGCCATATTGGATTTTGATGTCAGAGGTAATGAGGAATTTCAGACTTTCAAAATCAGAGTTTTGTCTTCATGGAACATTCCAGTTAATTTTCTGGACTTCTGAGTGAACCAGAGTGACCAGTGCTATTATCTCACTGTTGTATTTAATGAAAACGTTAACTATTAGCAATATGAGCCAATAATGTGTTTCTAAGCAATTGTTTAGTCGCCATCATGGCCATAATTTAAAATTAAAACCAAAAAACTAAAACTTATTAATTCTGGATAATTTTCTGGGAATTATAAATATTTTGTTTCACATTTGTTCATTTTTATCCATATAGAATCCTGCAGGGAACACAGTTGTTGGCCTTGTTGCCTTGCAGCAAGCAGGTCCGTTGCCTTTGAGAGTGTATGCATGTCTCTTTTACCCTGTGATAAACAATCCACTATATACAAGAGAATCCCAATAGATCGTGTCCTTATGGTCAAGTGTACACGGAGCAGAACAATTATTTGAAGGAAAGCATGTCCACCTGACTCCAAGAAAACAAAATAAAGATTTTTGAGGGGTCAGTCAAAGTCTGGAATCATAGCTGATTGAGATGCTGTTTTTTTTAACGGCCCGGTGTATGTTTGTCTGCATCTAGAAATTTGTTTAACTCATTCCCCCTTTTGGAAAACAAAATCTTATTGTCAGCTTTTTTCCCAGAAAAATATCTAAAAACGTTTTTTTAACCTCAATGGAGTTTTTTTTTTCCTCGTTAAACAGAAACATGGTATTCTTTTCTTTTTCAACCCCAAATTTATCCTTACAATCCACATGAACACAACACACTATAATCAACAAATGAACAAACTTTTATTTATAGTCAGTCATTACAGATGATGACAAGACAGCCAGCAAGCACACATATGCTGAAAGTGGTTTGAATCTGTTCAATGTTCAAATAGCAAGCAGTTACAGCAGATAAATCAACTGTTAATTACAGCCTCTCACTTCCACATCTGTTTATTGCTCTTTACAGTTAAACTGACCCCCCTCCACCCCATACCCTGGATCATTAGAATATACTTCAGGAAGGTTAGTACAAATTTCCAAGCAGTATTTAATGTATTTAGAAACAGCTCAGTTTACATTTTCATAGGGCTCGACAGTCCACCAATACTCCATTCTCACTACAGGTGTTTAAGTTATTTTTTGTCTGTGATATACATCCAACACCCGTTTTTTTTCTCCATAGGACCTGAGCCAATGGGAATCACAAACAAGAGAACAATTCCAACGGAAAGACTGAGAAAAACATAAAATAAGGATTATTGGATCATGGCTTTCACAACATGACATGATGTTTGTGAGGGGCTCTATTTGGATAAAAAAATAATTAAAGCACTCTTTATACTTTTTTACTAAATCTCACCCATCCACATCCATTAGAGCTTCCAGCACGTCCTCCCAGCATGTTTTGAATTATAGGCACTATGCACCCTTTAGTTCTTGACCAATGAAACCGTCAATACAACAAATGAAAGTAGCCGAGGCAAACCTATTTATAAGACATAAAGAGTTCTTTTAATTGACTTACTTTTGTTACATGATAAAAACAAACATGTCTTCTGTTTACACTGATAAGTCACACACAAACATTAATAAAACCACAATGCTGGGGAAAAAAGTGTCAACTGCTTAAATTAAGATATTTTTTTTTAGCAAATGAATAATTCTGAAGTAAATCTTGATTCAATCCCACCTTGCACAGTCAAGCTGTAACAGTAGTAATAGCTGTAGAATTAGAAATAAAGCGTTAGCCTGTTTCACATGCTGTGGTTAGGAATAAAGTCAGTCACTTGAGATCAGCCACTGTGGATTTTAGTTTGAAACAACAGTGAACTGAAACGAGTGTCGTCTCTCTGGAAGGGAACAGAAAACACACATGGCCTGAAGTCCAAGCATTCGCGCACGCACACACACACACACACACACACACACACACACACATGTTCTAAGAGCTGTAAAACATCACCTCGAGAGTTTCCAGTGTGACTAAAGAGACAGTTTTTTTTTTTTTGCCTTTGTAAATGAGACAACCCCGGGGGGCTTAGGTCTACCCACCCCCTCGATGAAAGGGTTTCCCAGGTAAAACAATGAGCATTCGCAGGAAGGACATCTCCTTGCGGGTGTTCTCGAAGATGATCCGTGGGTCGTCGGACTGGCAACGGAGGCAGTTGGGAGCCATCACCATGGCCAGGTTGTTCACGTCCATCTTGGTTATGGCGACGTTGGATGGCTGGGCGAATACCTGGAGATTGATGCAGGTGTAAGAAGAAGGTATGAGGAAGGCTCACTGCGTGCTCCAGCTGTGTACAGACTAACCTTTAATCTAACAAACTTCAACAAACTAAAATAATCTGAACATAAATAGAGCCATTCTGTGAAGGCCTCAGATGTCTCTTACGTTAGTGGACAAACCGGCCAAGAAAACACGTCTTGGAGTGGCCCAGTCAAAGACCTCCATCCAACTGAGAATCTGTGGCAAGACTTTGATGTTCGGAAATTCTCCATCTATTCTGATTGAACTTGAGCTATTTTGAAAAGAATATTTCTGTCTGTTAAAGTGCAAAGCTGGGAGAGAAAAGGGCCTGAAGCTGTAATTAAGAGAAAGGAGGAGGGCTGAAAACAAACTTCACCCAACAATTTTATGATTTTTATTTATTGAAATCATATTCCTTCAGGTTCACAATTAGGAGCTACTTTGTGTTGTTCCATTACATAAAATCCCAATGAAACATGTTTCAATCTGTGGTTGCAATGTGGAGGATCCCCACACACTTTCCATAACAACATTCCATATTTTCCAGACTAAAATTTCCAGATTTTTTTTCCCAGCATTTATCATAACATTCGGAACTTTTGAATACAAAGTATTAAAACCCGAAACCGCCCTTTAATAGTAGTAAGGGCCAATTATATGGGAAGGTTCCCACAAATAACAAACCCCCCTCGGGTTTCTAAAAAACAGTTCTAGTTGGGCCGAGTGTAGGGTTTGGGGCCCTTTCACCAGATAAATCCTTTTCAAAATTTGATTCTTTAAATTTTTCCCAAAAAAAGGGAATAGAGTGTCTTAGAATAAATGCAGACTCTTTAAACACAGTTTGTCAACCTCTGTACCTTTGTTTGTCAAGAACCCTTGTTTTAGTGGTTTGGTTAGCCTTTTAGACCCAGTTAAGAACCACAGGCCCAGTTTAATTTGAATTTAAACTAGTCTAGAGAGCAAACAGGAAGTAAAAGTCCCTTTTCTCATTTAGAGAAAGTATGAATACAGTCAGTAAGTCAACATCAAACTGCTAAACTATAATTTGGAAAATCAACGATAACACTTGTGAAATTAATATAAAACAATGTGAAACCACTGCTTTTAAAGCATAATCAGGAGAAGAAAAGTCTGAAAAATCCTATTTTCTCAATGTCCTATTTTTCCATTTGTTTACAGACCTAGAGAAGGATGATATACTAGTTCCAAAACTTTTCCCAAAACTCCCAAAAAAAGGGGCCCATGAAACTTTTTCAAAAATGTGGAAAAACCTCACTGGGTTTAAATACGGTTCCAAGGGAAAAGCCCAGATGACCGATCCCCGGTTGGTTTTAAACAGGGAAAAAAACTGTGGGGGGTTAACCCGGGAAAGGGAAAGGGGGTGAAGTAGAAAAAGAACCAGTTCTGTTTTTAATTTTTTGGGTAGAGACTGCACCACAGCAATGGCTGCCACCGGGTCATCACAGTTACTGATGCATTGCTTGTAGAAGTCCATTGGAATCAGGGGCCCTCCCGTCACGTACCAGAGCTTATCAAGAAGGCCCCCCAAACAAGAGGGGACAGCGTTTTTAGAAAGATTAGGACCGAAACCGTGTGTGTACATGTTTAAACAGGGTTTTTTGGAAAATGAATCCCAAACCCTTTCCGGGGGAACATTAGGGTAAAAGAGATTCCTTCGGAACCTCCAGGGGCCACTTGGAGCTTTAAGATTGAAACCTTGTCAATGTTCCCGGGCACTCTGAGGACGATAAACAAAACAACATCAGGGTTATGATACGTCTTAAAAAGCCATTCAGAGTCTTGTATATAATCATCTCAATGTTGGGCCTTAAGAAGTTTTTAAATAATCCCAGATGTTTCTCCTTTAGTTCTTAAATGACATCTAGTCCAATCCTAAATTCCCTGCGTTTTTTTGTTACTCCCGGCTGGGGGGTAAATTGCGTGTTTTATTTCAGGCAAACGAAAAAAAAGGGACATTAACCAGAATGGGTTCTGCTCCCGAAAGGGGTTTTCTGTTTTGTTTAGGGAAAGGAAAAAAAAGGGCTTTTTTACGTTATCCCCTGCCAGCTTCTGCATCACAGAAAGGTCCAGATTAAATGAGGTTTGGCTTGAAATCGGGGATTTCCACAGTTGGACAAAACCTGTCATCAATACCTGACAGGGGCTGAACATTTGCATTTCTTGAATGAATATAATCCGAACCAAAAGAGTACAGATGCATTTTTCGAATGATGATTTCATTAATCAAGAACAAACTGCTATCCAAGGCCACTTATTTTATATTTTTTAAACATTTTAGAGGTGGAATTGCTGATGTGCTTCAGATCACTGTCCTGTTGCATAACCAAAATCTGCTTGAGCTTAAGCTAACGAAGTGATGGCTGAAGATTCCCCGCCACAATTTTCGGGTAGAGAACAAAATTCATGATTCCAAGAAATCCAGCAGAGTGTCCGGATCAGGAAGCAGTAAAGCAGCTCCAGATCATCACACTACCACCACCATGTTTGACTATTGGTATAATGCTCTTTTAAAATGCTGTGTTAAATTTTAACATTGAAAAAGTCCTCTTTTTGTCTCATGAGCCCACTGAATATTTTCCTTAAGATTTTAGGGATCATTAGAACGTGGATGAGTCGTTGATGGGTAATTTTAGTAGGGCGGCTACTGAACACAAGGTCCACCGCTGTTCCATGTTTTCTTCATTTGAAAGTCTCAGGAATGGCTTTGTAACTCTTTCCAGACAAAGAGATGTCAATGACTTAGGTTTTTCGTCTATTCTTGAACTTCTTTGGATCGGGGCATAATGTGCTGCTTTTTGAAACCTTAAGCCTCCTTCATGTTGTTGGACAGGTTCTATTAAATGATTTCCTGAGTCTGCAGGTCTAGAAGTAATCAGGCCTGGGTTTGGCTTGTGAAAGACACAATGTGGTTAAATGCAGAACACTTATGATTAAACAAGAGGGGGTAATTACTTTTTACCAAGGTCAGGTAGGTTTGGACAGCTTATTTCCCTATGAGTAAAAGAAATCTTCATTTGAAACTCGTTTTATTCAGTAGGTTTCCTTTTCCCGTAATCAAATATTTTGATGATCAAAAAAATTTAGGTGACAAAAATTTTTTCTAAAAGGGGTAAATACTTTTTAAAAACCCCCCCGTAACTACCTTTTAGAAACCCCAAACCACAGTTACACTCTGTGGCCACAAGAGGGACCTCTGCTTCTGTTGCACTAATTTCTTAGAATGCTTTGGGAGAACATTTGTTGCCAATTGGTGCAACATAAACACACATAATTAAATGAACTTGACTTAAAATCCAGCTCTTAAATACAACCAGTTGATGCTAACAGTCCTACTTCTACTTGGAGATGAAAACCATCACATAATAACATTGTCATAACCAAACATGTTCTCCAGAAATGTTCCTTTGCAGAAGAGAAGGTTGACAGGAAGGGGATCAGTTTTGTAAACATGAGATCACGCAGAATTCAATCTGACTGAAGAAACTCTCCACAAACACACCGCTGAGAGGCCCCCACGCGCTCGGCAGCTTGGATAGTAATGTAAACACGTATCACAGAGGATCAAATTGCACAGTGCAGCTCACAGGAGCAAAGCAGGGCTGTGTTTGTTCTGTCTGTGTTGTGTACTGTAGACAGGCAAGGATTGCTTAGAAATAAAAAGGAATCAGAAGACCACACACACATTTGTTTATACACACTATAGATACAATAGAACCCACACACATGTACTTTGTGAGAAACTCCTAATTTGCTAGACTGCAGCTCTGTCGCATCCCCCATGTTGAGGCATGTCATTGGCTGAGTTGGGTCAACCTTACCTGAAGATGCCCTCTGTCTGAGCCCCACCCAGAGCCAGGACATACTGGGACAGCTGAACCTGCACCCAGGGCAGCTTCCTGTCTGGGAAGAGCTCGCTCTGCCTTTCCATCACCTCCTCAAGAGAGCTGCCAAAAAGGGACGGGGTGATGATGGCCCGTCTGCTGTGGTCGATCTCCTCCAAGGTGGGTTTACGCAGACCCTGGAGGGGGACAGGGAAGCAGAGAAACATTTACAATCTAAGTTTGTCAGAGGATTCTCTTAGTAATCATGGCTGTGCCCGCAGCAGCTCTGCTATGACTGGCTCTGTGTTTACGTCTCTACCTGCGACTGTTTCAGATACCTGTAATTATGTCTCCCTCTGAGACGGCGACCAGGATGATTCAGATGAGATTCTCACCTTTCAAGCTGATATGTTCTAGATCATGTAGACAGGGTCCCTGCACATTATTAATTTCAAAATGACACTTTCCTGAGTTCTGAGTCCTTTCAGCCCATTTTGAAAGTATAAAACATAACCCATATGACAGATAAGCTTCCCAGTGGCCAGACTTTAAATATAGAAGCTGCATAAAACAGAGGATGGACAAATATGATGAATGGAAGGACAAAAGGGCAAACAAATGGTCAGATAGATGGGTGAGGGGATGGATGAATGATGAAAACATGGATGGTCAAATGGAGGATAGATGGATGGATGGATGGATGGATGGGTAAAGGGATGGATGACAAAATGAATGGATGGACAATCAGACGGATGCATGGATAAGGGGACTGATGATCATAAAAAGATGGACAAGCAGATGAATAGATGGACAAAGAGACGGATGAACAAACAGAGAGATGTTCATTTATGGATGGGTGGATGAACAAAAAGAGGAATATATAGTATTCATGGATAACAGATGAACAACGTGATTGACAAAAGATGGACGAGGGATAGACAACTTAAAACCTTGAAACAAATTTCAAACTTTTGCAGACTGCAAAAAAACCTTGAGTGGAGGTAAAAATAAGACTCCCCGTTTTCTCTGGCCCGCTTACCTTTTTGCCTCCAGTGATCGCCACCTTGAGCAGCTTCCGATGGCAGAACTTGGCATATGTGCTGACAGGAAGGCCTGGGGAGAACAGAACGACCAAATTCAGGACCAGAAAAAAAAAAAAAACAACTTCTCAAGAGACAAAACACAAACCCTTGCTTTATCCTCAAAGATCCCGAAGTAAAAACTCTGGAGCGTCAGACATCGCTCAACGCACAAAACAACAAATGATTTAAATTCTTTCCCATGAACATGAACAGCAGTGTTTTTATTTCTCACAGATGTCAAACAGGAGGCAGAGTTTGGGAGGCAGGCGGTGGTAACTAGAGAGACATGTTGATGGTGCGGCGCCGGCATGTGGGGATTAGAGCATACCCGGTTAAACTGTCAGGCTGAGCTATGATTTACTGCTGTTGAACAAAAGCCTGAGAGGCAGGATCCAACCCAGCCATCAAACATGCAGATGATTCATCAGCATACACACGCTTAAAGAAGCACAGGGGCTTCCTGTCTGATACCTGCACTGAGCGGCCTCAGCAGCCCTAAGATCTGTTTCCGAAGAGAAATGCATTACAAGAGCTGCTTCCCAAGAACCGGATGTACCTCAGGAAACCCGAGACACTGAAGTATCGGACCCATTGCGGGAAAAAAACGACCCCCGGAAAGTCTTTCCACCTCCAGCTCTCGAAATAAAAACAAAAAAACAAAAAAAGAAACTCCTGACATTCAAGCATGGAAATAATCCCCATCTTTCATCCCTGAGGTAACTTGAACCAAACACTAGACTCTTGGGGGATTTATTGTTGCTCTGAGGGTCGTCCCTGAAACAAGCACTTAAGGCAGGACCATGTGGAGAAGGTTTCTGAAGGGATTTATAAAGCAACGAACTCTGTGCAGCATGTCCCCTGAAGTCAAAGCTCTCAGATTTAGTGCAAACAGGTGACTTCTGTGTGAGCTGTTAATCTGACTAACGTCAGACTATAATTATATCTTTTCAGACGGATCAGACCAATAATTTGCGCTTGATCTCGACATTCTTCTCTCCCGTAAAAGCTCCCAGCTTAGAAGCCGTACACTTACTGGGAGAGAAGACTTAAAGGATAGCCCACTGGAGTGCTGCTGGTTTAACACGACTGTTGCCGTATATTTGCATCAGTTTCGTTGCCATCGGTGCACCAACAACCAAGCAACCAAAGCCTGGGAGAAACAGGGGCTCATTAGAGGCTTGAGTGCACTGTACCAGACTGGGAACAACATGACACCAAACAACACAGGCTAAATCTAAACTCAACAACAAACACACTGAGCTATTTAAGGATGATGTAAAGGAGACAACCTCTGTCTCATCCTGGCTGTTCATGGTGAAAACAAACCACTCTGGGTTCCAGGATAGAGCGGTTCAGAAGCCCTGATCTGTCCAACCAGAAGTCTCCTGTCCCTATACACAGCTCCTTGATGACCTGGTCAGCTACTATGTACAGCACCTTGCAACACTATTCCTGTTAGTATTCAGGCTCCTTTAACTTGAACATTTTGTCATATTACAGCCACCAGCTTGAATGTGTTTTATTTAGATATAAGTGATAGATGAACACGACGTAGTAAATAAATGTGAAGTGGAGGGAAAATTATAAAAGGCTCCGGTGATTTTATAAAAGACTGAAATTGTTGCTCATTCGTTTTTTCGAGATATCTCCACCTCATTTAGGTTGGATGGGGAGTGACTGAACATCAACCTCTAGGTCTTACCACAAATGTAAAAGGATTATGGACTGAACTTTTTAACTAATGAGTGTCCGTTGATCGAAAATATTTCCCTGTAGCTCTGGTGACCTTTTTCGAATCATTGTCCTTGTGGAAAGTGAACCTCCTCCCCGTCTCAGGTCTTTTGCAGCCTCTAACAGGATTTGCCCTCCATTCATCTCTCCATCACCTCTGACCAGCTGCTCTGTCCCTGCTAAGGCTTCCTCACAGTATGATATTACCACCATCATGTTTCACTGTAGGGAAAATGTTGTCGGGTTTTTAGTTTTCCAATAGTTTGCATGTAAGCCTAAAAGTTTAATTTTGGTCTCATCTGACCAAGGTACCTTCTAAATAGCTTATGCCAGACTACAAACAGGACTTCTCATCAAACAGGACACTCATCATTAAAGACCAGATTCGTAGCGATGACAACTAACAGTTCTCCAGTCAACAGACTCTCACACGTGAGCAGTGCATCTCTGCAGCTCCTACAGAGTTACCATAGGCTTTCTGGCCTATTCTCCTGATTAATGCCCTCCTGGTCTGGCCTGTCAGCTTAGGTGGACAGCGACTTCTCTCTGCAACAGTCTGCAACAGTCCCATACTCTATGTTTAAAGACAGATAGATGTTTAAAGCTTGTGATATGGTTTTAGAACCCAGTCGACCCGTAAACATCTCCACAACCTTATCCCTCACCTGTCTGACGCTGTCCTTTCTCTTCACGATGCTGTTTGTTCATTGATGTTCCTAACAATCTCATTAGGTCACTTGTAAAGACAACTGGTTACGCTGGATTTTATTTAGCAGTATCAGGGTAAAGAGGGCTGAATGGAAATACTGACTGCACAGTGAATCCTTATCCTTTCACTTAACAATTCTGCCCTAATTTATGTTGGTCTATTAAATGAAATCAATTGAAGTTTGTGGTTGTAACGTAACAAATTGTGAAAATTACTTTTGCAAAGCTGCTGCACATGTTCCAGCTCCTCTATCTTTCGACCAGTGGGCTTCTCCTTTGACCTCTTAGTCAGCTCCGCTTTGTTCTGTGTGATTCTGAATCACTGTAGCACAATGTGAGGCCACTGTTTGGGTGTCTAGTGTTAAATGATTGGGTTCCTCCCTGTTAACATCCTCCGAGTCAAAGGATCTGGTCAAATGAAGGCACGTGCTGATGATGCTTTTAAATGAAAGTCTGACAAACGAGAAATTCAGCCAGTGTGATTCACAGTGTGGACCATTGTGGCTGTAAAGGACCATCTGAAATTCTCGTCCTACCATTTTTTCCCCCCGTGCAGCTTTCTGTGAAACCCACTCATTGTGTGTGCCAGTACATCAGCACGCACTTATCTGACAAACTACGCAGCCCTGAACTTTCCATCCCACTTACAGCGGCCACTCTACAGGGAGCAATACGTTTGATTTGTAATGGTTCTGCACTGCTTTGTGACTACAGACAACTTCTGCAGAGAGTGGAAAAACATGTGTGGGACTCCCAGCCTACTTTAGTCGTTATCCAACAGCAACGCTTGTGCAACTGGGAATTGCTGAGGATCGTTTCTTGGAAAAGCAACATCCGAAGCTTATTTTGAAAATGAAGATGAGTGAAGAAACATACCTTCTTCCTCCTCTGTGTTCTGCTTCCGCTTCTTTCTGGACTTTGAATTCTTCTTCAGTTTTAGTTCCTGCTGTTCCAAAATAAACTCTGTCACTATGAAAACAAAGAGAGAAAACATTAATTTCCAGGTGAAACAGAGAACAAGCAGCCATTATTTGAGTTTAAATCTGTACTAATACAGCACGAACCTACAGGAAATAATGATGAGATCTGAATTCTAATGACAAATATCACTGACACTGGAGTAAACAGACAAAACAGGGAGGTGCAGACAGAAAGAAAGGTGACCCACCCTGTGCCTCAGTCTGAGACTCACATTTCTTGTCGCTGTTGGGCTCCGTGTGTCTCTGAATGTAGCCCTCCAGGTAGCAGCGAAACTTCGGTGAAGGTGCAAAGAAGGCTAAGCTGACAGCCATGAGCTCCCACCCTGCCGCCAGGCTTCGGGGGCTGGCGTTGCCTGTGGTCTGCCTCACCAGCTGTACGTACAGCTCGTCCCGCAGCCCCGGCATGTCCCAGCACTTGGTGACGATGAGCAGGGCGCAGTGGCGGCGGTCGAGTCGCGAAGGCCTGTCTCCCATGTAAGCCTGCACGAGCTTGAACATCTCGCAGGCCTCCTTCCTGATGGCACGGTCGCTGGTGACCAGCATAGGCTTCTTGATGGACCCGCGGTTCCAGGACAACATGTTGGCGATGGAGACGCGGCGTCGGAACAGCCCCTGCGTGTGCATGTTGAGGTGCTTGCTGGCCCAGTCCTCCATGCCCATGTCGGGAGGCGGAGGTTGCCGCAGGGTAGCATAGGAGAGCTGGTAGGAAGATCTTCCTTGTCCTCCTGCTCCATCAGCTCTTTCTTGGTTCTCATGGCTGGCAGAGCGATGTGGACCTAGAGAAGCAGTCCGTCCATCCACCATGCCTTTTTTCCTGCTCTCCAGCTGAGCCTGCAGCTCTAGGGTTCCCGCCTGCAGGGGAAGAAGAGAACAACGGGAATCAGAGAGGTAGTGGGTACAAAGGGGGAGATACAAACTCTTAGTGTAGCTGCATTTTTCATTGTGTCACATTAAGAGCTAAGTTGCCTTCCACCTAACACTCTCCCCCTCTGCCGTGCCGGGACTCATGGGGAAACTGTAGCCGAATCGGAACATTCATTTCCCAATGCTGGATGTGGAAGTCCTCATAAACACAGTCCTAACCTCTGCCCTTCCCTACATCAGACTCCAAAAAACCCCCAAGCTTTACTCTTCACAGACCTTCGTCTGAACTTTGCGGTAGAGTAGGCAGGAGCCGGTAACTCGGAGATGTTCCACATACAGCCAGGAACAGCAAACACAACGAGCCAAAACCCAAAGCTCTGCTTTTGTAGTAGAACATTAAATGTAGCAACATCTCATGTCACTGGGCCTTTGGGTAAAATGAAATGATGGCTGCCAGGAAAACAGGTTTTCATTCATCAACGTAAACTGGGAAGTTAAAATCAACATGGTCCATGTTGTTGAGTAAGGGACGTCACCTTCTAGAGGGCCGGTTTCGCAGCAACATATATTTAGGTTTTAAAAAGTTATAATTACAAATCTGCAAACATTTTCACGCCTAGGGATGGGTACCTTTCCCATTTGAACCGATACGGTACCGATGCCCGGTACCCGGGAATCGCCATCGATACTCAACAGTACCAGTTTTTGGTGCTTTTTTGTGTGTGTTTATGTGGTAATAAATGTTAATTTGTTTAATAATAAAATCTCTATTTTTCAATTTAACTTATTTATTTTTGAATATAAAAACTTTAATAAATATATCATAACAACATCCAGCTTTTTGAATTGTAACATCTCAGGTGTTTCAAACATTTCTTCTCCCATGTTGATGGCTGCAGACGACGAGTAGCTAACAGATGCAGGCGTGCTAACGGTGCCGATTGCAGGAGAATGCAAAACATTGTGCAGTCTTCAGCCTTGAGAAGAATCTTGTGCTTAACACCAGGTGCTTCCTCAGATTAGAAGTATTCCCGCCGCTGGCCTTGCATGTCGGGTCACAGATATTGCAGCGAGCGTAATCTGCATCGCATTTTGAAAAGTGGAGCCATACTTTAGAGTGCTGTCTATCAGCCGTGCTTGCTTTGTTGGACTGATGTGACGTTCAGCATACAGCGCACATGCTCATTGCTCAGTTTGTTTTCGTCACGTCATGACGGCAGGCTGTGCGGCGCTGCGTGCGACCTGGCTGCGTTGGGAGAGAGGAGGAAGGTCAGTGTGTTTCTTGCTTGAGGCCGAAACAATAAGTGGTGAAAGAAAACGTTTGCTCACTTTATTTGGTTCATGTTTCCAGTTAAGTTGTTGTTTACCATTAGTGCAATGCCTTAATTATTATACTTAATGGTGCACCTTTTTCTCTTCTATTTTGATTTATTTTGCTTTCTGTATTTTGTTTCTATATCACATATAGCAATAAAATGCTATGAATGCACACAACACTTAAAGTAAAGAACTACAAGGGTATTTGATATTTTATACCTAATTTTCTGAAAAATATATACATAAAGAGATTTTTGAACATACTGTGGTTCGCACCTTTTAAATAAAAATATTAATGTTACTTAAAACAGATAATTTAGCTTTAGTTATACATTTTACTCACACATGACGGGTTTCCCAAAAATCGATATTTTTAACAATATATTAAGGATAAAATTGCTAGTTCTTTGAAATATGCACATTTTCAAATACGGATCCTGAAGATTTGGTTCCCTTCAAAGAACCGTTAAGTCCCTTCACTACTTAGTTGACGGTACCAGCAGCTACTGACGTCATTATGCTTTTCTGCGTGCAATGCTGTGTTCATGTCCGGCATGGAAAATCGCCCACTCTTCCACTCCCTCAGTGTCGCCATGATGCGTTGAGGTACTGAAATTTGGTACCGTTTGAGTTTACGTGAATAGATATTCGGTAAAACCAACAGAATTCGGTCGGTACCTGTAAAAGTACCGAATTCAGGACCCATTCCTATTCGCGCCTTGCCGATCCTACAGCTTAAAGCTCTTAATGAGGTGCCAGAGAGAGCACTAGATTGACCAGAGTTTCCTCCAGCTGTATGGGGCATAAAGTGGTGCAATGTTCCCCTTCCCCCACATGTTGCTGAAACTTTGTCCTTGCTTACAAAAACAGACAAATTTGGTTGTTTGAAAATATTCCCTGTAGCAAAAAAAGAGCTCCACCTATTGTTCTTTTAAAGGTAAAGCAGTCACAAACTCTCCAGTTGGTGAGCTACAAGCTGCATGTGTGTAAAGCAGCAGACTGCAGGCTGGTTAACCACACAGATAGCCTTACTAATTAATCAGATAAAATCACCATATTATAAGAGGATTGTTTTATTAATAGCAGAAGTTACATTTTAAGACTTTTAAACCTTTTTAAAGACCACTATAATTTCAATTTAATACCTACATAAACTGTGAAAATTACTTAAACAACCTAAATGGTTTGTAAGTTTTATTTGACTTGCCTCATAATACAATAAAGTTAAATATAATTGTGTCAATGTAAGCTCGTGTTTTACACCTTCGGCATTTGAGTCAAGTCATTTTACATCAACGTTTTCTAATTTGAACACCTTCTTACAGCAAACAATAAACCTTAACAGTGTAAAGACTATTAAAGACGCTGCAGGAACCCTGTAAATATAGCGGGTGTTCGATATTTTATTACTTTATTGACATCTTCTGGACAGGAAAAATGCTATTTTGTTTTGTTGTGTATTTTAAAAATATTTATTTTCTATTTTTTTTAAAACTATAAGTTCTTGTTAGACGATTTTGATTTAAATTTTGAAGCAAATATCTAGATGCAGTGAAATTGGGGTATTTTAACCCAATATTAACATACAGAGTCTCATACTGGCCCATGTCTATAAACCGTTAGGAAGCTGTCTCAGCTTATACAGCAAAATAAATTAGTGCATCCTTTGGAAAAATATATCACCGTGGATTGTCAGTAGAAACAGAAGATCTGGATTTATCCAAAACCAAAACGCATACGCTCGACCTATCAGCAGGTCTGAAGAACATTCCAGCACAGACTTAAGGGGCCCTCTCAAAGCTCTTCTGATGATTTCTAACATGTGACAGCTACAGCGGTACTATCAGGTTTGGGTACCAAAATGCTTCTCTCCTCTTCCTCTTCCTCAAAACCCTGCCAATCCTGAGCCATATGGGCCACAGTGGTCCTCCTTCCTGACCAAAGGAGGTCATGTCCTGAATCTCTCCAGCCTGGCATGGGCATCGCTACCCAAGCACAGAGCTGGCATATGAGTTTAAAGTGCCTGCAGTGTGGAGCAGATGGGCAGCGGTAAGAGGATGATGGCTGTTGTTGGAACTGTGGCCATTACAGTTAGCAATGTTCAGCCCAGTTACTGTCCGATGTCTTGGGACCATTTAAACCACGTTCAGGAGTGACTTTATAGCAAGACCAATGATTCAGGGTGAAGTTGCTAATATATGGTTCACATTCACCTTGCTGTTCCTCACAGTTTTATACAGTCATGGGTCGGCATGGCTCAATAAAAGGGTCTCTCATATTAACACAGAGCATTGGGTTTGAGAATGAAGAAGCCCTTGGTTTTTTTTTCAGTTACGGCCCTGAGATGATAAAAGGGCAGAGTAATCCCTATCTCTACGGTCTGGGTCCACACCTTAATATCTTGGGTTAATTATATCTTACTATGCCCCACCCTGAAAAATTGCCGTTATAAATCTCTACAGAATAGCCTCTGGCTGCTCCTTCAAACTCCTTCTGGGGCTTTTATATTCATGATAAGCAGCATACATTCGAAAAAAGGACCTTGGTCTCCTAATACTGGAAACAAACTATAAAATACAATAATTATAAATGATTTTTATTCTTTACAAATAGAAATATATGAGTCTTCTTGAGGAATCCGACTTTCAGGGTTTAATGGGCGTTAACACGATGTAAAAAGGTGTAATATTTATAAAAACAACAAACTTCAGGGCTTTCTCTATGTGCTTCCTTTTACATCTAAAAGGGTTTCAAGAGGTAAAATATAATATTACTTTTATAAAGTCTGCAGAATGAAAGTATTGCAATATGCATTTTTCACTCTGCAAGCTTAACTATGACCAAATGTGCTCAGTGTTTGGGATATTTAAATATATATAATTTAATCAGTCAGCAGGTACAGTTCTGCTCTGCCAAACAATCTGTTCATTGTGCCTTTGAGGAACCAGACACATGCACATCTAAAAATTCCTACAGCCCAAAGACGAAAACAAAGATGCTTTATTCAAGCATGACCAGGCCTCATTTGGGAGCAAATTCTTTTCTTATCCTACAGTTAATCTAGAGAGAAATCAGTAATCACAGCTCAACCAGCGCAAATATATTTAAGCATGTTTAAGCTTTTTAATTACATAGTAAAGACAACATTAGTTAAGCTTGAGGGTTTTATTCGTACAGCAACAGATTACAAATGCATCAACAAATAGACCGCTCACTGGAATTGGACAATTTGCCACTTGATCGGCCCTGATCTTGTTCCACCAATGAGCACATCGTGCATAATCACTGCCAGGTGAGCTCGGTGCAGCAGTGAGCGCACAACCAACATACAGAGGCTTCAGTCCTTCACACAGCTGTCCTGGGTTCGAGTCCCGACCCCGGAGACTGGTGCTGCATTTCTTTCCCCTCTCTCCGCCCCACTTCTTGTCTGCTTACTTTCAAAAATAAAACTAAAGGCCACTGGTGCCGCAAAAAAGCAGCTAAAACTAGCAGGTTTCCTTATCAGTGAGCTGTTTAAAGTGAAGTCAAAGGAAGAACAGAGCTATAAGAGGCTATAGAATTATAATCAGCCATACGTTTCCAGCAACATAGGGAAAGCCAGACTTTAGGCAGACAAAAGGAACTGAACTTTTTACAACAAATCTGTCAGAGCTTTTAACCTCTGCCTATCATGGAGCATGGATTTGGAAATGTTGGCAGCTTTTTGAACAGCTCAGGAGTTACCCCTAAAACACACCGCTCGCGACCGCCTCTACACCCCCCGATACGATTTCTTTAAACCATATACTCTGACGGGACGGCGAGTCAATGGACCACCGGACTCGCGAGATCGAGTAGTCACGCAAGAATATGTACCAGAAATCCTAAAACAGTTCTGTTCTCTACTTCCACAATCAATTGGCTCGTCGTCCATCTTGGAAATTACCCAAGCCAAATTATTTGCGAGCAAACACAATCAGAAATTGCATAATACTTACGCTGCTATTTGACCAGTTTAGTTTGCATTTCCCCCAAAGCAGACGTGTTTTACTTTGACACCGTGTCTCACTTCCTGCCAGACTCATGACATTTCTGTCAAATTGCACCGTAGGTCCGACCAAAATAGACCCTTGGTCTATCTTGGTCTTTCTTTGTTATTATTGGTTATTATTGGAGGCGCACCCACGGAGAAGCATGAACAGTCTGTGCAGCCCCATTCACTTCAACATATTTTAATTGCTACAAACATCAAAACGACTCAATTTTTCCCCTGGATAGTATGCCACATCTGATCCAGTGTGTTTTGGGGGTTAGGGTAAGGGTCTACAGCAGGGTCCAACTCCAGTCCTCAAGACCCAGCATCCTGCATGTTTTAGAGAGATCCTTGTTTCAATGCAGCAAATTCAACCTAAATTACATAATCAGCATGTCACCAAGTTCTGCAGAGTAGTGAACCGATCACTTGATTCAGGTGTGTTGAACAAGGGAAACATCTAAAGCACGACACTGGCTGTAGATCTTTTACATTACTGACCTACATGTTTTGGGAAATACACAGAGATTTACAGGTAGTCACCTATAGAAGATGCAAATGATGTTGGCTTTGTTTGGAAATATTAGCAAACAGGACAACCTTGTTTTAAAGGAACCGCTCTCTAACACAGCAGTTTGATTTCATAAAATAAATAATTATTGCAGCTACTGACAGGAAGAGAGAAAGACATACTTAACAATCAGAGATCGGAAATCGGCCACAATGCTCTGATTGGTGGATTTCTACAACCAATAATCATAATAGGAGGTTACCTGTGATGGTGGTCCTGGGGTCTCTGGTGATGAAAGGCTGGCCTGGGTGTTTATGCTCATCTCCAATGTATCCACCTTTTCATAGGTTCTTTTTTGCCTTCCTGGTATTTCCAGAGGGGTCAGAACAGGGGGGCCATAGTTACCCGTCCCCTTTAGTGACCGTGGAGCACTGCCCATGTCCTCTTGTGATGGACACCTGCCAGCAGAGCTCCCTCCTCCTCCAAACCACCTGAGTGAGTCTGCAGGGGAGCGTGTCCGAGGTACAACACCTCTGTCCCCCATTTCTGGGTCCAGCCCTGCTCTCACCTCTCTCATGGTGTTGGAGCGACTCACCACCTCCCTCATTTCTGCCATTAGTCTCTCGTTTAGGGCGCATAGCTCCCCGCTGCTGCCTACTGAGCCCGGCCTGCCTCCTGCGCCTCCACCGGCTCCCACTCTCCTCCTGCTCTTTCTTCTCAAGCTTGGAGAGGGTCCCGTGGAGTAGCCAGAGTCTTGATAGTTTGCTGTGGCCTGTGGGGTAGTGGATTGGAAATCCTGTGAGGCCTGGCTGCTCTGCCTGCTGTGCCGTGCATCCATGGCACGCTGCACAGTGGCCTCCAGGATTCGCCAGTTATGCTTTTTGTCCAGTGAACTCGGGCCCGGGGTTCCTAGCTCTCTGTCCCTTAACTGGCCTCGAGACGGTTGTGAAGGGTGTGGTTGGGGATGTGGCTGGGGCAGATTCAAAACACGGTCTTGTCTGGAGGTAGGGGAAGCAGCTCGCGTAGGCAGAGGAGAGCTGGATGGGAGCCCTTGTTTGGGGTCCACATTGACCATGTGCTTGATGCACTCCAGACCAGCTGGGCTGTAGTCAGAGGAAGAGGGGTCTCTCCGGTGTCTAGACCCCAGATGAGATGAAGCAGGGTGCGGGAGAAGTCTAGGCTTTTGGAGACTCTGGGTAGGTGTCAAACGAGACAAATGTTGTCCATTATACAGGTGTGCCCCCTCTACTTCCATATCCGTAGGGGGTTCGTCATATATGGGACATTCTGACACAGGCTCATCGTAGATCGGGGCAGTGCAACCATACGGAGGAGAGACTGGGCGGGGGGTGCAAGTCTGTGACCTATGGAGAAGCGGACTGGGGTGGCCAGCGTCCGACGTCACCAAACAGAAGCTACCATTGCTGCCTTTTCTAATGTGATGAGCCTGACGCCCATCACTGGCCATTTTGCCAGAAGGGGCTGTTTTATATCCCTGGCTGGAGCTCGGGGGTCCTCCATGGGCCTTGTTGCAGGAGGGATGCAGGGAAGCAGTGCTGGCTTTGCTGGGTGCACTGTGCTGTAATTGTTGCTGCAGTGGTGGGATGGGCTGGCTGCGCTGCATGCTGTTCACCTTCACCAACATGGCTGCTTTAGAACCGGGTGCTGGCTGCCATCTTTGAGAATTATCCCTGGAAAGACATAAATGAGATTTAAATTCGGTAAAAATAGTACAGCATCTGAAAGCTAAACAAACTGTCATAAAAGTAGCATCATTATATATGGTAACTACAAGCACGAGAGGGCTGGGAAAATCTCCAGCATTCCGTGAAGTCTTTTCCAAACATTCCCTTAACGTCTAAAGACCTGAGTCCATTTTCAGTCTCGCAGTCTAGCCAGCCTCGTCAATACCATAACTCATAACTCATGTGTGTGTGTTGTGCAAATCAAGAACCTAAAAATACAGAGTGACTGAACAAAACACATCTTTCCTAAGGTCCCGTTAATAGGTCTGACTCGTGTCTGGGGAACATATTGGCAAAATATTTACTTGGAGTCTAATGTATATGATTAAATGCCGACCTGCTGCATCACGGATGGGGCGTCTGAAGTGTGAATCAGACCACAGAGATTTGTATTAAGTCAAGACCACAGTTACTTACAGATGAGGTTTCTGAAGGGCTACTCTCCCGCTTTTAGGGTTGAATGACCGGCCAAACTTCAACGCCAAGAGCCGGCTGCTAATCCTAGCAACGAAAAGCAATCTGCCATCAATCTGGTCATGCTGCTCTGGTCTGCTGCTGCCCTATAATCCTCCACTGCAATCTCATCCCTCAGCTGATCAAAAAGTTGCCCATCTTAGACCAACTTCTGAGTCTAAAGCCAGCACTACAAGTCACACGCCCTTCAGTCTACTCTGAGAAACATGTAAATTAGCACCAAAGATTTATTTTTGGCAAATGAGTTTAAATTGAGGCCAGGCAGACTTACCTTCCCACACTTCAACCTGGTCCAATACGGTAATTAATTGGATCAAAGCCGATCATCTGGGTAAATCCAACCAAACAGCTCAGCACGGAGCTCAGAACTTGTGTTTAAAAGCGTCTCTTCACCAAGAACACTGACTTGAGAGTTTGGCTGTAACAGCAGGAAGAGGACGCTGAGGGAGGAGAGTAGGAGGTGGAAAGACCCCCTCCTTCTGCCCCCTCCGTCTCTATGGAACAATGCTGAAACAATTCCCCCGAGGTCCCTCACACCAACGGCAAACTTCCTTTAGTCTTCCCAGCTATTGCATGGGCCTCCATCTCTCTATCAGGACCCCGTCTGTGCCCCACCCTCCCAATACAGAGTGAGTCATGCTGCCTCAGTCATTTGAATGTAAACACACACACTCATCCTCAAACAGTCCCACAGATTCACCATCCAGGCATGGCCTGTTAACAGCTAGGGCCCAAGCCACCTGGCACGCCACCCAACCACGCTGCCCTGATCTCCAATGAAGAACCCAAAGCCCCTTCCTCACCAAAGCCAACTAGGACGTTTTACTGCCCACTTAACACATCCACAGACAGACAGGTGTGAACATCAGCTGTGACAAAACGCCACTGTTAAACTGTTACAAGCCAGTGTGAGTGTGTTTGGTTACACAGGGTGGTCAGGTGACAAGCGGCCGCTATAAACACCTGGAACTGTTACCTGCTGTCTTTGAAACAGGGGATGTTTTCTCACACTGGTCTTGTCAAACAGGAAGAGGAGCCACCTCGGCAGGTGAGGCACAGCCGGCTGTTTTAGCGCTGCTTCGCCATCAGAGGGACAGCGTGCGAACAAAGCGACAAGGCTGGCCATCTTACACGGTCCCACCAACAAATCCCAGCCTGTTGCTCAAGCACAAAACCACCTCTGGGGTTAATGTAATTGCCTTGTGAATAACACATGACTGTGCCTCCCCATGTTTGGGTTGTGTCCGTGACTAACTTGGCGTGGATTGACCCTAAGAAAGAAGTGACCACTGCTTCCTGTGTGTGGAGAATAGTGGCAGGGTTGGAGAGAGGGCTTCCCTATATTCTGTACAAACAGGAAATGCTTTATATCATGTTCGCACGCTGCATTCATTTATGAGGGGGACTGTGATACACATGTAGAAAAAGTAATGCCTAATTGTGATGTTGAAGGGAAATGAGGCGAGGGTTTTACAAACAAAACTGAGAAAAAAAATGTGGCAGGCATTCATATTAAGCCAGCTTTCCTCTGATACCCGTCAATAAAATCCAGAAGTCACCTAATTCGTAAACAGAGGCCATCTATGTGTATTTAGTGTCAGTATAAATCCAGCTGTTCTGTGAAGGCCTCAGAGGTTTGTTAGAAAACATCAGTGAACAAACAGCGTCATGAAGACCAAGGAACACAGCAGGCAGGTCAGGGACAAGGTTGTGAAGAAGTTTAAAGCAGGGTTAGTTGGAAAACAAGCTTTGAACTTTGATCTCAGGCAGCCCCTGTTTGAACCATCATCCGAAAACGAACGGAGTACAGCAAAACTACAAACCAACCAGAATACAGCAGTCCACCTAACCTGTCAGCAAAGAGAGTTGAAGATAGATTCAGCTAACTACAGGACAATGCTGGAAAGAAAACAGAAATGGTTCAGATCAAACGATATTATGAGCTAGAATGGCTCAGTCAAAGTCCAGACCTAAATCCAGTTGAGAATCTGTGGCTAAATGCTCTCCATCCATTCTGACTGAGGCTGAGCTATTTGACGAAGAAGAATGGCCCAAATAATGACTCTATAGATGTGTAAAGCTGCCAGAGACATAACCCAAAATACATGCAGCTGTAATTGCAATAAAAGCTGGTTCTGCAAAGTACTGACCCACTGGGGTTATATACACCACATTTTTTATTTTTATTAGTAAATGTTTTGAAAACCATGGATCATTTTCTCCTACGTTAAATTATGCACTATTTGGTGTTGCCTAATACATTTGTTATGATGTGCCAAATTATGCATTCACTTTAACATAAAGCTGCACAGGTTTTCAATCTGTTTTCAAGGCTCGTCATCCCATTACACAACAAACACATACCAGTGAAACCCAGGTTAATGAAAAGTCTGAGTAAATTCTTCACCAAAAAGGAAAACCAATACAGCGCAATGCTGAGAAAACCCACAGCTACAAAGCGTGGGGTAATTTGGTGGCGGTTTTAGTGTGGGGTCTGAAGGAGAAAGAGAAACGAGGGAGTGAGTGTGTGTAAATGAGAAGGGGTGGGGATTAGTCGTGGGAGAGAGCAGCGAGGGAATGAGCGGGAAGGCTGGAATTCCTCAGGGCTCATTCAGGGGCCTTTGTAGCAGTGGGGCGAGCCTAACACAATACATGGCTGTGCCATCGTCACGGAGACGCCTCCCTCAATGGTAGCAATGGAGATCAAGGCACAAACAAAGGAAGAGCCATCTTTGACCTCTCGTTAGTCCGGCAGCATCCAGGTTACGTAATGCAGAGGAGGCCTGGGCGTCATTCTAACCACAAAGAAAGTTGCTCAGAAAGGGTGTGCTATTAGCTGGGAGGTTGCCTGTCAAGAGTTAGCTTAGGAAGGGCATTAAACACAACTATTTATCACAGACGTTTAAAAGGCATGTTTACAGACGGATCATTTCTATTCTGGATTTTCCTCAGGCACACTCAAAACACAATTGTCACATCTGGACAGTTCTATAGGAAACAGCATGTATTTGCAGATCCTTTCATTCAGAGCTAGGAGCTTGCATGTGATGAAGACATTTTTGGTGTAAAACGTTTAGAGATCGTCTGGCCCTAAATGAGGTAATCTGATTGATTGTCAGCAAATCTCAACTAGCCTCAGCTCCTCTGGTGCCTCTAAATCACATACAGTGCCTTTCGCTTTTCGGATGTTTCTTATGCATTTGTACCAAGCCACCCTGGGTCAATACTTTGCAGAACCACATTTTGCTGCAATTACAGCTGCAGCTCTTTTTTGGGGACATTTTAGCTCATTCTTCACACAGAATAGCTCAACTTCAGTCAGATTTGATTGACACTACCTTTTTTAAACTCTTGCCATGGACTCTCTACGCGGTTTATGTCTGGTTGTAAACTGGGCCATCCTAACAAAATGAATATGATTTGGTGTAAACCGTTCCACCACAGTTAAATCTGTATGTTTAGGGTTGTGGCCCTGCTGGAAGGCCAACCACCACCCCGGTCCCAAGTGTTTAAGAGTCACCAACAGGTTTTCTTCCGGGATTGCCCTGTATTTAACTCCATCCATCATTCCATCAACTCTAACCACATTCTCTGTCCCTGCTAAAGAAAAGTATCCCGTAGCATAATGCTGCCACCGGCGAGGGGGTTTAAATACTTTTGCAAGGCACTGTATAGTATTTCCGCATGTTCTCAAGTTCAGTTTGTCTCAATAAGCTGCTGCTTTCAGTAGACAATTTTTACTACATGTCTGAAATAACATGGGAAAAGCCGTTATAGAGGACAGGAATATGGATTTGGAAATTCCTAAATATGATGAGAACAGTGGGGTAACAAAAACAGGTTATTATTAACATTGGCTGAACAGGAAGAGGAAGTGAGGTCCTGCAGACCAAGTTGCTGCTGCACAAACACCTCTGAGAACAGAGCAATGAGATCACTGATCTGCAGAGAGGAAGGAAATTAAAGACACTGAGGAATCATTAAAGATAATATAGCACCAACTGACCAGAGTTCAAGGCTGGTTTTTCATTTTGCCTTTTAGAATTACTTTTTGAAATGTCAAATGAGAACAAAAATAAGATTAAGGGTTTTAGGGGGAGCTGGTAGCATCCTGTTTCCTGTAGGACACCAACAGAGAACCAGCTGTCCCACAACAGCTGAAAAGACACCTCCCTCCCCTGAGCCAAGATGTCTGGCAGCTGTGTGGGTCTGAGGCTCCCACAGCCAGGGTCTGAGAGGAGTGCCGGGCTGGGTCAGAGGAAAGCCAGCAGGACTACTCCGAAGGAGCGGGGTAAGACCAACGCAACTGGATCCCACAGAGACGAGTCTCTGCAATGTGAAAGTTTATCTGCAGCTCTTTCAGCAGGTCCAATTATAGATCATCTGCTGAAACTCCAGCCGGTGTCTTCTCACTGAAATATAGTCAGGGAGCAAAACAGAAACACAACAGCACTGTAGTACGCAGAAATAGACCACCTCTGCCAGGCTAAATTCACTGAACCTGGTGCCATCAAGTCTTTCAAAAATACATTCCATCACATTCCAGAAGCAGAGAGAGCGGGTTTACTGTGAAAAAGCAATAAAAGAATAAAAACTAAAACAATAGAGGTTTAGGACACACTGCACGTCTGTAATCGAGCTTTTGAGGATGACATAAACTTTGCAATTATGTGAAGTACAGAGTACAAAGTGCGATGTGTAGAAAAAAGGAGAAAAGAGTTTAACAATGGAAAAAAAAAAAAACACACCGTTAACTTCAATGCGACCAATGTAAAGAACTATAAACTCAACAAGTAGCTTTTTTGTAAGGGGAAAGAAAGCGAGGAAAGTTTTTTTAAAGAGCAGACTCTATAAAGATCTGAAAAAAAAGAGCTTGCCGCACCAGGGGAGTGGAGATAAAACAAGTCCTTCCAGTGTGTGTAAAAACTACGTCCTCAGACTGGTTGCACATCAAAAGCATGAAAGACTTCTGCAAGCGTAGTAAACGTGAACAGAATGTGTGATTCATTAAAACCTTTATCTAGCCAATAAAACTCGCCCTCATTTCCTAAATAAACCCACCAGTGATTTGGCCCGAATGGCTCACAGCCTGTTACTCACAAGCTGCTTTGTTTTGGTTCTTTGTAATACTTTTGCTTTTGAAGGGTTTATTTGCAAAATTCCCCTTAAAACTTCCCTAAAAACTGAACTGAAATACAGTTCTGCAAAAGATAGACGGTTTGTGATGGCATAATTCAGATTCATCTCAGATAAATGTATATGGTGCACTCATTACAGGTCTTTCTCTGGCCAACACAGGTTTCTGGGTTTCAGTGGAGTCTGACCTCCTGATTTCAATTTTGATAGAGGTAACAGATTTAGAGCAAACGGATAATAAAGAAATTACAAGATTATCCCCATTTATGCAAAAAAGACATGTCTCCAACCTATATCTGATTTTTTTTAACCACACCTACTTTAACGTACCGACGTGCTTTATTTGAAGTGCGCCTGAAAAATGCGCAAAAAGTGACTGGTAAATTAGAGTTTTGGCCCAAACGAGCTTCCATACAAGGGCATACAGTAAAACTACAAGGGGATCACTGATTTTTCTCCATGTTCTCCCCCCTCCCTGGTCCTCGTGTCTGCGTCTGCACAGTGCAGCCGTACATCAAGACTTAAAAAGGAGCGTTCCTCCGCCATGAGTTGGAAACAATATAGTTGCTCTCCCGCCACTCTAAGCTGGTAACGTGTGAAAACAAACACAAGTTTTATAATTTATTACATGTCATGATCTTGTTAAGGGGGTGGGGGTCCTGTTAGAGGGGGAAAGTGCTGCAGGTGAATACTGGCCAATCCCAGTCTCTGGGAGATTGAACCGAGTTTCTTTTCCAAATGTTGTAGCTTTACAGCCACGACTTCAATGTATTTTATTGGGAAAATTTCAGAGTGTTCCGTAATTGTAAAGTGGTAGGAAAATAATATATTTTATTTGATTTATTCATAAAAAAAAAAAAAAAAAATTATCTGAAAAGTGCGGTGTGCATTTGTATTTAACCCCCTTTGCTCTAATGATAACCCTGAATAAACTCGAGAGGAACCAATTGCCTTCACCTAATTAAACCATTTATAAAGTGACAAAAAGTTAACACGTTGTAAGGGGTGTAAATACTTTTACATCATTTTGTATCACTTGTCTTGGCACCTTTGTTGCCAAGACTAACAAAATAAAACCAAACAACACTTAAACTGAGAGCATTAAACCAGCTTTAAGGTGCTTGTGCGTAGCTTTTGCTAAGGGCAGGTAACCTGAGAGAGATCACTGAGAAACTCAGCTTTCTCCAGAATAGTCACCAAACAACCAGGAAACGCAAGTTTTAAGTGACTAATATCAGTGTAAATGTATTTCACTGATCATTCCTGGAATAAATCAGAGGGTGCAGACAGACAAGCATATGTAACCTTCCTAAAAGAACAGACAAGAAGCTTTCAGTTCACCCTGGTGCAGAACTGTTTAAAAGTGCCTTTTGTTCAGTTTAGTTGTTCATTTTGCCCCCTCAGGTAATAACACAAGACAAAAGAGTGCTATGAAGCAGATGTAAACTACTTCCACTTCTCGATCAGTGTAAAACAAGCAGTCACCCGTTCTGCACACTTTTCTGATCCAATGAACCTCAGAGGTGTGCACCTGAAAAGCTAGATGGGAACACGCCCGCACACAGCCACTATGTTCATAAACAGGGAAGCATAGAAGTCTTTTACTGGTTATGTTTTGTATTCAGGTTGATTAATACCATACAGACCGATGAATTTCCCAGTGTGTCAAGTATTGTAATCTCATTTGTGACATTGTGTCATTACTATGTCATGAAAAGAAAACCTTTCGACAGTTTTTTCTCAACACCACAATGATCCTGTTTCTCCGTGGAGTTCGCGGTACTATCCTGAGGATTCCCTGCACATGTAATAAGGCCTGGTTAATGATTCACAGACCTGGCACTCAGACAGAAATACAAGTGTGCTCATGTATCTACATTTAGCATCTTTAGAGCTGTACACAAAGAGAAAGGAAGCTGCATCGTCCAAGTACAGCTTAACGACTTTCAGAAAAACTGAACTGTCAGGAAACTTTTCTGAACAGATCTATTAATAGAATTAAACAAAAGGACAGCCGTCTTGGAATATTTGAGATTGTCAGGTTTCCACACTGGGCAGTATTGTTTTCTATAAAAGGTCAGATGTTCATGTTTTATTCCCACTGTGCTAGAAGAAAGAGAAACATGTGGAGAAATGTCCAAAATAGTGCAAGTGTAAACACAAAGAAGATGAAAAAATATAAAGACCTTCATATACAAGTGAAGTTTTGATGAGCAGAAGTAGAAACGAAACAGTCCCTAAAAACTGGTTCATCTCAAACTATGTTTGAAGCCACCTGTTCAACCATTTTGGGCTGACACATTCCCCGCCCTGCGTGCGTTTTGTGGTTTCTGATTACCTGCTGAGAGACTGAGGGTGGTGAGCATGTGGAGGACCATATGGCTGATTAGGGTATCAATCCGGTTAGCTAAGTGCTCCTCAGCTTTCATTGTTGGGACACAGCTGGCTATTGTTTTAAGGGGGAGACCCAAGAGGTTCTGGGAAAGGTTGAGTCACTGGGACAGCATACGAAGTGTGCTGGTAAAAGATTTATACCTCTAGACCTTTACAACCACAAACCTTAAAGTGTTTTTCTGGGATCTGATGTGAAAGACCAACACAAAGTAGTTCATAATATTAAAGTGAAAGAACATTATATACGGTTTTCAAGTTTTATTTTATTTTATTAATAATCTGAAAAGTGTGGTGTAGGTTTGTATTTGAACTTGTGTTGGACAACCATTAGATTGGCTGCTATTTCCCACAAGCTTACTCCTGGCTACAGATGAAAGGGTTCTTTCCTCTGGCCCAGCAGGGAACTGCGGCTTGGATAGCTCCAGTTTCCTGTGCTAGAGCCATGTTAGTACGCACTGGCACGGGTTTAGCATCGGAACCGGTTTGGTGAGAAAGGCCTCTCCTTATCTGGCATGTGGAAAAGTGAAAACAGCTGTTTATTTACATTTCATCTTTCATCTCACCCAGATTTGTGGAGTGCATGACCATTAACTATCCTGTTGATGGTTTCACCCACCTGAGCTGTGGATCTCTGCAGCTCTTTCAGAGTTACCTAGGCCTGTTGGCTGCTTCTGATTAATGCTCTCCTTGCCATTGGTAGTGTGTCTCTAGTGCCATGCTCTCTCCAGTTTCAGATAACGGGTGGAACACTTTAAAGCTTGTGATATTGTTTTGACCTATCCCTGCTTTAAACCTCTCCACAGCTATACCATTGAACTGTCTGTGGTGCTCCTTGTCTTCATGATGCTGTTTGTTTACCAATGTTCTCAAACTAGCATAATTGGGTAACTTCTTAAGGTTACCCGAAGGATGCTTGAATACAAATGCACAATCCACTTTTCTGATTTTTATTCATAAACCATGTATCTGGTTCTTTCCACTTAATGTGACTTTGTGTCGATCGATCACATAAAATCCAAATAAAATACATGAGTCTGTATTTGTATGAATACTTCTGCAAGGCAGTGTGCAGCGGATCCAGAGGTGTCACTCCTCAACTCCTCAATCAACTTTATGCAGCACCAAAGTATGAAACAGTCAGAAGATACCAACTAATAGAAAAACAGCGCCACAAGAAACTAATCCAGTTTCAAAGACAAAACGTCTGAAAACTCTCAGGGTTAGCCTTGCTCATAAGCAGCAGGAATGTGGCGGTTCTGTTTGTTATTAACCACCACAACATTCTCTCACATGCCTCTCATGCAGTCACATTAGAGGGGTTACAGTTGTCTACGATCTGGAGCCTGGGTTTGTTTTAGGAAAATGAAATGAGCAGTGCATTGGAGCAGAGCAGAGCGGTGGTCAGCACACAGAGGGACACTGAGATAGCCTTAGTGGCCCTTTGCCAGGGGAAACAGAAGTGGCACGTCTGGTATTTGACTTGAATGGGAAAAAAAATGTGGTTTAGATGAAGCCGCAACACCGAGCACATGATGGGGGTTTCTGAATGGCTTACTGTTAGCGCTCGTTCTGCACCAGTAACCTTGGTGCGAGGGGAAATGATGTCTTCTCTAATATAGAGGACTATTCCCCCCCGCCCCCCCCATTTGGTAGCGATTTGCTAAAATGGCTAAGCATGGTTCACAGGCAATCTTGTGGAAACGTGGGATGTATGGAATGCACAGATAAGTGAAAAAGAAAACAAAAAAGCCTGAGTTTGGCCCGAAAATGCTCAAAAGCCAACATAATCTTGCAAATTGTCACAACAGAAGCATTTACAACCAGCGATGACATATTACAGTATCATGTTTCCTCACTGCTACTCTGGTAATGTGAGCCTCTAATGATTAAACCTAATCTCGGTATAAGTCCCTTGGGTTTTAATCGCTTACCTCTGTGGGTCTTTGCCGTCGTCCGTGTCGTGTTCGGTGCTGCGTCCATCTCCTTTCATCCGGCTATCCACTGCTGGGTCCAGCTCGGAGTTCGCATTCTGCTCAGAGGGCCCCAGGGCTGTGGGGAGCGGGCTGTCAATGTCCCGCTCGGCCAGAGGGGTGCGGCGCCCCTGGCTCCCCACGCTGCTGATGCTCCCACTGGTAGAGTGGTGGCGCTCCTCCACGACCCTTCCAGCCTGCCTGGCCTCACTGCCCCGCTTCATGGCCTGCAGCTGGGAGAGGGGCACTATGTCAGCTCCCTGGGGTCGGTGCCAGACCGTGCGACGCCCAGTTGAGTTGTAGTAGTAGAAGCGGCCGCTGTGGGGGTCAAACAGCTCCCACCACTGGTTGCCGTCTGCCTGGCGGACAGGAACACCAGGAGGGGGATCCCAGCCGCATTCACCTGTGGTCAAGTTCACATACATGCGCTCGTGGGAGCGTGGCTCCAGGATCTCCACCCAATCAGAACTGAGGAGAAATAAGCGACAGGGTAAAGAGTTACCAGCAGCTAAAAACAGAATATACAATCCCTCTTTAGAGGTCGCAGTCATGCCTGAGGACTAATCAAGTAGACAGGCAGTAAACATCTCACACTGTTTAGCAGACTGAGAGGTTCAAAAACACACGTGTCCATATGGGTCGAGTGTTAAATTTGGTGCTCCCCACATGCATCCATCTGTGTGGGTGTGTGTTTTCAGTGATGTCATCTCTGAACTGTGGAGGTTCAGAGTGATGGAGCGTTACGTGCGTTCTCTCAAACCAGGAGACAGGTGGAAAAGTCAGTGGGAAGCTGAGCACGGAGTCAGCGGGGCCCAAACAGACCCATACGCTCTGGGTGCGCCACACAAACCACAGAGCTCAACTACAATCAAAGGACTGCAACCGCCAACTCAGCGCAATGCACACAGGACACAAAAGAAACGTTGGGAGGAAGGAGGTGCAGGACACAAAAAGAGCAGGAGATCAGTATGCATGGATTACAGCCTAAACCCATTTATATTTCTACTGTACTTCAGAAGAACCTGAGAACTGTGTGCAGGGGCGGACTGGGGAAAAAAAGTTGCACGGGAGTTTCTGACGGACAGGCCCACTTTCAACTGCTGGGTTGAAATCTGAATGACAAATATAGGCCTATAAATATATACACACACATAGTCACAGTGCATGTGACAACTTTTATTCTCAGATGGCCAATATAATTTACAGCAATAATATCTATGGATGCATATTTAGTCTATAAGGTAAACTATACCAAAGCCACACAGTTTCTTGCCTTTCAACAAAATACCTTCCAAACAACTTGAAACTGACATGATAGAGGGGAAGAAAAACTGGAGGAAAAATTGTTCACTCTATGAATAACCTCTGCAGCGACTGACTCTTTTCTACTACAGCATCTGTTATCTTATCCAGCATGTTCAGTACATCTGGCTTTAAGAGGTGGAAAGAGTACAATAATAATGTACTCAAGTAAAGGTAAAGTCCGATTGATGTGCCTCCATGCAGGGATATGATTGCTAACCCAGCCATGGAAAAGTGCAAATTCCAGAACAATTGTACTTAATTACAGTAGCGCAAAAAAATGTAATTCGTTATTTTCCACTCCTGCTGGCTTTAGTACATTTTTAGCACAAGTCAAAAATTTGTTGCTTCACTTTCTTGGACGGCTTTCTTTTCCTATCTCTCAACCAGCGCCACCTTTACATTTCATAGTTTGCTGTCACTGCCCCATCTTCATGGCTAATGGACCTATTTAACGTGGCTTATAGCGCCCGTGATTGACAGGTAACGCTCTGCGCAGGAACGACATGACGAGCTAGAGCCACAGCACTGCGCATGTCTCTGTTGGATGGAGAGACAAACAGGAAAATTTAATTTATGTGGCACCAGTTAGGGACAAGGCATTTGTGATTCATGACTGCTGAGTTTTAAGTGCCTCAGAGGGATTTTGTTTACGTAGGCCGGGCTTTTATGGGACAAGTTGTTCTGATGGCCGCTGCTCACCGTCAGCCGGTCAGCCCTGCGGCGCTTGTTCATGTGTTTCTAGGTCCACTCCACGGCAGCACGCTGAGCAGATCTGCCTGACAGGAGGGAGGAGAGGTAGGGAAGTCGTTGAGGCATCATGGGGCCGCAAAACAAGAGTGTGCTGCCTGAGCGACTACGGGGCCGAGCGCGACAGCACCTCCACGCGCTGAACCATCCGCCCACTAACCCACCGGGAAAATCCCCGGTAGTCCCGTATGCCAGTTCGCCCCTGACTGTGTGTCAGTCTGTTCACTACTCTGAAGTAAGAAGTTGCAAAATATTCAGTCTTTCAGTTTTGGCTGCTTTTTCACTCATTGTGTCCACCTGACCATATTCAGAGGAAATGATTTGTGTTTTTTAAAAACACTTAATACTGACCTCTGAATCCTTCAGGCATAAAACTCCAGGAGCGTACCACCACTGAATCAAAACGAAATCAAAACAGCAAAGGCGTCTTGAGCGGTCAAAGAAAATAGTTTCCTTTTAAAACAGTTTTCCTACTGTTTTGCTTTCTTTGACTTAGAGGTAGGCGATAAAACGATACATGGTCGACAGACTTTTCAAGAGATGCTGTTCATCCAGGTTTTGACAGAGTATAAGAATAGCCAATGTTATAAAGAGTTACTCCGCGCTGGACCAATCATGTGGCTGGAATACAGAGACGCAAAGTAACGTTGACGCAGACAGCAGTAGCAGCCAGATGGCCAATGTTTGGGCAGCTGTAGTCTCTTACTTCAGGTAACAGGCAGGACTGAAAAAAAAATAAATTGTGCCTTGCAAGAAGAAAAGACGGAAGACACAGCAAACAACATCACCGACAAGAAGGGTCCGAGCAGGTTAGTCTTGTGGCTATTTTGGCTATTTAAAGTCGGACAAAAAAAACTAAGTGCGTGCACTGCAAATTACGTCGAGCGCATGTTCCGACAAATTCGGGGTATACCACCAATCTGTTTTACATCCTGAACCAAAGCCACACTGGAGCACGCACAGTGTAAAACATTACAATCCCAGACGGGAGCGACTGCTTTTCCCCCGCCTCCCTTCCTCTCCCTCTCTCCGAAAACAACGCTTGTACACCGGCAACAACTGATAATAGAGTCGGCTTTCTCATGCCTTATGATAAAAAAAAAAGTCAAAGCGACAGAGAAAGTTTATTGTATTGCAAAAGAAGATTTTAGTTTAAAATATATCTCTTTTAAACTGTTTAGACTTTTACTGTCAGGTCGGTGCTACAGAGACAGTTTCTCCCCCCAGGCTGATGCTCTGATGAACACTTAAAAGTCAGGGTCCCAGAACAACAGCCTGCATACTTGGACTGATCTCACGTTATATTCTATTGCAAAGTCAATTGTGTATATATGTACATTTAAATAGGTATTTTTATTTTCATTTATATTGACAAAAAAGAAAAGAAGTCTTCACTGAGAGCAAAGTGTACCGGAGTCAAATTCCTGGTTTGTGTCACAAACTTGGCAAAAAAGCTGATTCTGATTCTATTTATCCAAAACAGTTGAATAATGTTCGACGACATCTTCAGCATTTTCAAATAAAATATTTAAATCAAAAATAACCTTCTGATATCTTCAAATCTCACTTAATAGTACCAGGGAACATTAAAAATTGACAAAAATAGTGATTTGTTTTATATCATGATATACGTATATCGATATCAACTGATATGAAAAATATTACCGTGATAGGATTTTTTTTTCCATATCGCCCAGCCCTACTTTGACTTTGTTTTCAAACACCTCACTGATACTCAAAATAACTAACTAACTCTGAATCTTATTCACTTCAAAACAACTTCCACACTGAAGAGTGTTATCGGCACGACCTGGTAGTAATTTGGGTATGTTGCATTCGGCCCGGTCAAGAGACAAACTGGCCGACTGAAGCCATCAGTTTATTTTTCTCTGCAACCTTAATTTTCCTGTTTTCTTCGAGACCTGAGCAGCTGACTCTACTTTTCCTTCCGATGACTTGGACTTGTGTATTTAAAAGAACTTTTCTGGTATAAGTTTATGTACTCAAAAGTGGGAGTGTTTAGTTTAGATTCATTTAATTAACAGAAAGAAAAATCTAATTTGTCTGTATTTGACTTGCTTATTATCAGCTGGAGCTGATCAAGGGAAGGGGATTCAAATAAACTGGGCTCAAAATGGACTCAAAAATGTATGAAATGCAGCTATTGTGTAAAAAAGACTTTTAAAGGCCTCCAGTAAGTTAATGAAATGAAAATCAACAGGGCTTATTTAACTAAATAAAAAGGAAATGCATGTTATGCATTAGTTCATTTGACAAACATGAGTACACTGCTTGAGCCGTGTAACCAGGTCATGTAACTCTTTACCAGTTTTGTTTTATGTCTCCTTTGATCTAGTTCTCCAGCGAAGGCCTTAAAAAAGCCAGCCCAATTCATGTGGGAAAAAGCCTTCTGCTTGCAGCTAGGAGGAGTCCTTCACTGAGGCTCAGCAACACAAGAGATGTCTAGGTCACCCCCGGAGGACTGGTTCAAAACACCCAGCATTTAATCTGTTCTCTTCTCTCACAATGACCACTTGAAGATCTTGGCAGGAGAAGCTCCTTTCTTTTCTTTAGCGTCCCTCCCAACTCCTGCTAAATATCTTTGGCAAAAAGAGCCTGTGGGGATGAACTGGTGTCACTGGAATCTGCGGGAGATTGGACGGTTTCCCAGTCTACAGTGCGGGGGGAGAAAAGCTCCTCTCTTTTCAGTCATTTTGTTTGTAGGCCTGCTGTCCAGACTACCTGGGCTGCTCAGAAGGGGGCAAGAAGCTTAGCATGGATCAGAGCACATACACGGACCAACAAATACACATATGTGCTCTTTGCGCTCATGCCAAGTCTCAGCTTGTGTGCTCAACTTGGGCTCAGAAATAGACACCGAAGACTGGAGCCAGTCAGCTCTGCCAGATTTACACTGTCACCCTTCTTGGCTGCAGGCCTCTGGGAACAACAGCTGTTCTCTGTTTTACCGGCAAAGCCTTGAGTAATACTGCCGTACCTGTTCATCAGGCTTTAAATATCAAGTTCTGTTTAATCGGGTGCCAGAAGCGGCCTCAGACGCTCCTCTCCCTAATAAAACATCCAGGTAAACACAGAACAAACATGGAAGGGAATATAGGAGCCTACCACATACCATTATCCCATGTGGTCCCATGCTCTCTGCTGAGAAGCCATCTGCTTCATTCCCTCACACAAGCTCCAACCTTTTGAGGACTCGTCGGATTGTGGTGTTTGTTTCCCGCCTGACCGAATCGATAAGAAATCTACATTTTCGCGGAAAGGGGCACATGTGTGTCGGAGAACAAGTTGCTATTGTAGGGTTACGATTCAGTGCGTAAATCTGACATCCCACAAATGCAGAGGTCCCACAAAGAGAGCAAACTCTTAGATGACTTACTGACTGATTAGATCCGCAACACTTAATGGGTGGGAAGCCTGGAATATAATAGGGCATTCAAAGCGAAGTCAACAGTCAACACCCCCCACCCCAACACACATACCAGAGCCTTCATCCTTTTATTCCTCCCAGTCTCTAAATGAGGCGCTCCCACACTAAGAAGCTGATGTCTCTGTGCTGCTATCAGTACCATTTAGCTGTGTTAATCACCACTTTCTGCAACCTGAATGTTGAAGTCTGAATCCATCTGATGAACACAAAGCTGCAGCTACGTGTTGCACAGAGTTTTGTCCTTTCTATGGTTCAAACGTCCCCAGCAGTGACAGACTGCAGCGTGCTGGATGACGCCCTGAAGAGGCAAGCAGGGAAGAAAGGTTTGGGGGTCAGAAGTCAGGGATATGGCCGACGAGCTGAACAGCGTAGGCTGAAGCAGTTCCAAAGGACTTCTTCCTTTGGGTAAATAAACAGCAGTTAGAGCTGAGAGCTAGCCTGCTGGGCTCTGTTGACGTGAGCAGATAAGTAGGAAGACTGGCTAGTGTTCAGGCTCTTAAATTAATATTGAGGAAAACTGCAAAACCAAGCAAGATCCTTTAATAAATTTACTTTAGAAATTGAAAAAAGAACAGACTTCATTTTTTTTTAAAACTGAATTACTACATGAATTTACCTCAACTATCCTCCACCCACCTACACCCACTCAAGCCAGCCATGGGTGTTTTAGGGGGCTAGTGCTCATCTCTGGCTGCCGATGGGTGAGAGACGAGGTTTAATGTAGAAAGGTCACCAGTCCTTTAAAAGGGCCAATTATAGGGCTTGTGCACCAAAGAGGTTCTAGTGCTAAACCAGAGCTCGTGTTAAAGCCAGGTCTTAACTGGTTCTGTAAACAAACGGCTTTCTTTTCCACCACCTGAGAGCCGAGCCAGAGCTGCAGCATAACATCATTATAAACGTCTCATCCAATTAGTGATCCTTCTCTGGTTTTTTCCCGTGTTTTGTGAAGGATCACAGCACTTGGAGACAGTTTGCCTACAGGATTTATCCCAGCAAATAGATGCCTTAATATCACCACTCTAATTTCACAGTCCTAATCAGTTGACCTCTCATCCGCACCAGAAGCGCTGGAAAACTTTTACAGCAGAATTTATCAACACCATCTATTGATTTCAAATGACCGGCAGCATTTAAGATCTGAGTTGGAAATGGCATTTATGGATTCACTAGAAAATAATCAGCCGTTTCCCTTTCCGCTTTTGCACAGTGAAGTACTTAAACTCACTGAAAAGTAGGTGTCAAAATATACTGCAGGAAGTTTTATGCTATTGTGATGACGTTTTGTTTTTGCTGAATCTTGCTGTTTTTACAGCTTTTTTTTACTTAGCAGCTCAAAAATAAAACTAAACTGTTGAGTTTTAAGGCCTGGCGCTCACAAAGCTTTGATTGGCTGTTATCTTCATCTGAACCCACCTCTACCTCCTGACGAAAGCAGAGCTTCAGGTGAAAAAATGAACTAGTCCTAAGTAACCACTATCACCCGTATAGCACCTGAACCGATTTGGTGAAAAAAAGCCTCAAAATAGAAACATCACAGACAACCATACATATTTACACATGAGGCCAAGTTAGAGCTACGCAGGCTGAATTTTGGAAATGTCAGAGCTAAGATTAGATCTACATACTCTAGGATACACACAGACTGTAGTTTTAGTCATGCTAACCACTGTAATTAAGCTAAATCCTTAACACAAGATGCTGCACACAATCTAAAACGTCAACTCTAATAATTTGTTTTAAATATTGTTTGTTTTAAAATACTACCCTGCTTTACAGCAACTACTGTCTCACACACACTGTGTGACGTTGCCTCTACTATTATAAATAATCAATGACCACGCATGGCAGGAACACCAGCTGATTCTGCTAAAAATCTGGATTGACAGGTCAAAGTTTTACAAAAAAGCAGACCGGCTACGAGATTCGGATCTCTAGTTAGTATGCATGCTACAAGCGGCAGGAGGAAGCTAGAGCTCCCAGCAAAAAACCCACGCATGGATGAGAACATGCAAAGTTCAAACAAAAAGGTCCTGGATGAGATCTGAATGCAGGACCATCTTTGCTTTGAGATAGCTTGAGTTCCAAAAACACGTAAACATAATTCATGAACTAGAGAGGGAACAAGAACTGTCTTTGTTACTTAGTACTTGTAAAACAGTGTTTTCTATATGTAGACTGCACATGATACCATGTTTATTAACCATAGCTGCGTCAGCCTAAGGCAGTCTCTGTGAGTTGAGGGGCAAACATGAAAGCATTTTCGAGGACTCCACAAAACGATGTGCTTCATGCTGCAAATGCTCATAAATGGCTTGGAATGCAGTCTGCACCAGCTCGCTGAAGTTTAGCTCCAACAGGAACGTTTTATATTGATCTAAAATTAACTTGTTGCACATGCGGCCCTGTGACTGAAGAATACACCACCTGATTTACCTCAGGAGGGAAAGTCCAGCTGAAGCAGACCAGTTTCTGTTTCACACCAACTTCATCTTGAATTTCCCTCTTAAAGCAAACCCTCGTCTAGCGTCCACTCATTCACTGAACAATGGTTTATTATGCTTTTAGTGGCTGTTTTGCCTCAAAAAACTGCCCAAAAGCAGGACAGATAAGAGGAACCGGTAAGAAACCTAACATCCATTTTTTTCTAGTAAGTGTGAAATAACCACTCGTTCGCTCTGGCAGACACCAGACACCATTTGGGTCAAGGAGACGCTTCAGCTGCGTGTTTTTTTTTTCTTTTCCACAGCAGCTAAAAATAAAGCTGGTCAAGTTGTAAACTCACCACTAGGACCAAGAGGTACACATACAAAACACAAAGAAATACATGCAGACAAACACCTTCCTGACCAACATGTCAGTCTCAGTCAGAATGAGCCAGAGGCTTTCTGGGGGAGAAATAAGACATCTATCGAACAGATTTTACAGTCAGCTCCAAAAATAACTGCGAGAGAGGGCAGTTTCCCAGAGCGAGAGAAACAACAGAATCTGCCCCATTGTTCGAAGCCAACGCCAAAGTGTAAATGGCACTTTTCCCAGTAGCTGTAAACATAGAGGACTGGACAATGCAGGCTCTAGAAATAGGGCAACGAGAAACCATGTGTCATTGTCTAGTTTTGAAACAAACTTGAATACCAATGTGGTTGTTGATTTCAACAAAGAGACAAAACAAAGGGAGAAAGAAAAAGTGGAGAGTTACTCTAGCGGTAGCATGTATTCAGACCATCAAGGAACAGCTGAATTGCTGCTTTCTGCCTCATTTCCACTGTGGTATTTTCTGATGTACTGATAGGACACCTCCAGAAACGGAGCCCAGTGGGGCTGTTGCAGAGTTCGCTTGTCTTTACACTTTTCATGGGGAGATAATAGACAAAAGCAGTGAGGCAGTAAGTTGTAAGGTAATCTATAACCTTCAACAACAGCCCACTTTGAGCTGCTGCTTGTGGCTGCTCCTGATGGACCAAGGCAGGCGGAGTTCTCACACAGGGCTCGCCATTCATCCAGGAAACCTTAGCACCCTGATCACTGAGCCCAGCAGCAAGTGCTGGGGGTCCACCCTTTACGGCTGTATTTACAGGAGAGCTGCTTCCTACTTAAAGACAGAAAACACCTCTTCTGCTCAGATACCGGCGTAAAAATAAGAGAGCGCTCCAGGGAAAGGCAAAAGTTTTAAATCATCCCACCACACAGATAGAAGACATTAAAAATTGTGCAACACAGAGAAACTACTTGGTTATTTCCCCCCACAGAGCATGCAGAGGCCTGTGAATGAAATACAAGACATGATCTGCCAAAAAAACAGACTTCTGTTTGGTTATGGATAAAGCATGTACAAAGTCTATTCAAGGTGGCTGCTAGGCAACCTGCTTATCTAAATATTGTAAAGCAAGAGCGTGGATATGGACAGAGAGCTTGGCAGCAGTTCCAGTAGCTGTAACTGTAAACCCGACACGCTGAAGGCCACAGCCTCGCTTCTGTTTTGCAGTGTGACGAGGGCTGCAGCTCCAGAGCAAACTGCCCTGAACCAAATGGAGGGGCCACAAACCAAGAGTTCCTGTAGGAAAACAGGCGAATATGAGGTCCAATATGCTTGACTGGGCCCCCAGCTCACCACCCAGATGTCCAGAACAAGCCGGAGAGAGGCGAGAGTGCACATGCCTCACATGACAGAAAAATGTCCTGCACCTGCCGCTCACACATTCTCTGGGGCTTTTGTTGAACACCTCCCATTCCTCCATTCATGTCAGGGGCAGTCGGAGCAGGACACCCGCAGCACAGTTTGTATTGAGCAATTCTTCTTTAGGCTTTTTGAGGATCCCTCGAAATCTTGGCGGCTTTTTAGTCAGTCATTCATATGATTAAACTACCAAACATGAAGTTGAATGCAAATAAAGTGACGGGGAAACCTTATTGGTAAATGTAGGCCTTCCAAACTGTTTTATAAAGAACATTACAAAGAAAGCTGCCTAAAGACACACCCTAGTAGGATAGTACTTTGCTGAGTTATTTATATATATATAGACAACACCCGATCATTTGTTTATATGTTTCACTTTTTATACTTGACTGATTTAAAGGTATGCTTTAAATTGCCTAAACAAAACACCCATTCTTCTGGAAAAGGTCAAACAGATGGACTGGACAGAAAATTAAGGCGCATTTTTTTAAAGACGTAGAACTGGAGCTGAAACCCACTTCTCCTAAAAACATTTCAATCTTGGAAATAAAATAAAACGAGGAGGTGGGTTATTTTATGACGTTGTTTTGACAACATCTTCCCACCAACTCTGACCGGTGAAAACCATGCGCCGTTTTTCCTCTACTTCACAATTGAGCCATACTTTGTGTTGGTCCACCACATAGCCTCCAGATTTAATACAACAGAGTTTGTGGTTGTAACGTCAAGAACTCTGAAGTGATATGAACACTTTTGGAAGGCACTGTAACTCTGTTAGAGAGTAACGGGGAAGTATTTACCCCCACCAGCACTGTACATAAAAGTAAATGTTAGGACTTAGGATACCATTTACTTATCCTGATCTGTATTTAACTTAATGTTGGTTCTGTATACCAGAAATCCTCGTCTACTTTCTTAAACACCCCCTACTGTAAAAGACTCCTTAGATTCTCAAAAAAAATGCTAACAAATGCTTTGGGTTGCTGAAGAGAAACGATGGCTTGAACTAATCCACAGACTCTCCCTTTGCTTCAAACCTCCTCTAGTTTCGCTTTCCTCCCATGATTTTCAGCAGTTGTTGATGTCCGTTCCTGAGCGACGTTGGAAAACGAGTTTGGGGTGGGGGGTTGTCTTACACGCACAAAGCACAAAAGAGCTGCCTTATGTCAGCCAGCAAAGATTGCACGGTTAGGAAGAGAGGTAAAGCCCATTGTAAGACAACAGCCAAGCAGCTACCTGCCTTGCTAAGGAAAACGGTGATAGGATACGAGAGCTGCAGGCCACCTCCTGCGCTTTTATCCAAATGGCTGGAAGTGAATTCGGTCCCAGGGATAAGACTGTAGCAAGCTGTCAATACTGGCTGAGACAGTGGTCCTTAAAATGTTGGTTGCCTTATTGCGTCATGTGAAAACATACATGGAAAGTGTTCCCCTTCTAAAGAAATGTATCTCAACAGATAAATGTCATTGTCACTTAGTGGAGATGTGTAAACAGACTTTCAGTAATCTCCAAAACTGCCTTGTCTAGTATCAACTAAGTTACACTGATATGTCTTTGTCACCGCAGTGACAAACCTGAAAGTGCAACAACCAGACGGACCAGTTTGCTCGCAGTGCTACAGGGCCGCCACATACAAACTACTCTCGGCATGGGATTTAATTCGAAATAATGCAAGGTGAAAAAAAAAACTTTTCCAATCCGAGTTGTTCTCTAAATCACTACCACTTTAAAAACAAGAGAGGAAACGAGATGTTTTGTAATGTGCATACTGATATCACAGAGAAGTGAGAGAGATAGGTCAACTTTTCTCATGATATGACAAACTTAACTCTTTGTAAAATTACCACACTTTTACAGTGACCCAATGCCAACACAAAAAAATTATCCCTTATTTAAAAGTATTCGTACCGCTACGAAAATAACATATTGGCTATTACATTCTTAACATTCTCATCTACAACAGCCTTCTTTTAGCAAACTGCCGTGTGCAGCAACAGGTAGGAGAGGGGCAACGATCTCCAGTCTCTGACAGTTTCTCTGTTATCACTTTACTTTAAGCCATTGGAGCAGTATGAGGGTTTTGGAAAAGCAACTTTTAACCCCAGGTAGACTATGGTCTATTGTTGCATTAAACCGACATACAACCAAGGTGTATGTACACCACTAATGCCTGTTGATGGATATTACACACATAACAAGGACCCTATTGGAAGCACTTCGCCACAATCTAGTTGTGCTCAATAATGCCTTCATTTTGCTATTTTTTTTAACAATTACCCACAGTTAGCTTATGTCCTATATATCTAAATTACCATGGTCTAATGAATTTAGAGTCTGACAGCAAAACCATTTTTCACACATTTGTAAACAAAATTAATAAGGCAATAAGGGGTTAAAATGTTGGTGTACCTTGGTACCTGTAGCTGGTTCATGGCTAATGAGATTTTGTAAAGTAAAACATGTGGTACCTTGTACATAAGGATGTCCCACGATAATTGGTGATCATATGTATTGCAAAGCCTTTGAGATAAGCCCTCTTCTGAAGCCAGTGATGGGACAGAACAAAGCCAAACATTGTCAGATCAACAGGCGGACCCCCATTCAAGGAGGTCTCTGTGCTGCCACCACATGAGGGGAGTCCAACCAATCGCAGCCAGGATAGAGGGAGGAGTTTGGGTTATGTAGGACAGGTCTGGAGTGACCTCCAACACCAGCTGCCCAAATCCAAAGCAAGAGACAGTTTCTGTTTCTCCTGTGGCACAGAGTAAGACTGGATCCCACAGGGTTCACCGAGCCACCTTGAGCAAGGCCAACATTTCCCATAGTCCTTTCCAACAAGCAATTTTACATGGCCTGAATGAATTCCCTTCCAGTAGCTGCCAAAGTGTTCAGGCCCTGCTGTAGCAAAGTGATTCTCCATGAGTTGTGAAATAAAAGCGCCTAACCCCTCAACAGTTCCAGGAGGTTTGTGTCGGCACTTCAAAGTTACTTCAGATACACAACTACAGTATCTGTCTACAGACTAAATGAGGAGAAGCAATGCTGAAGTTTCTCTATAGGTCCGTCATCCTCCATTATCCCACCAGAGCTTTCAGGAACCTCCACCATCCTTCCAGTTCAGCTGAATAGTCGGCGTCTGTCTGAATTTGACCTAAACTCCAGGTAAAATCATTACTAAAATCCAGCTGAAAAATGTATACGGACTTTTCAGGTCAGATTTGACTATGGACATTTGCAGGAAGAGGCTGAGGATGGGATCACAAATAGGCCTCCCTCTCTGTCCGGTACACCAGCTGTCACAAAGTGAACAATGGGGTCGCTGGTCCAAACAAAATAAATCCAATTCCCACATTTGTTTTTAATAACTTAAGAGCTTCCACTTTACAAACCTTTTCCTGCTAAATAAATGAAGGCTACATTCATGCAGGTTTTAAACCATATTCAAGCAATCTACCCCCACTTTGGTTTAGTACTTGACCTGCTCGTTTTTCCACCAGCAGCAGATTGTAACATAATTTTAAGAGGAACTCCACCATCACCCCGCTGATGACACCCCTGATGACATGATAAACGACGCCAGTGTCTAATCCCGGCGCAGAGCTACGAGGTTAAAGTGGAGGTCAGTGGGCGGACGAGGAGCCAGGCAGGATTCGAACCGTCGTTCCTACTGTCCTCAGGAGGAAGTGAAGACACAGACCCTCCAGGATTAGAAACGCAGAGCAGTCTGGTGAAGATGTTAGCACTCTGTCTGCCCAATGGGAGAAGAGGATTTAAGAGGCCATCGCAGGGGATCAGCATGTAGGCAGAGATTAATATTTTCCAACTAGCAGAAGTGCACTGTAAGTTGTGGCCATGTTTTTACACGGTTATTTTTTTGCACTCCTGTATGAATAATGCCTTTAACTTAGTTTCTTGAAAACCCAACAACATTACAAGTAATCGCTGAACTATTTTGAACAACATGAGTCACCCATTCAGATGTCTATTTGCATGTACAACAAGTTATTATCCGCTTTAATGCTACTGAGCATTAGCTCGATCAGCATTTATTTCCGCATTAACTTCAAGCCCACTGTGGTCAGGTGAGGCAAACCATCCCCTACAATCCAGAGGAGGAAGTGCGCAGCATCAAATGGTCGTACAGGTGAAGATAAGCTTGTTTGACTAAATCACCTTAGCCTCATTACAGAGTCACAGAGAACCAGAGTCAAATTAGAAGGGTGTGCTGGGTTTAACAGTGCTGATCCGTAGATCTGACAAGGATTACAGTACAGAAAGAAAACGGACATAAATAAAAACATTAAATCCAAGTAAAGCATTTAGATTTCAGAGCGCTATCCTGGTAAAAAAAAAAACACTGGTTTAAAAAATGTTCACTGTTAAAATCTCAGGAGGGATGTACAGGCTTGTCTTTCATTCCCTTTTTATTCATGGGGGGGCTTTAAGGGGTGTGTAAAGTAAATTGTTCTCCCTTTGTTTGAAAGTGCTGCAGCGACCCAGCCGGGTAAACACTGAGGTAACATCCTATTGTGATTCAAGCCATTGATATTAACAAGCTTGTGAAAGAAAGCTACAATTTGTGTGGCGGCAACAACCAACGGATCAGAGTTTATGCCATAAGATGGGTGGCAAAGTAGTAGAACAGCAGCACCACGCAGATGTCACTAAGAATCACGAGCTAGGCAGGAGCAGGGGTTGGGATGGCGGTGTGACCCGTTGCACCCAAAAAGCCATGTTAGCATGCTTTGCCAAACTAACAGCTTCAGGCTATGCAAACAACATAATAAGCTTTGGTGTTTCAGATTTTGTATGTGGAACAAATGTCAACATGAGGTCTTGGCGGTCAGATGCCATGTAAAGTTACCACTAGGTCCACAAGCAGGACCGGCAATAAAACAGAAAAAACAATCCTCATTATCATCTACCATATAGCTCCATCGATTGAGCCATAACAATACCCACTGAATATATTCATATACACCTGCCTTTTTTCCACATATTGTCACAATACAATCAAAACCATGAATGTATGTCATGGAGAATGTATGTGGTAGATGTGGAGAGATGTTTAAAGCGCAGTTAGGTTATAAAACAGCACCCCAAGCTTTGAATAACTCACAGATCACAGTTTAATCCATCATCTGAAAATGGAAATACTATGTCACAGCTTCCAGCCTAGCAAGATAGGACTGTTCCCTTAAAGTGACAGGCTGGGCAAAGAGAGCACTACTCAGAGAAGAAACAAACAGGCTCATGCCAACTCTGGAGGAGCTGCAGAGATCTTGAGATTCTGTAGACAGGAAAGCTATTATTCATACCCTCCACTAAGCTGGCCTGCATGAAAGAGTGGCAAGAAAAAAATATATTGTTGAAAGAAAGCAATGGGAAACCCCATTTGCAGTTTAACACAAGCCATGCAGGGAACAAATACGTGTAAGAAGCTACTCTGGTCAAAAGTACACCATTTGGCCTTCACACATGGTGGAAACCCAACACCGCACACTTCCTTGAACACACCGTCCCTATAGTCTAACATGGTAGCAGCAGCATTATGCAGTGAGATTGTTTGTTCAAGAAGGAGCCGGGGAAGCTGGTCAAAGGTAAAAGGGAGATGGATGGACCCAAGACAGGGTGATCCCCAGAAAGAAAATTAAGCTGAATTATATGCACTGCTTTGTGTTAGTCTACCATATAAAACCTTAATAAAATACACTGAAAACTGTGCTTTTTACAACTGCAGTGCGTACAATGAATGCATCGCAAAAACAGTTTTAATTACAAATACAGAAAATACTTTGTGTGATTGGTGCTTCTCAATGATAGGAAACACTAACTAACAGAGGAACACTTGCAGCTTAGGAGCTTCTACCAGAAATATCTCTTTACATCACACCAGCTGAGGGTGAACACATGAGGAGGATGTATCCTCCATGTGTCAGTAGCTTTCGGTAGGTCCACTGTGGGGGCTGAAAACCGATGACAAAACTGAGCAAAGTTTGAAAGCACATCTGCGCTTAAAGCAGATGGTGAAGACATCCGACAGAATATGAACCCTTATGGTTGAGGCTTAAGGAGCCACCAGTGAAAACTGGAGCAACAAATGGAGACTGTGGAACATTTACTGGCCTCCTAAACCACAGCAAAGAGGAAAGTTAGTCCAGCAAATTACTGGACGAGATCAAAGCCAGTTCCAACGATGTGGCTGCTGGTGGTATGTCATTTGGAGAATCAATGTCAAGTCACACTACAGCTGCTCCTGCTGTTGTTGTAGCTCGTTTAACTCTTAATTAGCCAAGAAGGAGCTGCAACAGTTTCAATGTAAAAAACTGCTGTTCTCAAAGCTAACTGCTAGCAAACTAAAACGAATCTATGAGCTTTAAATAATAATAGCCGCTGAACTGGCAAGCACATTTTTAACGAACGATCAAAAGTAACTAGTTTATCATTATTAAACATTCTCCGGGATTATGTATATCCACAAACCTTTAGGTTTAATATTCATTTCAGTTTAATTGAACTAATTATCCAGTGAGTGGCGCGGTCAGAGAGGCATCAGCAGCAGCGGGATGATAGCGAGCAGACACCGAGCTGAACTTTCCTGCGTTCAGCTTCGTGTTGCATTAAAACTTAAAGTGGGTAAACTTACCTTGTCCCGGCCATTTTTCACATTGTAAACGAGGCGGACACAAAGAAGAAACTTTGCCCTTCTTCGGAGGTTAGTTTTCGGAGCGGCGAGTACAGGTCGGTCCTTCCCCGGCGCTGCCTGTCTGGGTGAATCCGATATGGAGTCTCCGCCTCTCCACGTGAATCATGCGGTTGGGATGGGGGTCACCCGGTCTCCAACCCCCACCGAGAGACTATACAACTCCTCCTTTACTCCACACCACCCATCCTGTCCGCTTCACTGCATAGCTGTCCGACGACGAGTCCAAGCATTTGTGACTCATCCGAGAAGTTTTATTATGGATCTTCTAGGCGGGACAACTGTCTGCCATCTTTTAATAGAGCAACGTATGACCTTTTAATGTTTACCGAAACATTACATTGGCAAATAATCGTTTTACACCCAGATATGACACGTATCTGTCCAACTAAAACCCTTTTCTAACTTTTTACTTGTTCTTCTTAGCTCAATGGGTGAGGAAGATAAAGTTGAACCTATCCAGACTGTTAGGTGCCATTAGGTTCTGGGGATTCTGACCTGGTGTGCCTTACTATTGAGAGGAAAACTGCTATATTCAGCGAATTACAGACATCATATCTAGTCTCAGAGTCCTTGGAAAAACAAGAACGCCACCTGAAGTCGGAGCTCACCGAGCAACGCCGACTTCAGGATTCAACATGGCTGCGCCCATTCCTCAATGAGATAATTGTTACAGGTGTATAAACTAAAAACCCCTGACGGTTTGTATCTAATTTAGCCAGTGGCAGTGTTTGCATGTACAAAATAGAGACAAATATGTTAGCGGCTGTCCCAGTATAATAGCAAATCTCACTGTTTTCCAGATTGTGACCAAAACCTTCTCAACTCAGATTGGAGCCATTCCCATATCCGACTTCCGAGACAACTCAAACTCAACATCTGTCGCTTTCAATGTCAGTGTTTGATTTGGGTAATATGGCTTACCACCCAGGGCAGCACACCAAAAGGGGTGCCATGAGGCAAACAAAACAGCTGTGTCAATTGTAAACAGGTTATGGCTCATTTTCATAATGGCTCAATGGGTATAGTCGCAGTGGTGTGCACAGTGAACGTGTTGTAAGAAAATATGCATAGCTAGGTGGCTGATAAAACTGACATTTGTATGTGATTCAAAGCTTGATTCAGTCCTAAACTAAGAGTTTATTTGAAATATTTAGATTGAGTAGATCTCAACTGGAGTGCCCTACATTGAACATTGATTCTTGAAAACATCCTGTATTATTATTGTATTTAATTTCGCATTAGGACCACCTTAGACTGAGAAAAGCTGAGTAGCAAAATATTGAAACCAGGCCAGAATTAGTCTACTCTACAGTGATGATGGATGTATTAAAACTTGTCTATAGATATCTGTTTTTGGAGAGTGGGTGTGAGTTTGATCGATTTGGAGCAGCTAAAACAGGCTCGCCAAGGTCTGATTCATGTGAGAAGCTGGACTGATCAGAGTGACAAATTTGTACAGATCTTGGTTTCTTTCCTGACATATTAGTCCAGTCTTTGACTCATGTAAATAAGACCCTGAAGATCACACAGAAAGTAATATTAAGAGAAAATATGGACCCCATCTAGCTATTCTGAACAACGTATTTTATGATCCTAAGCTGTTTCTTTGCTCTTTTTCGAACTGCAGCACTCTGTACACATGTACTGACTGTACTGTACTGTATGAGATCTTATCCTGTAGGCAAGCAAACAGAGACACCTGCTGGACAAAAAGAACATCATGACAATAAAACAATAAAATGCATGCCATTTTTTTTTTTATTTGAAACCAAACACTTTATTATCCACACTTACTAACAGCTCTATCTAAGTCTATGGAAATGTTTACAAAGGACATAAAAACCAAAACAAGATCTAACAAAAGCGAACACTTCACATCAAGTATTATTAGATTGCGTCTTTTTCCTCTGGCACAGAGTAGACTATTTATTCATTATTGTACATCGTATCACAGTGAATCCTTTAAGTGCTTTTCTCATGTAAATAAGGACAAACATACAAACTGCGGGCAACGAGATTTTTGAAGCTTCTTCTCACCCGATACGTTCACTTTGTCAACTCATATTGTACAATGAGGTCTGCCTCTTAATTATTATAAAAAATATTGTAAACATTTATATTAATTGCACAACATACATTCAAATACATACTGCACTGTACAGCAAAGATTTATTTCTGTGTTGTTATCCAGTAGCACCATGTATAGCAAGCTAAACAAACTATATGGAAGCCTCTAAAGTGAGTTACCATCGGTACAAAGAAGTAGCATCATGGTGGCTAATTTTGCTTTGTGTTCACGGGTTGAATATTCTTCTGTTCTAATGACTGTGAGATAGTGGTTAGTGTATGCCTATTTGAGGTTTGTTTGTGTTGGTGGTTGAATGATTGTAAGGAAAGTCTGGTCACTTCACATCTCACAGCTGTGAGGGAGATGAGTCCTCGTAAAAAGACATTCAGTGTTAAGATAGACTATAACACAAAAGATTATGGCGAGAAGTTTGATACAGTTGGTTAGAAAGTTCACATCACTTCCATGTGCAAACACGTCGGTGTGGGAAATATGATGTTTGTTCAGTTTCTCTTCGGTATGTGCCACAAACACATAACGAGGCCATGTCATTGTGTAGCAGCAGAGTTGACACGAAGCTCATCATGTTTCCGTCCAGTCCCATTTTCCACGGAGGAAAGCAGATTAAAGCGATATTCTGTATATTATCTACAAGGATTACTGCCAAGCTGAATGTCTTTTGGACACCAACCTGACCCCACTGTTTACAGCATCTGGCTGCTGATAATCTCAAAATGTGAGGTGGTAACAAATATAAATGATTATGAGATGTTTTCCAATGAAGATAATTGAAAAGTTTTTTAACCTCTTCAGTCTTGGTGTTGCATCCACGCAAAGGCCACAAAGAGCAACTCTCCCATAAACTAAACCCAGTTTAGAGATGACCAGTATCTTAGGTTATGGTTCAGCAAAGTGTGGTCAAGGTCCTTAGGTTTGTATATAGTCTTCATTCTCCTTCCTCTGCTTTAGGAGGCTGGTATGGTGGGTTTTGGGCTGCAAGTGGTTAACCAACCCATCCTTCCCAAATCTGCCCCCTGCAAATCCAGGAAAAAATTAGCTAAAATTGCAACTTGAGACATTCACTGAAAACCATTGCTCCAGTTCAACCTGCCAACACTGTGAGAAAAAGCAAGAAAAGACGATAAGAGGACTGAAAACACATTATAACATGTTTTTCCCACATTGCACAACTAGTTATTGACTCGAGAGGATGAATGAAGAAAAATTAGTTGAAGCTTTGCATTGTAGGTTATGAGAGTTACTGTAAATGAGTACAGAGCTAAAGGACATTTCAAGCTGTTGGGTCATCTGACCAAGCTAAACAAACTGGACAGAAGCAGTCGACAGGAGCAGAGCTTGGCTGACTACAGATAGCAGATGGGTTATGACAAACTCACAGTGATTTGGAGGAGGGCTTCTTCATTTTTGGCCTCTTTCGACGATGAACTGGCCTGAGGCATGCACAGCATGTACACACGCGCAGGCCAAATGCACGTGCATGGAAACAAACAGGTATATACACATACACACACACACAAGTGTACACACATAGATGCATGCACACACATACACCCCCACACACACACCAGAGATGAGTCATTAGGAGTCATTACAAAAACCGGAGCAGCAGAAAATGCAAGGCATGCTTGCACGTTAGCCTTTTTGGTGTCTGTTTTAACTACACCAAAAAGGCTTTGATTGCAATAAAAACATAGAAGCTTAAAACAAGTTCTGGACAAGATACGCAGTTTTGGCCTCCCCTAACCACAGACAGTAAGTAGAGCCATATAGTGCGTTGCAAAAGTATTTAGACCCCTTGAACTTTTTTAGTTTGTCATATTAAAACCTCAGACCATGGGGTTTTATGTGGTAGACAAGGGGTTCCCAAGCCTAGTCTAGCTATCAACCTGCAATGTTTAGATATACCTTTTCTCCAACACACCTGAATCAAATAGCTGAATCAACTCGCCAGCATATTATTCAGCTCTGCAGATCCCTGGTAACAAACCATTAAAGCCTCTTAAGCCCAAAGGAGTTTTGTGAAGTTTGAGCTCAAAATAAGGTGCAAATCTAACTGAATTTTTCTGAGAACTGACATGCTCTTTCTAAACAATCATTGAGTTAATAATTATGTTTTTCAAATGGGAGTGGTAATTCTGGCCTTCCTTTGCTGCTGGTTTAGTAAAACATGGGGGGATTGCGACAAAATTTATTTTTCGGAATCTGTGAACTCTCTGCTTACAGCAGACATGCTAATTGTGTGTTTAGAAACCGTGTGGTGAACAGCTGAGACCGAGTTTGTTTATTTTCTGATTCAACTGCCTTTAGTTTTAACTGTTTTTGGTGTTTGTAGAAATGGTTTCTATCAGCTTTTAGCCAAGAATCTACTATTTCTGTGGATACCACATATGTTTATGTTTAACTAATGGAACTTGCAGTAAAGAAAGTAGAAGAAACAAGAGTTAAATTCTGCCCCCAGTCCTGGGGGTTGGGCTTAAGAGGTTAATTTGATTCAAGCATGCTGGAGAAGGGAAGCATCTGAAAGTTAAAGGATGGTAGCTCTCGAGGACTGGACTTGGACATACCTGTGGTAAACCAACATAATACTTTTCAAGTGAAGAAATAAATGATGCATGTGAATTTTTCAGTTGTTCAGTTTGTTGATTAATGTTTCTAGCAAGCATCTAAATTCTGAGATTAAATAGCATATTAATGGCAGATGGCCGCTCACACTGAGCCTGGTTCTGCTGGAGGTTTCTTCCTGTTAAAAGGGAGTTTTTCCTCTCCACTGTCGCTACATGCATGCTCAGTATGAGGGATTGCTGCAAAGTCAACGCCAGTGACTGTCCACTGTCTCTACATGTTCATCCGGGAGGAGGGAATGCTGCAAGTCACTGACTGGATGCAATCTGCTGGGTTTCCTTTCCTTAGATAGAAAAACTTTTTATCCAATTTGAATAAATAACAGAATCTGGCTGCACTGTTCAATGATTAAGATTAATTGGAATGTATGTACCTGACTTTTGTGAAGTGCCTTGAGACGACATGTGTTGTGAATTGGCGCTATATAAATAAACTGAATTGAAAATTGAATTGAAATTGAATTGAATTATTAATATACTCTATTTAGCAATCATGTGATTTCTGATGGCAGTTGGCTACACTGAAGCTTTTTTTAGTGGTAGAGTAAAGGGGGCTGAATACATACTGCATACCACAATTTTCTTTTTTGTCATTCTCCTTCCACTTTACAATTGTGTACTACTTTGTGCTGGTCTATCATGTAATATCCCACTAAAATAGAAACATGACACAATGTGAAAAAGTTAAAGGGGTGTGATTACTTTTGTGAGGCACTGTAGACAAAGCTTCACTGGGAAGACAGAAGCCTCCCTGTAACTGTAATTCCATCTGGAGTGTTTGTAAAAGTAATCATCAGTGAGCTGCTGGGAGGAAGACATACCTGTATTCACTGAAGTGGTTTCTCTCCTTTCCTCCTGGAAGGAAGTTAAAGGGACATTAATCTCAGTCTGACTGACCCGAGGAAAAGCTATAAATTATGTTTACTCACCCTTCTCCGGGTTGCATTGCTTGTGGCCCTTGCAGCTCCGTAAGCCCATGAGTTGTTGATGCATTGAATTCAGAGCATTGCGATCAAGAGTGCTGACAGCATTTATCAGCTGCAGGAACAGTAAGGACAAAATGTCAACAAGCACTTTGTAAACTATGGAAAACATCAGAAAAAAAACTCTACCCCCTGTGGGTAAAAGGATGCACAGCAAAATATGTTGTAGGGTTATTTTATAGTTGTTATTGTTAAAGTATTTATACCTGCCATTATGTACTGTATGTGTCTGTGCAAACAACATACCTGATAGGGGTCAGTACTCAGGTCAAAATATTCCATGAAACCAGTGGCAAATTCACAGAACAGGAAATTGTGTGTGTCATTGATGGTCCTCAGGCACCAGTACGTGTTGTTATTGGCACTAGTGCAGGCACAGAACGGACCCACTGAGGGCGAGAGGGCAGGGGAGAGGAAGGGAGGGGCAGATTTTAGAAAACAAGAGCTTTTTATTAAAGGGTGCCATAATATTGTTTTTTTTTTATCTTATCTGTTGTGTAAAATAACACCAGAGGTAGAAAATATGTTCCAAAGTACCGTATTTGTCACATGTCATTCCTTACTTGTCCAGAAGGGGGCAGTCTGCCAGTGATGGTTGTCATGTGTGAAGCAGGTAAGACCAGGCATACTGCAGGTGTCATTGTTCTGGAGCCTCTTAAGGAATTTACGCAATTTTTTTCTGCGTTTCTGTTCCTTCTGCAGCCACTGAGTCTTCTGCTTTGATGGCATGCTGATGGGAACAAAAGCTATTAAAGTGACCGGAATATTAAAAAAAGCTTTATGAGTCAAGTAATGTTTTACCTCAGAGAGTGCATTTGCTCAACATTTAGCAGAGAAGGCTCCTTATTCTTGAAAAGATAACTGAGAAGAGAAAATTCACCTGTCACATCTGGCGAATCTCTGCAGTGGTCTTATTTTAGGGTTGATGATTTCTCACCTGGGTGTGTTGCACTGACATTCCTCTGGCCGCACCTTTTTCAGGTGACCTTTCACCTCCCGCAAGTTCTTGATTTTGGTCTGCAAAGTTTCAATCTGAGTGCAGTGAGAAGAATCACAATCACTTGAGGCAAATTATGTATCAGACAAGCTGTAAAGCTGTATATATTAATCAGAGTTTGGATAAATATGAGAGTACCTCATGCTCAATGTGCAGTTTGTGGTCTTTCCACGCTTGAAGGGACTTATAGAGGCCCCCATCACACTTAACGGTGTCGTTCATAAGAATGGAGCATCTGCAGAGCACATTCAAAAAATATTGTATACATACATGTGTAGTACAACAGGACTTAAAATCCATTCACAGTGACCAGTCCTGGCAGACACAGATGTATTCATCCAACAGCAGAAGCTATTGTTAAAGCAGAATACAAATGACCATTTAAAATGTGTGAATTTGATGCAGTTTTTTTAATATTGTATCTTTCTTTTACCAACTCTTCTGACTTCCTGAAACAATCCCCCTGAAATACTTGACTTTAGCAGTTATTCTTGCTTTGGTATGAAAAAGAGCCATCAAACACAGAACGTCAATTTGTGTCCACCTTGGGGATGTTTCTTGAAATTTGCCAAGAAGCTAACTGACCAACTTCAGTAGATCCCACGATGGCTGAATGTAAATCAGAGTTGCTTAGTTTTATTATTTTGACCTTTTATGCTGTCTGCTATGGAACATGCTGGGTTTGGCAATGTTGGCAACCTGCTGGAAATCTCACAGTTACGGCAAGGCTCCTTATTCTCCAGGGAATATAAACAGACACTGATGCAACACTAACTACATAAACTGCTAATATAAGATGCTGAAGGCATCTTACAAAGAATAAACTCAGTGATCATATTGTCTTTGTGTTAAATTAATAGTTAAAACATGTTTTTACAGCAACAGCACATGGAGCCTCTGCTTCTATTATAAATTATTACTGAACGCTCACACCAGGAAGGCTAGAAATAAATATTTGCCCTTTTTATTAGTGGTTCTTAAAGACAAAATGGTGCCGGCTGGTCAGAGCTTTATGAAAACCAGAGTTCACAAATCAGTCACAAATGTGTGATCATTGCATCTGTAGTATAGCTGTTTAATTATCTCAATAGAACCTCAGAAAACTTATTGAACCCTGGACAAATTCTGACTTCATTTCAGATGAAACATCAACCTTCAAGCCTTTTTATGCTAACAGTGGTAGAGCTTACAGCACCCTCCCCCCCACCCACACACCTGTAAGTGACTTTTAAAGCAGCAGGTGCTGTGAGTTTTTCACGGGTGGTGGGTTTGGCTGCGACTCCCATTCCACTGAATTCTTCACCATCATCTCCGATGCCTCCGCCTTTCCACCCGTCTCTGGTCCAACTGCCATTCCTGGATCCCAGAGGCTTGTAGCCCTCCTTCAAGTCTACAGCGTACAGATCTCCATCCAGCTCAAATGATACAGAGCGGGCCCACCGCTTCCTGGTCACAGCTTTACTGGATTTTATCTCTGCACAATATGAAATAGGTTAATCCGATTAACAGGAGATAGTTTTTAACACTTTTGATGAGTCTATACATCATTATTGTAAATATATAAATTATGTGTTTTTGTTACTCCTGAATGATTAATGGCTCAACTCTACCACTTGATGGCAGCACTGACACATGCCTCATGAAAATCTGTTTCTTTAAGCATGAGATTGCTGACCTTTTTCTCTTTTAGGTTTAAACACATTTCTTTCTGATCAAAATCAGGGTGTAGTAGTAAATACTGGGACAACAGAATATCCAATTGAGATTAGAAACTCACTCTTTTTGTTTAGGAGTCTCTTCTTGAGGAGAGACGTTTTGAAGTCTGCATCGCCGCAGTTGCACTCATTAAAGTTGGAAGTGACAGACAGCGTAGAGGGACTACTGGCCATTAGAGCCTGCATGCTTGGGGCAAACAGACTCGCCATGCCTTTACACTTATGCAGCCTCAGCTTGCCAGTTGGATCCTCTACACACTGCCACTTCTGAAACACAACCAACAAGAAAAGGGAAATAGATTTAATGATGCAGCACAAAATGTTTTTCAGATCATAAACAAGACTCAAAATTTTTTTTGGAAAAAATAATCATCAGGCTCATTCCTCTTCTTTATAAAGAAACTAGATGCTGATGTCAAATGCAACCCTGACCTTACAATGACTGCATATCAAAGTAAGTAGACAGATGGCAAATTATTATCCTGGTATGGCAACACACAGTTTCTTTTTCCTGAAAATTAAATAGCCTCCCCTTCCTGGCTCATACAGGTCAGGTACCTGTCCTGGTTGCTGGCATGAAGTCTGGTACTCTGCTTTCTGGCACAAGTCCTTCACCCTCTGGTATTTTGGCAGGAAGTTCTCCTCCTGGGCCATTTCCTTCCCATCGGCTCTCTTGTGCGGAGGCTTCCTGAAAGAACAGACAGAACATTGACAGGCAGGCCAATGCTGCCAGAACACATCGCCTTGAATGAGAACATGTCTTACAAAAGGTCAATCAATAAAACATACCCTCTCTCCACCAGGAAGGAGTCTCTCCATGTTTTCCCTTTCCTGTTCAACTGGAACCTGAGAAATCAGTAAAACACCAGACTGTGATCTTTGCAGTAAACAAATATGTTCGCCATTTTAAAATGACATGCTCCCTTAAAAGATAATGATGCTGTATCTCTATATTTGAATTGTAAATTTCCTTTTGTACAACAAAGCATTTAGTTTCTGTAAAAATTCCAGTTAAATCCCTGTTTGACCCGGGCTATTTCATTCTTTCCTTTTCATCCAGGAACAGTCTGTGGAATAAATCATTGAGAAAAAAATGAGTGTTCACCTGTTCATCGGTCGATCTGTGGTCAGAAGTTTGAGGATGGACTTGCCATCCATTTCGGCAGGAATATCAACACCCGCCATCTCCAGCAAAGTAGGTGCCAAGTCAATGTTTAACACAATGTGAGGATTTCTGCCAAGAAACAACAATACAATTATCATAATGTCTTTTTTTTCACAAAAGGTCCACTTTGCTGTAAAATCTTGCCAAAGTAGCCATACCTCTTTGAAATCTTTAACAGTTTGTCACATTAAAACCAAAAACTTTTGTGTATTTTATGTGATAAACCAACACAACATAGTTCATAATTGTGAAAGGTAAGGAAAGGCTAAAACATAAGGAAAATGTGCTGTATTTTTTATATCAACCCCTGAGTTAATACTTTGTACCCCATTTTTAAGGTAGGTATCCAGCAGCTTTGAACATTTAAACACTGAAATTCTTTCCTCATTGTTCTTTAAAAAACACATAAAGCAAAGTAAGAGTTGAAACAGAACGTCTATGAACAGCAATTTTCAAGTCTCATCAAATATTCTCTCTTGTGTTTTGGTCTGAACTTGACGGGGCCATTCCTCCATATGAATATGTTTTGATCTAAACTATTATGGCTTTATGTTCAGGGTTGTCTTCCTGACCAGGTTCATGTGCAGTTCTGCTGCCTGTAGTGTTTTGCATTTAGGCCAAAAGGTTCAGTTTGGTGACCAGAGCACCTTGTTCTACACATTTCCTGTGTTTGCTACAGGGGTTGTGGTAAACTGCAAGTATTTTTTAAAAATATTTTTCTTTTAAAGGCTGTCTTCTTTTGTAACTCAACCTTTTATTAAACCTCTCTGCAACTTCATCCCTGACCTGTCTGCTGTGTTCCTTGGTCTTCGTGATGCTTTATGTTCACTAATGTTCTCTAACCTCTGAGGGCTTCACAACACGTCTGTATTTATGCTGTGGTTGAATAACATACAGGTTCACTTATTAGGTGATTCTGATGGCAGCTGGTTACAATGAATTTTTGCTATCAGAGTAAAAGGGTCTGAATACATAAAACCCCAATAAAATATTAACATGACAAATTGTGGAAAAAAATCAATTACATCAATTACTAATTAGCTGACTTCTGACACTAGTTTGCTGTGCTGGACTTTATTTAGGGGTATCAGAATAAAAGAATACTGATACAGGTTCACAGCGTTCAAATTTCTTTCTTGGAAAACGTTTAGAAAACCATGGAGAATTTTCCTTCACAAGTATAGACTACTTCCTGTTGGTCTATCAAATAAAAACCAAAGTAAAATACGTCAAAGAATGAGGTTTACACAAGACAAAATGTGGTTCTGGATACTTGTGCAAAGCACTTGGCAACAAGGGACAAATTTTACTGTCAAGAAAATGAGCATGCTAGAAGTCTTGTTACTCACGTAGCGCCTTGTTCCACATTAGGTCCTCGTACATAGAATGGTACGCGGATATCAAACTCATAGGGCATTGATTTGCCCTTTACCAGACCAAACTGGCCGATATGATAGCCGTGGTCCGAGGTGTAAATGAGGTAGGTGTTGTCCAGTTCACCCGTCTCCACCAGTGCGTTGTACACCTACGGGAGACACAACTTATTGAACGCAGGGTTAAAAGTTACATTTTTTGTTTGATAGCTCAAATCTCTTGTGCCAGTTTCAAGGAAAGAAAGATTGAACAATTTACCAAGTGTGTCAGTGAATTCATTATCCCAGTCCCGGTCAGAACAAGCACAGATTTCCCAGGACCAGCGGTTGTCAGATGAGTGGTATGTGTGCGTTTGTGTTTTAGCCTGTGTGTGTTTAAAGCATACAAGCATCTGTCTGGATGACTGCATACCTTTTCCACACTATCATCCACAGACAGCAGAGTCTGCATCCTCCTGCGCTGAAGCATGTTAGTGAACTGCATGTGGACAGGCTTCATGGCTCCAGTGTAGCGGAGGATCCAGTGCTTGTCCAGGTTCGGAGCATAGTTGTAGCTCGGGGTTCTTCAGTAGAGGAACAAAGAAAAAATGTATTAAAGTTGGAAAATGACCCCTCTAAGTATCAAAACTTTTAACATTAAAAAGTTGTACAGTTCTACTGTGCAGACGCAGCATGTTTATCTGCTGGCCTAGCCTAATGACTTTCCAGAATAGCAAGAAAACAATTTATTCAGTTTCATAATGGATCTTATATAAACAATGTAAAATGCTAAAGTGTTCAAATCAATAGGGCTGCACATTTTGATCAATATTTAACTCCACTCCATGTTGACGTTAGAATATGTGGAAATAAAATCTGCCAAAGAGCTAAGGAGAATTAATGTTTATGTGGACTGATCTGAAATAAACATGATAATGTATCAGTGTTGGTTTGTTTGTGATATTTTTACTGCCTTTAATCCCCCCCTCTGGTTGAGGATGGAATGGAATAGAGTAATAAAAAAATGCCAGGAAAGGTCTGTGCAGCATCAAAAACCCAAGAGAGAGCACATTTATGGAGTAGGAGCAATTAAAAGTTTGCACAAAGACACGGAGGTTGAATTTTCTGAATCTTCTCTGTACAAAGGCAGCATGGTACAGGTTAATGATGCTGGGGGGGATTAGATGAAGCAGTACGGGTGTGTGGGGACGGTGGAACGAGGGAGAGAATAGTAACTACAATCTCATTACTGGCCTTAGATCCATCTCTGGAGTACAATAGTGGGTTTGCTATTAGCCAGCAGCACTAGAGAGGCAGTCAGAGTTACAGAAGGTCAGAAAAACCAGTAGCTCAAATGAGAGGGATATGTGCTTCATGTTTGTGTGCACATGCATGTCTAAATCATTACCTATGCATAAAACATGCATCCTTTATGCAACTCTTTGATCACAGCTGACAAAACAGTACAAATTAACAGAGCTCATTATGATGATATCACTAATGTGAACAACACGCGAGCCCAACAAACTAGAGCAAAACGCTGGCTGTGCATGCAGAAGCCTCTCGCTGCCAACAGCCTACTGTAGGCAGAGGAAGAAGAGATCCAGCTGAGATTATGAAATTTGTGTCATTCTGGGTCAAATGAAAGGAAGCGTAAATTCAGGCGTGAGTCATTCGCTACCAAACAGCCGTGAAAAAGTAAGAATGTACCCTGTGTACTAGTCAGCTTTGTCCCAGAGCGATCAAACAAATTTGCCACAAATGGGAAACAAGCACTTTTCTTTAAACACCCTCGAGTTTTACTGAGCATGAATAATCAGAGAAATACAGTACCTTGCAAAAGCTTATAACCCCTTAAACCTTTTCACATTTTGTCATGTTACAGCCACAAACTTTGATGTATTTCTGAAGGATTTTACTTGATGGACCAAAACAAAGTAGCACAGAATTGTGACGTGGAAGTAAAGCAGAATGCACAGAAGTCACCTAATTTGTACTCGACCTGACCTGAGATCCCTCTAAAAACATCATCGTGAAACACGGTGATGGCAGCAGGGATCGGGAAGCTGGTCGGAGTTGATGGGAAAATGGATGAAGCCAAATAGAGGCAAATAAGAGTAAAGACTGGGGTGGAAGTTCACCCTCCTGTAGGACAATGAGCCTAGACTGCGCTGAAAGAACAATCAAATGCATCATAATAAGTATTTCCTTGTTTGGTTCAAGAATGTGGTTTAATCACACATTTCATTACCCAAATCAAATTTTCCAACTTCTTGGTTGGAAAAATAAACAGGAAAGCTTCCCGAATTCTCAGTGGAAAAGCTAGATATTCCTTACCAACCCGTACATCAAAATCCAATACGGCTGCCAAACACCTAAAACAGTGATGTATGCTGTAATAAACAATTTATTTATACTATGTTTTCACGGGTTTTTTTCATTCATAAAGTCCAGAGAAATACATTGGTATTTCCTTGTATTGTTTTCAGCAGTAAGCCTGTTCACTTTTTGGTTCACTCTCATCCACTCTATTTACAACTTGGAGTTCCTAAAATATTTTCAATGCTCTTTAATGTGTAGTGTACACCGAAGCAAATATGTGCTTGAATAATCATTTTGGTCTTACATTAAAGTTTAGCTTATGATGATTCCACAGTTTAAAATGAAAGTTTAGATAAAAGTATATTCATGTGTGAGAATGACCTAGTCAAAGTCCAGACAAAAATCTAATCAAGCAAGACTAGAAAATTACTGTTAAAAGATGCTTTTTCCTGCAATCTAAGCTATTTTGCAAAAAGAAAGGGACATTTTTTTGTCTTTAGATGTGGAGAGATTAGGAGACATAACTCAAAGGACCAGCATCAGAAATTGCAGCCAAACATGGATTTACAAAGTGTTGAATCAAGGAGACTGAATACAAATGCCCACTACACTTACACATTTTAATTTGTTCAAAAATTTTAAAACAACTCCTTTTCCCTCCACACCACTATATGCAATTTTTTTGTTGTTCTATCCCATCAAAATGAAATCCACTAAAGTTGTTGTTGTACCATGCCAAAGTGAGAAACATTTCAAAGTATAGAAATACTTTCACAAGTAAACTTTCCTGAAACAACTGTTACCTTAAAGTCAGGTTAATTATGGGGTTTTTAATGTTTTGAAGTTAAGTAATTTCCTTACATGTGCTGAGAGGCGTTGGGAAAGGCAGCGCTGTACTGTGGAGCAGAGTCCTCAGGACCGTGAGGAGCAACATGGCTCAGGACCATCAGGACAGGCCGGTGAGGGTACATCCTCTTGGACATGCGGAAGTAGTTGATGCTGTTATTGGTGATAATGTCCGTCAGGTAGTCCTAAGGAACAAGTAAATATTGCTCATCAGGCACCCAGCATTCAATGACAAAGATCAAAGAACAAATGTAAAGCACTACTAGATGGGGTTAGGTTTAAAAATGAGAAGAGGGATGTTTTTAATACCCCAAATCCACTATGTTGGAAAATGTATCATCAGCCTTCACACACACATAAACGTAACACCCCATTCTTAATACACAGGGCCTAATGTGATGTTGGCTTACCCTTTGCAGCTATAAAGAGTTCAACTCTTCTAGGAAGGCTGTCTATAATGTTTAGGAGTGTGTATATGGGAATTGTTGGTCAGTGTTCTGGAAATGCATTTGCGAGGTCAGACACTGATGCTGGATAAGGATGCCTGGCTCACACTCTCCATTTCGATTCAGTCCAGAGGTGGTGTATAAGGTTGATGTCAGGACTTTGTGCAAGAACGTTTCCCTCACTGGTTCCTATCAATGGTGTTTAAGGACTGAACCCCGGCACTAAAACACAGCCCCACATCATCATCCTCTCTGCACCAAACTTGACACAGTGCAGTCAAGTTTGGGCCAATCTCCTGATAAATGGTAAACCCACACTACTCTAATGGATTGCTGGACTGAGAGCCATGACTCATTACCGCAAAGAACACATCCCCATTGCGCTGGAGTGGCAGTGTACTTTACACCACTGCATCCAACGCTTTGTATTGTGGCCATAAGTGTAAGGCTTGGAGGCAGCTCCTTGACTTTAGAAACCAGTTCCATAAAGCTCTCTCACAAATGGACTTTGTGCAAAGGTGGCATCTTATCACGGTACAATGCTGGAATTCATTGAACTCCTGAGAGACCCATTGTTTAGCAAATGTTTGTAGAGCCAGTCTGCATGCCTAGGTGCTAGATTTGGTAGATATGAATTCAATGATTTAGATGAGTGACCCAATACTTTGGCAATGTACATAACAATCATCTTTAAATACAAAATGTTTTACATTCAGATTATTTTCACAATTTTTTAAAAGTAAGCCACAGTTTTAGGACATTTAAAAAAGTATATTTGTATAAAAGAAAAAGCGGGGGTCAGTACCTTTGTGTAGTCACTGCTGTGTTTCTCCCGTACTCCATTTCGGCAGAGGGTGTAGTTGTAGAAGCGGGAGTTTTTCACCAGCGCTACCCATTCCTTCCAGCCAGGGGGCACATAGGAGCCATTGTACTCGTTCAGATACTTTCCAAAAAATGCTTGGTGAAGAATTGGGAGCAAAATGTTAAAATCCCAAAATTCCCACCCTTTTTTTCTTGAATTCTCAGAACCTAAATAAAAATGACAGAGCTCACCTGTTCTGTAGCCAGAGTTGTTAAGGTGCACAGCGAATGTGTGCGGCTCATGCTGTGCCTGCCAAGAGGGCGAGGAGCAGTTCTCATTGTTGGTGTAAGTGTGGTGGTTGTGCACGTACTTCCCTGTCAGGATGGAGGAGCGGGACGGGCAGCACATGGGGGTGGTGGAGAAAGCGTTTGAAAAATGTGTACCTCCCTTCTCCATGATGTGTCGAGTTTTGTTCATGGCCTGCATTGAGCCTGAGAGAGAGCGGGGGTATGGGGGAAAAAAAGGGGAATTTATATGAGCGGGGATAGCAGGGTTAGATTTAAATTCTAAGGACTGAAATAAACAGGACTGAAGGTTATTTACAGAAGCTGAGGAGGGAGAACAATTACAGGCTCAGCAAAATTTAGAAGCATCGCTGGGAAATGTGTAAATATAGGTCAAGAGAGACTAAAAGCATTAGGAATAAACTTGGAGAAAAAAATAAGAGTTGGAGTTAAATGAGGAAATAAATCTTTTTGGTAAAGAGTGACCTGTTTGGATTTCTGTGTACCAAAGGCTTTTCAGACTGATGGTGATTGTTTGGGGAAACAGATGCTTGATCATAAATTCCTCCTTCAATGGATGCCTTTTCACTGCAATCACATGAGGACAAAAGATGTCACAGAGGCCATTATGCTGGTACTCCAATCCAATATGTTGCTAAAGGACTTAAGCGGGTAGGGAGATGGCCAGAGTTTGGCAATCAGACAATAGAAGCCATAGGCTGGCCTTAATTCACGTCAGCAACAGAGCTGGCAAAGGGAGAAACATGACTTGGACTGAGCCAGCTGTTATGTTGCCAAGGAGCAGCTTAGGGTGATTTTCTCTTACAAATGTTGTTGAACTGACGTGGACAGAATATCCAAATTAATAGGACACGGAACTAAAGCAAAAACAGATTCATATGTACAGGACCGTGAAAAAGTGTTAGCCCACTTACAGATTTACTCTGCATCTGCTTTTTTTAAGTCACATTTGAATGTTTCAGATCATCAAACAAAGTTTCACAATCAGGAAAAAATAACCTCAGTGAATACAAATACTAGTTTAAAAATGTATTTCATTTATTAAAAGATAACAACCTGGCCAGATATTAAAGAGAGTTTCTGGAAGATGATAAACCTATTTCAGGTCATGTCACACCATCTCAATCACATTTTGGTACGGACTTTGACTAGCCTACTTTTAACCCTTCCGTTTATGCTTTTTGGCCATTCAGAAGTGGACTTGTTGGTGTGCTGTGGATCATAGTTCTGCTGCATAACCCAAGTGCGCTTGTGGTTGAGGTCAAACTTGGTTGGACATTCACCGTAGGATTTTATGGTAGAGAGCAGAATTCATGGTTTCATCAGCAATGACATGTCATCCAGGTCCTGAAGCAGCAGATAGACCAGACCATTACACTAGCACCACCATGTTTCACTGTCGATATCATGTTCTTTTTCTGAAATGTTTTAATTTTACGACGTATCTATCAGGTTGCCAACCTCCCTGTCCATAAAATATTTTCAAGATAGCCTTGGTGATCATCAAAATGTTTATCAGTAAATGTGAGAATGTCAGTCTCTTTCCTATTGTTGAATAATGAACACTGACTTTAACTGAGCCAAAAGAGGCCTGCAGCGCTCAAGATGTTATTCTTGGTTATTTGGTGACCTCCTGGATGAGTCGTCGATGCCTTCTTGGAATGATTTTGGAAAGCTGGCCTCTCCTGGGAAGGTTGATCACTGTCCCAGTTTTCTCCATTTGTGGATATTGGCTGTCACTGTCCAGACCGACATATGTGAATGACCTTTCTCATTTGTTCTTAAATTTCTTTAGATCAGGGCAACATGCATTGCTTTTTGAAGTCTTTTTAAGGCCTACTTTGTATTGTTAGACAGGCAACGTTTAAGTGATTTCAGAATTCTTCAGGTCTGGGTGTGCTTAGGGAACCTGAAGCAAAGTCACAGTAAATTCATGACTTAACAAGGGGGCAATTGCAACAAAGTAATAAAAGAAGAAATCTGTAAGGGGTAAATACTTTTTCACAGCACTGTACAATAACAAAAGCATCTTACCCAGTTCTATGTCCTGGTCATCTGTGAGGATAAGAATGATGTTGGGTCGGACGTTTCTCATTTGGCGGTCCCTCTGCAAACGAGACCTGAGGCGAAACCCAGACAGGTAACCAGAGCCCTGGGCCTCAGAAATAATTCCCACCAAAACAAGTAAGAGAAGAAGAAGGGTAATGGCAGGGTGTCCTCGCCCTGCCATCATTTTAGCTTGCAGTCCGTCTCAGTCCTTCATTCACAACACAGGGAGTCGGCAGGTCTCTCCGAAGCCTGCGAAACAGAACACAGGAGGGCTCTGACAAGGATAAAACATTCAAACCGATGCACATATACATGGACACACACACAGGTCACAGCGTGAAAAAGCAGATGCAAGCCATACACAGCCATTACAATGTGTTCTTCCGCTCAAATGCACCCAGTTGGGCTGAGCTCAGCTCGTTAATCAATCATTAATGATGCATTAGAGTGGTGTCATTGGCTGGTTGTAATGATCTCTGGTGATGAGCACATGGCTGCCAGGCTGGGGCTAATGGGCCTGGGACTGAGGCCAGCTCAAGCTTCACCTCTCCCTGAGAGGGTTTTGTGGACAGGAGGGATGCAGGGCAGTGGGGTCAGGAGGAGGAGTGGATGGATGCAGGTGAAGGAGAAACAGGATGAGAGGAGCAGGGTGAGATTGTGAGGTGGGTAAAGAAAACTACAAAGCAGTTGCTAATTTTAAGTTTCAGCAAGTAGTCACTGTATAAATAGGGAAATATTTGTGAACATGGAAGCACAAAAAAATATCTGTAAATAGAACCAAAGTCATTACAAACACACTTTTGTAACATGTTGAGAAAACTACTAATTCTTCTCTGTTTGTGTTCAGTACAAGTTAGACATGCATTAAATGTATTTAGTAGTACATGGTTATATCAGTTTCCAAAATTATACTGCTATTTGGCTATCTAATACAACGCCTTGCAAAAAGTGTCCTATACACTTTACACCAAGTGATTTCAGAAAAAAAATCACTCAAACATTTTCAAATGTAAACATGTGGAATTTGCTAAACTACTTAGACTTTAATGGGAACCATGTGCTGTGGTTAGATGAGCTTGAACCTTTCAGCAAAAAACATTCCAGGTGGGTTTAGTGAAAAAACAATGAATGATGAATTAGCCTGAAGCTTCTTGCTAGGCATGGTGGAGGATCTGTGGTGGTGTGGGCCTGTTTCATTTTCAAAACCTTCTTAGAATGTATGGTGTCCTAAACTTTTTTAAACCCCAGAAGATTTTAAATGCAAATTTGATAGATTCTACCAGTAAACTGAAAATGCATGGATAAGTTGGTATAGATGACGGATGCATACATTTATTCTAATTAAAGGCTTGATTTGTTTATTTTTCCAGTGTAGGATTATGTCACTGCAATAAAAGGACAACACATGATCCCGGTCTATGCATTGTTAATCATAGAGTCACAGCAGACTTACTGTGATCTGAAAGCGGTAGAGCAGGATTCTAACACTATGTCTGGTCTATAGTGTCCATTTTGTGTGCTCATTACGAACCTCCCTATTGCACCAACATCTACATCTCTTCCCTCCTCCTCCTCTATAGTTTTGCATTGCACACACCTACTCATGGAAATCTACTGTCTGAACATGTTCATGGAGACAAAGATAAAATGTATGGCAGAGCTGTATTTGCTCCGGTTTTCAACACCCAGGGCATGCGCTGCTTCTTCTCTAGGGGAGCATATGATCTCTGACCTGAGGCGATGTGCTGTTTGAAAATGTCCTTGCTTCCTTTTTATCTGTTCTGCCTGCCTGAATCCCTCTTTCATCTTTAGCAATGGCTAAAAACAAGGCACCAGCAAAAAGGTAATCCTATGTTAAATAAATAAAATAATGAAAGAACGTCCATTTAACTAGTTCCAATTATATTTAGCTGTGAATCCATTTTCAGAAATGTATTCAAATGCACCCCCAGAGAATTAAGGATAGATTTGTGTTGATGTGGAGATCATCCTCTGCCAATCGCCCCTCTTTCTGAGAGGTTTGTGAATGCTGAAGGAATAGTGCTTCCCTTTGATATTTGTTTATCATTTCAAAAAGCTGATGTGTGCAAATCATAGACTGTAAAAAAAAAGATGCACACAATAGGGGAAAAATATAGTTCTGTCTTCAAAGAATAGTATTTAGACTTTTTATCCAGATCTATGAGTGGCCTCATATGTAAATGTGGTAATACATCCATTTTATGGCTGTAAAATATTTTCCTACATTATTCCTATGAAAGCCATCCTCTTCAACCTGATACTAAGGACTAATTGGATTTTCAGGCTTTTCTCAGCTGACACGTGGACTTATTTCTTCCCAGTTTGCTCTTCCAATTATCTTTTATCCACAGAAATAGTTTATACAACTGTGCGACAGATGATACATGAAACAAAAAAAGATAAAAAAGCAAATTAAAACATAAAGTCCAAACATGTCAAGGGAGTAACATCTCAGAGACGTGAAGAGATGCAGAGGTGGAAACCTGTTATGCAGTGGGGAAAGGAGCTTTGAACATGTCAACAATTTTTTCTCAGTAAACATATTTCTAATAGGGATGCTGACATTTAATTTAGGCCAGATGGTGATAGCAAAATTATCATAGATTGGTCCATAAATTATGTGTAATGAAAAGAAATATGGTTACTGTAATTTATGAAATACGTTTTGGTGATGGCAACTTTAGAACATGTCCTTTATGTCAAAAATAGTTTTATGCATTGCTCTGGTGGGATTTGAATCCATTCTTTCAGACAAACAGTCTTCAAATCTTAAGTCATCTTAAAAATAAATTTTAAGGTGACTTGAAAAGCCAATCTAGCTGATTTAATTACTTTCTCTGAAACCAGCTGAGAGTTTGCATGGCTGTGTGTTTGAGATTTGAGATCGTCTTGCTGAAAACTCCACCCTCGTTTCATCTTCAGATTTGTTACATTGCTCCTTTTTTTCTTCTTTTTTTTCTTTCCTTCAGTCCGTATTGATCTCAAAGGAAAAAAACAACTTTTCTGCTAGTTACTGATTTTTCTGGATCTCTCTGCAAATAGCCCTTGGAACTTAAAGAAGTGATTTTTTTTTTTGACTCCACTACCAGATTTTGGTGCGTTTATGACATTCAAAAGTTTTGAAATATGTCTGTAACCTGTACCGATAATTCTAACTTTATCAACAAATATTTGTTTGCACTGATAGGGGGCATGATTGCTTTCTAAATACTGAAAAATTTCAGCTGCTTTCTTGGCGCCACCCTACCTTTGGTCTCCAGTAAGGTTAATGATCTATGGACTCATTTGTTTTGATTTCTTTGTATGTGTGGATTACACAGGTTGTTACGGACATGTGGTGTAAAATACTGATCAATAACCCGATTAAACTTATGTTTACAGAGAAAAACATGAACATAATTATTTTCCCTTCTGTGAAACAGCAACTCTTTAGGCTCAGCTGCTCTCAGTCTCCAACAACATGACCAATGGGGTGGCTTTCAAGCATTCGTAAAGCAGGGCAGGGTGTGCCATTTGTAGTGAACTGTGAAACGACAATGCTGATTCAGGTCGATAAGACAGAATGAAAGGGGAATTTCTGCCATTTAAACAAAGGCAGCAGACAACATGAGTAAATATATCTCTCAGCAAAACTCATTAAAAGCCAGAGACTCAGAGAGGAAGGCTGGGGGAGTTAGCTAGCAGAATATAAGATCACAGGGGATCAGCCGCTAAAAGCATGTATAAGGATCATCTGAGGTTATACTGATGCCTACTGATACTTGGAAGTAAGAACACAGAAGGAAGGTTTTGCTCTTTAGTCATGTGCTTGTAAAGAGGCTCTAAGAGACAGCGGCACTGCATCATCAAATAAAAACTTAATGCCGTCCATCATTTATTGATAAGGCTAAATTATAAATGTTGTGACAACAGGGCTGCCCATCTCACAGCACGGGCATGATGGTAAGACAGCAGCAAGTGTGGAGGGATGAAAACACACACCAGATCAAGTCACAGACACTTCACAGTGCCCAGCAACCCACATGTGCATCATAGTTCATGCGAGGATGGTAAGAGAGAGCAGCTTGTAAATCTTTAAAAAACTTTCAGAGGCGTCAATATAGTTTTCCTCCCATAAAGAAAACACCTTGGATTTTAAAAAAGACAGAAAGTTTGATTCATCCAATTTCGAATCCCCTGAGATACACAAGTTACAGACAGTACATGATAGAAGCCAGCGAGTAGCACATACATTTCTTATTAAAGGAGTGTGAGCCACTGTGTATTTGCAGTTTAATCAGCTGCGTCTCATGATGCATGCAAAATATAAAGACAGCAGCCCACAAGCCTAAAACCCCACTCCTGGATTCTCAATCTCCATCTCAAATGCTCTGAGACAGAAAAGGATAGAGAGAAAAAATGTTAAAAACTGAGAGAAAAAACTGAAAACATTGGGCATACAGCCTAAAGAGTACAAAGACAGCACATCCACTGCAGATAGATTTTCTACAACATTAAAACTAGACACCGAGACCAAGGCTTCCATATAAAGCAGAACAGAATCAAACAGAATGCAGAAGTGGAGAACCTCCATATTTCTCTTTCTCCACTCTTCACACAGAAATGTAAAATCTACTATTCCCTGATGCCGAAAAAAATACATGAAGGAAGTGGCCAGGCAAGTTTCGACGTACACATTCAGACCTGAATGTGACCGGCTGAACATTATCAAGCCTGTCCCTGCGGCCATAATTGAGGCTGGCAGGGCTTTGCTAATGTGTGACTTTGTCCCCACTGGCATGCCTGGATCTGAACAGTATCTCCAAGGACCCCTGAATTTTCCAACAAAAGTTGGTATTCAGATGCAAATTGAGCATCGGCATGCATCTATGTGAGAGTAACTTTTCTCAGAGGAGTATGTGTGTGTGTGGGAGAGTGTGAATGTGTGTATACATGAATGAAAACAGGGGTTTGTCATTCTCAATACAGTATGGAGAGTTTTTTTTCATGATACAAAAAGGGCCATGGCTTCCTGCTTTTTCTTATTGATCATTCTCTACAAGTAAATCTCCGCTCTGCCACTAGTTTAGGAAAAATCTTTATCAACAGTAAAACTCTTCATTTTAATCAGGCCAGTTAATCTTAAGGATAAAGTGGATCGACACAAGAAAATCATACACAAAAACAGGAAGGACTGATCCATTCAATTTGTCAGCAAGACAGCTAGCAACTCGTTTCCAGTCCGGTTGTGTGGGACTTACTTCTGGATCCAGTCAAAAGTGATAAACTAGCTTAATTATCCCAGAACGCTGAGCTTATCAGAAACAGTGGTCCATCTCAGCCTGCAGGATGCAGTTTACTGTCATCCATTCATGCTGATACAGCTTACAGCGTTTGTCCACTGGGAGGTAGCAGTAATTACTGGAAGAAGCTCCAGTTATGAGTTTGTTGCAGCCCTCCAAATACTGAAGGGAAGCATGGTTTACAAAGAACAGAAAAGCAATAAATCCACTTGGTTTAGTGGAGTGCATGCTTTAAAGAAATAAGTGTAAAAACTAATTTATTACTTAAACTGAGCAAAGATATGGATTAAATTATTATTTCAGCAGGTTTAATTTGTGTAATAAAAATATCTCAGAACAAAAACATGTATTAAACAGCTAAACATTTAAATTTTCTAAAACACTTTAAAATTAATGCAATAGATTCAAGATTTGTGATTTTGTTCAGACTGAAAAAAAATAAAACAGAGTCATGCCACATTGTTGTGTAAGGTACTGACTTAGCTTATTAAAAATAATATTAATAAATAACTAAGGTCAGATTTTCCAATATATTACCAGATAGATCACCCTGCAAGGAAAGGTCCTCAGTTACAATGACTCATAGACCAATTCATCAGTTTTGGCTTTCATTAGTTTTCCATCAGTGTGAGATCTGACTCTCTGATCTCGCTGAGGTAATATGTATAACATGAACAAGCTTAAGAGCCAGAGGCCACACGATTTGTTTTTTAATAAGGTGAACGGTGAGCTAGAAAATTTACCTTAACATTATAGGATTTGAAATTTCTGCTCAATTTCAAACTCACAAGATCAAGCGTTTCTGGTTTGTGTGAATGTACTGGACTTAATTTCCAAATTGAATTTAGGTAGATATGATATCGATCTATTACAGTTGAAATGTTCTTCTGTTGTAATTTTGATTACATTTATTATTTATCGCCCAACCAGGGACTGGAATTGAAAATTAGCTAATTGCTACATAGTCTTTGTGCCAATATCAGATACAGTTGTTGTCCAGTATGTTTAATTGCATTCTCTTTGATAAACAAACTATATAAATAAAGCAATGTTCTCAGATTCTTTACCTGAAATGTGCGTATCTGTGGAAATCAGCTCACATTATCTCCAGTTATCTTGTACGTTTTATTGGACTTGCACCATAATAAGGGTCAGGTATCATCTTCTCTGATGTATCATGGTATATCACTTTCCTTTAGGGATCTGGAGTCAATGACGGTTTCTTTTCAACCCACTGAAACCTCATTTTCTTCTGTTTCAATGTGAAAGAAAGGTTTATTAATGATTGACATGATTATTGACTCCTGTTCTGCTCATTTGTTGTTCTTCCTTCGGTTTGGTTTCCTAAGTTTAGTGCATTTTGCTTGTGGTTTTCTGTTCTGATGCTTTTCTTGCTGACAGGGGCCATGCTTGCTGTCAACCACCCTGCCAAGGTCAACAGCTGCAAATTATTTTCAATATTTAGATTTATGCAGATCACAGCACTCGAAGGAAAACATATCTTGTCTTGTGCTTAGCACCGAGATACGTATAGAGAAAGTTGTTTTTGAAGGAAGAGACAGAAGAGACAGACAACTGTTGTCTATCTCTGGGAAGAAAGCAAGCCAGCAAAGGCAGTGTGATAATTTGGACAGGGTTCTGATGAGAATTTTTGGGTCCTAACATCTATGTGGATATTCGACACGTAGCACCTACATAAGCAATGTTACAGACCTTGTACACTCTTTTGTAAAAATGGCATTCTCTTCTGGTTGTTGCCTTTTCAGTAGGATAATTTTCTCCATCTCAAAGCAAAAATGGTTCAAGAATGGGTTGAGGTGCTGGTTTGGCCTCCAAATTTCAATCCAATAAAGAATCTGTGAAATGTGCCAGACAAATAAGTCCAGGACAAGGACACATTTTAGGCAGGTGGTCATAATGTTATGCCTGATTGGTATATAGTAACTTTTGTGTCCTTTTTTAGAAATAAAATACTTAGTGTTTGAATTAGACACTCTTATTCACATGTTGCCAATGAATGAGTGTGCAAACCAGGTTTTCGAGCATCAGATCTTTTCGTCTGCCTGTGATTGGTCTGCCTTAACAATTGGTCGATAATGTTACAGTCAGAACTGCTTTTAGCATCAACTGCTGTTCAATATCAGCTTTTTAGCTGCTTCCACAAAACAGTTTATCAATTATTAATGCTGACATGTTTACATAACATCTAAATGATCTTTTCATAAATTAGGGTGATTATAAAGTAATAAAATTACATTAACATATAAAAACATTCAATTATATACATGATAAAATACATTCAAATATATTCAACAATGTTTTTAAATGGCAAAAATGACACTTACACTTACATAACATTACTTTGAAAAATGTGCTTTTACTTCCCAGAACCTTTGCTCCAGAACTTCTGTAGAGATCATTTGAAATAGATAAGAGCTAATTTGGATGAAAGGTCCATTTACCGCAAAAGATTTAATTTAGATTTCCCTCAGGTTCTGATAAGCTCAGGACTCTGCAGACATTTTAAGATGACCGGCAGTTTTTGCACAGCAATTTTCATTGTGAGCATGCAGACACAAAAGGGGACTGACTTTTTAAGTGAGAATAAGATTTCTGCTGGGATACCGGGACTGTAGTTTATAATTACCCCCCTGGATACACTCTTAAACGTTTTGCCTCTATATTTGTGTCTTGTGTTATTTATATTATGCTTATGCAACCTTAACAATCTTGTAAAAGGCTCTTCGTGGAAGTAAAATATAAATGTGTGTAATTTTAGCACTTTGACCCATCATTAATGCAGTGAGTTTGTTGCCCTGAGAAATGGGGTGAAGCTGCTCTTTCTCACGCACATTCCCTCAGATGGTCCTCTAATTAGAGGAGAAGATGGTCTATTAGCGACTTATTTAAGTTTACTTGGGCACGCTGCTAAGCTCCACATTGCCTTAATGTGCTCATCAGCTTGTAATTATGTCTTTAATGGGAAACTGGCTCAAGGTAAAAAAATAAAAGCCTTTTTGAACGTGTGTATGTATTCTAAAACAGTCCAGCAGTCTATGGGCGAGAGTCGGGGTACACCCTGGACAGGTCACCAGTCCATCGCAGGGCAACACACAAACAACCATGCACACACTCATATATACACCTAAGGGCAATTTAGAGTTTTTAAACCCAAATTTAAACCCAAAGGCATGTCTTTGGACTGTGGGAGGAAGCCGGGAGTACCCCGGTGAGAAAAAACCCACGCATGCACGGGGAGAACATGCAAACCCCTCCCGAAAAAAGACCCCGGCGGGGGGAAATCGAACCCAAGACCTTCTTGATGCAAGGCAACAGTACTACCAACTGCACCACCCTGTTTTTATTGTACGTTAAAAGTCTCTGTGATTTTCACAGAGAAAATACTTAACATTTGGCACAAAATAAACTTTGTGCACAACTGCCGTATGCATTCAAAGGAAATCATGCATTGTGTCATAAAGTTTAGTGTTCAATCCAGCCACATGAAAAATTCTCTATATATTATATATATATATATATATATATATATATATATATAATATATATATATATATATATTTATATATATATTATATAATGGTTAGGAAAAGATTTTAAAGATGGACCCCGCCCAATTCGGTCCAATATGAGACTCGGAACTGATTCTCATTCTTGGATTAGATATCCGGCTGAGGCCACTGATCCAAACCCCATGATCCTGTGGCAATGCAGGCCCAGACAGATTTTATAATGGGAGCACTATCATATGCTGTTTCAAAAAAGTTGGTTAAGGCTTATCAATAGTGGAGTTTTTTTTGCAGATTACTTAAATCTTTTAACACAACAAAGGAATATTTATAATCTAGAAAATCCACAGAGATGCTGCTGTTTTAGACAGTGCTGCTAAAGAGTCTAACACCTAAAATTAATCAAATCCTTGTTTGAAAAACTGTTTTTCAAAAAATTCACCACTGCATGTTTTTCACGTTGTTTCAATAAAGTATGCAACTCATACCTTATTGTGGCGTTTCTCGCATGCACACAGGTTGTCCCCTCTGCTCATGAACAATTGATGGCTGTTTAAAGCATAAAGGCTCCTTAAATTACACGTTTACGGTGTGATTTTGTTGCTGGCTGTAGCAGCTTGGCAGAACACGTTACAATATTCTACACTCCAGTAAAGCCACACAGACAAAGGTTTATTTTATTGTTACAATGAGAGGTCTGCTTTTCATCACTACGTTTGCAGATTTAGCAGCTATGTTGAGTAATCTTATTATAGACAATAAAAAGGTAATTCTGAGGTTCATTATAGAATTATTTATCTGGTAAGTATAAATTCAATAGAATTTAGATTTACATCATTATGTTTCACTTCATTGTAAATTAATACTGCAGATATCAAAACCATGAAGGAACAGATATGTAATTAAGGAGAATATATAAACTGTCACAATTTGGATTGAAATATTGGTCAAATAGAAATTTTCACTGTCTCAACCAGGGATCACTAGCTTTTACAACCCAAAGAGATGCTTTTGTGCTAATTTCTCCTGAATAAAATTTATGCAAAGCAAAACATAAATATATAACTTTTCAAGTTTTGTACATCTACAGCTAAGCCCAAAATTATTCATACTCCTGGTAGATTTAGATGTAAGATTATTTTATTTGAATGAGGCTTGCATCTCAGGAAAAAATGATAATAAAACACTGTTAAGGAAAAAATCAGTTTTGAAAAACAACATATATTTTACATTTTAATAAAAAATGGCATGTCAAAACTAATTTATACTCTTCTAAATAATCAGTGTTAATTCTTAATTATTTTAATCATTTTACAGCAGTCAAACCCTTTTTATAGTTGCTGAGCATTTATTTGAATTTTTCCACTGGTATTTTGATGATTTATCTTTGGTGATGAGCTCCAAGTCATAGATGTTGGAAGGCCTCCTTGCCATCACTCTAATCTTTATGTCCCTTCACATATTCTCTATCAGATCCATACCAGGATATTTACATAAAAACATTAACCAAATATTTTTGGTCAGTTCCTAAAAGTCACAGTAGAAAGCCCAAAAGGCCGCATGTGGCTCTGGAGCTTGCAGGGTACAGACCCCTGGTCTAGTCCATTTTACCAACCCTTCCTCTGCAAAATGCGGCTGATGCAATAAAATGCAAATTAATTACTTAAAAATCACACAATGTGATTTTCTGGATTTTTGTTTTAGATTCCGTCACACACAGTTGAAGAGGACCTATGATAAAAATTAAAGACTTCTACATGCTTTGCAAGTGGGAAAACCTGCAAAATCGGCAGTGTATCAAATACTTGTTCTCCCCACTGTAGGTATGTGGTTTAGCTGGAAAAATGTAGCAAGTTACCAAGAGTGGTGTAGACAGAATGAGAAAGAAGAGGAGAGAGGTGGGAAAGGAAAGTCTGTATGCTGGTGTCAGTTCAGACAAAAGGCCCAGTCATGATGTGTTCTCACTGGAGAACAAAGAGCTCTGACAGAGTCCCTTGGTCTACTCTGTTGACTATAAATGCACGCAAGCAAAGCAACTTGACGCAGATGAGAATACACCCACACAGTGCATCATTCTTCAGGCTCTTACTGCGAAAGAGGACATAAAAGAAAAGAACAACAGCGACGCTAATTATCTCTGAATCTGAACAAAATGAACAGCATCATATTGTTCTATTTTTCTCTGAATGAAAGGTCCAGGCTTTCATTACAAAGCGATCACAGCGTTACAGTCATACGTTTTTTTATCTCCTTAAGATTTAACAAAGTTAGAGCAATTAATGAGGATGCTTTTTTGTCACTATAAATTACAATGTCAAAATCTGCAACAGTGAGGATGTTTTAGTAACTAAATGCAGTCCTAAACTTTTAAGATTCTAGTTTTCAATTTCATTCACACACTTCCACTTGGCGCTGTGTTTTTGTATCCAGCAGCAACCGCGCGGCACGTAGGGGTGAAGTGGAGGGCCACGGATTCTTTTTCAGACGCCTTCAGTCAGAGTCTATGTTTGGGTCAGGGTATTTGCCCCTCCTCCCCTGCTGTCTTGTGGTGCACCCCATGAGAGCCCACCGAGAACACAGAGGTGTTTCAAGAGAACACAAACAGAGCTCTGATTGTTACTGCCGTGGGTTTAACCCCAACAGACTCACTCCTAAACATTTAAGACTGACAGAATGATCCGTCAATGGGGTTCTGCAAATACTACAGATAGGTTTATTCAGATGTTGGAGAGAAATTTGTCAGTACAGATGTACTGTACAGTACAATGTCCTCAAGCGTTGTTGTCTTTCTTTTCCTATTGAAATTTGCAAGGGAAAGTTATTTACAACGTGTCCAAAATAGCGTCACAGTCTCCAGGTCCTCTGGTCCAGGGGTTGACAGCTAAAACAAGTGAGCAAGCTGGTGGGCCCTGCTGCCTGCTGAGTGATGACTGTTTCTTATTGGCACTTATTGACCAGAATCAAAGCCCCCCTACAGTGTCACAACACAACTAAATGGATTATAGACACATCAAGACAGCGCTAGCTGTTCCCCCAACCCAACTACCTTATTAAGACCTCAGAGCAGCTAGCAGACGGCTGGGTGACACAGTGAAGCTACAACACCAGTAACAAATCCAATGCTTCCCAAAACAGATCACAACAGCTTGGTGGTTGGCGTGTTATGGAAAACAATCTTTGTGCTTGCAATGTCATTATATTAGTTTATAATCTGAACAAACAATGGTAAAGTTAGAGCCTGTTCTACATGGCTTAGAGGTTTTTAGTTCTCTCATGTGTTTTAATTACATAACATTTTCCCCACATCATCAAATTAGCCCCTGCGATGGAAACTGCTAATGGCATCGATTTAATGATGATTACAGAAAGCAGGGGTCTCAACTTTCTATAAACAATCCCAGCCCGCTTGCTGGATAAACTGCAGACGGCTGAAATGAATCCATACACTTCTTAGAAGTTGTTCAAGGGATGAGTTCTTCACAGGCAGCTTTCTGGTATCAAGGTGGACAGACATTTTAAAAAGCTACCGATAAAAAAGCGCAAATATTTTTAATCAAACAATTCCTATGCTTTAAAGTGCTTTTAATGGGGCGTGGCGCTGGTGGCATAGAGGGTTAAGCATGCAACCCATGTTCAGAGGTATTGGTCTGTGTCATAGCCCATCACGGGTTAGACTCCCAGCCCAGGCGACCTTTGCTGCGTGTCTTCCCCCTCTCTTTACCCATTCCCCTGTCAGCTTACTGTCAAAAAGCTGAGAAAAAAAAGGCCACTAGTGCCACAAAAAAACCCAAAAACATTTAGAGTGCATTTAATGGAGATAGCAGAAGAATGCAAGAGTTTTCTCTGGCCGAATGGAGCAGAGGCTGGGCTGAGCACAATTAACAAACAGCCCATATCACTATAAAGAAGTTTAGTTAGTTGGATTTTCTTCTAGATAAGTAATTTACAAATATTAAAAAATGATGTCATAGCCCAACCTCGGAACCCAAAGTACATAATAATACAAAGCACGATTTGAGTTTTGGGATTATTAGTATAACAAAGCAGGTTCACTTTTTGCCTGGATATGTCACCATGGTAACTTATGGTAACCTGCCCCGGAGCAAGTTAGCTTTTCACACCAAAGGTTAAGACTAAGAAATTCCCTCTTCTCAACAAATCACTGTCCCTGAGAAAATAAAAAAATTAAAAGGATAGTGGTGCATGAACGCACTCCTCCTCTATCCATTTCTCCTCCTCACCATGTCACACCTTGAAATCAGACATTTATCAGAAACTGATTGTGATATCTTAGCAGAATTGATCTTACTGTACCTCAAACAGAGACCAGTTACTCTAAACCTTTTTTTCTGTTAGAAGCTGAACATTAGAAACTAAAGAGCTGCTCTGCCTCCCTCTGAAAATCATAAGAGAGTGCATCACACTTCCCAAAATGCTACATATTGTTTCTGTATGATTATGTTCATATAATAAAAAAAATTACTATCACAAGATTGTTTAACCTGTGGATCTTTAATATCTCTGCTGGCTGGGCTGAGTCTGTTTTATCTTTGTAGCGCAAAGAGGATTTAAAACATTTGGGGTGATTACGCAGAGACTGTAAAATTAAAAATGACTAAATCATATGTAGATTCATGGTTTAATATTATGATAAGATTTCTAATCTGTGCATTTACTGGCTTTTTTTTTGTAGCTGAAGGCTGTCCGATCTTACAGAGTTGATAAGCAGCTTTGTAGTACTACTTAAGCCCATTCTTCAGTGCCAGGTTTATTTCTACCAGATCTCTTTTAGAAAATCCAGGTAGTTTTATCTTTCTTTGTAGCATATGATGAAAATTAGCTTTAAGAGCAAACTTCACTCATTCTGCTTTGCCTTCAGTTTATTTCAGTGACGTGTTCCATCGCCACCAACAGGCTTGGCATAGTTAGAGTTACTTCATTTGGGATATTTTTTTGCTGCGGTGAATTCTTTTCCAGAAATGTTGCCCAATTGATAGACAGGAAGAATAGACAGTTTTGGAAAACGTATTTACGTGTGGACAAGTTTCAGGTGTGATTAACTATCAATCTACTGTTGTAACCTCTCACTGTGGGCTTGCTACAGGAGCAGATAGCCTGATTACTTAACCAGCTAATATCAGCTTCATATAAATGTGTTACTCCATAGGAGCAGAATGCAAAAATGGTTAATATTCAAAAACTTTGGCAAAGTCTGGTAAGAATTTTTTTTATCATAATGGTAATAAAAAATACAGTACTTTTTTCCTTTCTGTTTTAAATAAAAGCCATTGGATCATGTTTGATTCTCATGAGAGATTTTGTTTTAAATTTTTGTGTAAAAACCCTAATAAAGTGAAACTGTGGCATCTTTACTCAAATGATCACACTTTAAGACTCACACCAGTCCATGTCTAGTTCAATACACTTTTAACCTGACTGGACTAATCTCAGCTACCCTAAATGGCGTTGCTTTGCCTTACCAAAGGGTGGCAGAGTTTAGTGGACCCAGTAGGAGTTTTCTATATGTATTGTTGAGCACACCCTAGGGACTTTGAGCATCAACAAGTCCTTCTGCACCTCTTCACTCCTCCTATTCTCTGTCCTAACTCCCCAACTTCCCTAGCTGCCTTTCTTCTGGCCCTTTTGTCAGCGGATTACCGATGGTTTAGAGACGCACACACTGATCCCTCCCTCCTCTATCAAAACCACACAGGGGGTTAAGGCTGGAGCACAGAGGGGAGACCCCCCACACAATGATCTGAATTACAGAGCCTATTCTATGTATGCCACTTTGTATTCCCCCCATTTGCTTTGCTCAGAAATCACCACAGAGAGATATTCAACAACTGTGGTTTTCCCAGCAGGAATCAATAGTTCTTTGCCAAAAATCCAGATTTCCAGAATCCCTGCGATGACATACTTCAGACGAACCTTTTGTCTTTTGTTCTGTTTAAATACAAATATGTGACTGTCCTTGTAATGACCCATTATGTTAACAGTGAACTATGGGAAGTCCACCTCCCCACACGGAATATAACAAGTTCCAGGTGACACCACAAGGTTATCTAGTTGAACAAAGTAAACACAAACAGCCAATGGCTTTCCTGAGCCCTGGGAGAGAATACATGCTGTCTTCTCGTCTATAGGTCCATATCCATCTCTTCTTCCCTGTCTCTGGAACAGCTGCCCAGACATCCTATCTGTCTGTCCTGACCTGTGTTTGGGACCATAGGGGGAGCCTAAGTGGCCCATGAAGGGGGTCTTGGCATATTGCCCACTCACAATGACAAGAAAGCTGCCAGCAGCTAGCCTAACAGGTCTCTCTGTGGTGCTACAATATTGATATTGTATCGGATGGCAAAGGACTTTGCAGCCTTTTAATGAGGGCTCAGATTGATCAGGCAGCAGTAGTGTATCTCCCTGGCTGTCCCTCCAGATCTCACCTCCATCTGATCTGTATTACTGACTGCGAAGGAGCAAAATCAAAGACCTTCACACACATAGGCCACCACATATATCCAAATATAAAAACATAAAAACTGCACAATAAAGCCATAAATAAAATATGTATTATATCAAATAATGTAAGTCCCACAAAATCCACAGCACATTTTAGTCAATCTTTAAACCTTGTTACATAAAATGTTTTTAATAAATTCCTCTGAAATTGTTCAAATAATAAAAAGAAGACAATTATCATACAGTTTAACTTTGCATTAAAACAAGATATGTTTAAAACACAAAAAACAAATGCTTTAAACATATTTTATTACTGAAACAAGAACAGAGTAACACATCGCTCAGAACTTAGAAGTTCGAGCTGACCCACCAACAACAGAAGTTCTGGCAGTTTATCACACATGTCCCACTGTTCTTTCATTATTTAAAAACAATGAACTTGTGTGACTTAGCAGTAGGGATGATATGTGTCATGATCTGCCTGTGTTAGGAGTTTTAGTTGTCTTATTTCTCCTTTTGCTGTTATTTCTTGTAAATAGGTACATTTATATTTTGTTAGGTTTCCTCCCTGTTGTTTATGTTCTATAGTTGCTGTTATCCTTAGATTAGGTTTATGACTTCTTCTTGTGTTTAGATGTTTCTGGTACTTCCCTGGAACCCCTGCTCATCTGTGTTAATTAGTCTCCCTTCTTCAGTTGCCCTGCATTCTCCCTGTCACCATCTGCTCCATATTTCTACTGATTAGATCTTGTTGTTCATTTGTCATCTCTCCACCCCAACTCTGCATTTATACTGGTATTTTCTTCTCCGCCACTGGATCCATCTGTTGACTACCTGCTCCATGTCTCTGTGGGCCTGCCTGCTCAGTGCCTGTAACTCAGCCCATGTTTTCCCTGATCAATTATATAAACAACTTCTACTCACCATGCGGCTCCCCCGCTCTGTTCTGCAGGTTGGTCCAACCAAAACTCCACAAATTATGGACTTTGTTTTACACTAAAATTAGGAATTTATTGCAATAAAGATAAAAGCAGAAGTAAAAAGTATTACAAAAAAACTTACATATAAATGTATTTCTGCAATCAGTCAGAACCACAAAAACACTGCTCTAAGAATAATGCTTACCCATTTTCAAACGTTCTTTCATCACTAATAATCACATTCATCACTATATTAAGCAATGCATTTGTATTGATATACAGTACAAAAAAAATATTTAATAATGTTGTTAATTATTCCCAGGGAACCAACTGTGGAAATGTTTTAATACCAGAAATATGGACCACAGCAATGACATCAGTTTGTGGGATGGTAAAGATCATCATTACAAGCTTAGCATTATATAATTGTTCTTTTTAGAATACAAAAAAATATTTCAACATTACTGATCCATAGTTAACAGATGGCAAATGCTTGTAATGGAGGCTGAAAGGTTTGGCTGTTCTTGCTAATCCCATAACTCTGAAGTTACAGAGTAACAGTCTTGCTCCAAACAATGCTGTTTTGAACATGAAACTTCATATTCCAATGTGAATGTTGGGTTTCATTTGTTTCTTGTTGTGCTTTTAGTCACTTTTTGGTTCCTTTTTGACAAACAGCTGGTGATTATTTTATGTTATGCTATGTTATGTTTGAAGGATTGGTCATTTCATACCCGAAAGGTCCCTGTATCGTACTGACCATGCCTCAATTTGTACCCACCAGGGGGACATTTCTAATCTCTTTGACAACTGACAATTTAAATACAATTTCTATATTCTACTCATAGTCTGTTGTTAGGAAATGTGATCACATGACTCCAACAAATAATATCTACCAGCAGCAGGTCACTTATTTAGGTTCATTATGGTTTGATCATCTGTCATATTTTAAAATTTTACTGGAATAATGTTGGTGTGAACGAAAACAAATAGTAATAGAGAACAACCCAGTATTTCATAATAATATACAATTGAACTAAATTAAAATAAAGACTTCATTACAAATTGACCTTGAGACATTTCAAATGTCAGTTAATGGAAGGATTAACTATCACAACATTTTATCAAAAGATAAAAAATTATGTTGGATGACTAAATGATGCATTCAGCTAAAATAGATCCCACTGAAAGTTCTGCTTAAAGTTACAAAAAACTGAGGTCATGCTTTTCTAAAGAACAAAAGAGGGTTTCTTTTCTGCTTTTTCCTTGCAGAAAAAGGTTGATAAAAGCACAAGGTAAACAGGTAGTTCATTCTGACACAAGCTGACAACCTTTTAAATGCACCCCTGACAAACTACCCTGTCTCTAACACACCTTGTGAGTCTGAACGGAAAAGAAAAAATGTTGTAGTTTATTTTGGAGTTTCTAAGTAAATATGTCAGCTAAAAAGAGTGAGGACATACTGGGTCCACCAGCCTGCCAGTCTGTAACGGATCCTCAACCTTGCATCCATTCTTTCCCTCTTCACCTGCCTCCTAAAACAAGCCACAGCAGAGGTCTCATAGGCTTCAGTCTCTCCTATTAGTCCTCCATTAGACTCCTGTCAAGAAGGAAGCCAGCTGGCCCCCCACAACCCACCACTGTTGCGATGCAATCATGGCCCCCTTTCAGACCTCGAAACACCCCCCACTCTCCGGATCTGCAGCAGGGAAGTAACAGGATGATGGTAAAAATGAAACCCTGCTCAGACTCAGAGGAGAGGACATTGTTATTGCTTGTCAGTAAAGAGACTTTTCCACGGCTGTGCTGGCAATCGGTCACACCGAAATGTGATGTGAAAACCTCAAACCCTGAATGCTGCATTACCACGGGTGGAAGGATATGAACTGTGGTCCTCTTTAAAACGTTCCAAACCCACAGATGCAGCCAAGATCCCAGCTGCCTTTCTTACCTTCGTTCTGTTTTCTCCCACCTATATCTCCTAAAAGTGAGTGAATGGGGCACTGATCAAGTTCATAAACCTTGTGTTGCAATTAGTGTTGTGCCAGAGCAATTTTCCAAATATGAGTAACTACCCCACCATCACACATCTTTGACTTCTGTCCCCATGCAACTTTAAAACCTCTCATTGCACCCATCCATCAGCTCAGATGGAACATAAAGCACCAAACACAACGCGGAGATACGGCCAGCTTTTCAACCATGGAGGGATTAATAGGGACCTTTATCCATTTACTGCGGATTGCAGGGAGCAAAAAGGTCAATCAGATTCATGAGAAAATGCTGTGGATGAATGTCTGCATTTAATGAACATGGTGCAGAGCCAAGATCACTGTTACAATTTTCTGTGTGGAACAGCAAAGCAATGAAAATAAATGGGCAGCAAAGCCAATTCCTGATTCTCATCAAACGACTAGTAAATCCACAGGATAAGCAGACAAGAGAGGGAGTGAAACACTGTCCTCATCTGAGGGAGAAGGGCACAGCTATACTGCTGTACCAAGCCAATTATTCAGCCTTACATGATTTTTAGGAGGAAGTTTAGACAGCACATGCAGAACTGAAGAACCAACCAGGATCAGCTCGGTCTTTCCTGTAATATGATACATGATTTGACAAATGATATAATGATATCTTATGATGTATAACTTCACAATATATGACACAACACATGGCACAGTTGGTAGCACTGTTGCCTGGCAGCGAGAAGGTCCTGGGTTCGACTCCCTGCCCAGGGTCTTTCTGCATAGAGTTTGCATGTTATCCCCATGCATGCGTGGGCTCTCTCAGAGTACCACAGCTTCCTCCCACAGTCCAAAAACATGACTGTTAGGTTAGCTGGTCTCTCTAAATTGCCCTTCGGTATGAATGTGTGTGTGCTTGGTTGTTTGTCCTGTGTGTCTCTGTGTTGTGATGGACTGGTGCCTATCTCCCGTATACCACTGGAGATAGGCACCAGCTCCCCCATGACTACCATACGGAAGAAGCAGTTATAGAAAATGAATGATGATACTATATACTTTGTGGTATGGAGCAACAGCTAAAACAGACTTTGAACGCATCAAGATTTTTCAGTATTTTAATCTTTCAAATAGGGCCATTGAAATAAAATTCACAATAGATTTCTGCAACAACCAAAGTAATCGACGCATACAAACAAAGAGATCAAAAGACATTAGTCCACAAATGAAGTTATGGGTAAAAAAAACTGGAATGACGCAGAAAATAAGTATTGAATGTATGGAGAAAAGGATGTGAAAAAAGACACAGAAAACAATTGAAACCAGCTGAAATCTCTCAGTGTTTAGAAAACATTCCTGATGCTGTGTGCACATCAACTAACTGATTGCCTATAGAAAGGTTTCTCGTTACCAAAGCATTGGTAAAACCAAAGATACCTTCACAAAAAAAGTCTTACTGTTGCAGAACGTACTAATGGCAATGGTTACAGCCGAATTTCTAAACTTCTGAATCTTCCAGTGAGTGCTGTTGGAGATCCAGTCCAAAAGTGGAATGAAAATCATTTCACCATAAATCTGCTCTGAAGGATGGTTAAAAGAGTTGTCCAAGAGACAAGCAGTACTTTTGTTGAGATCAGGTATGAATTTGTTTCCTAACCGCCCTATTAGAAATACTATTTTACTGAGGATATTCATGTGCGATGTCAGGCTCACCCGATCCTTTCCTATAGAGGTACCCAACTTAAATCTACAATAAGACCGGTGGTTCTCTTCCCTCCATTGGAACTGTGCATGCTCACACACCTTCAATAATTTATTATTTAGTCTGTTTACAACCCAAACCTTTTGTCTGTGCTATTTTAAATACTTCTTTAATACCAAATCAATCGGAAGCCATACAAGCTCTTCCAAGATATTCTGAGCTAGAGTTATATAACTGTCAGTCCTTCTGTGGTACAATACAATATGGTCTTGTACCATGTCGCGGTATGATAAAAGGGTGCAAATAGACCTCGTGGCGAAAGATCTCACAATATCAACGGCACAATATTTCTTTTTAAAGTGAAATCTGTTGCATCACCATTTTAGACTCTTACCTTCAAGTAATCAAGGAAGCAGTTGTTAAATTGCTCTGTTGCATTTGAAGGAGACGATACATAAAGACATTGCGCTGGGTTTTCTGGCAACAGTCTGTCACAAAAGCCTGAAGATGGCACCATCAATTTTAATCATTTGTATGGTACCATTTAGGATTTTTGGTAGGAAAAAGAAATAGAGACAGAAAGTGACAGGCAAGATATGAGCGATTTGTAAGAACTATAAAAAACTAGCGACACTTGTTTATTGTTAGATGCTAATGTTGGCATCTGATTTCTGCTGCTGCAGAGCTAAAGAGCAATTGACTGATTTTTAATGAGTCTGAACAGCATTTCCATCCAGTTCAAAATCCAAAAACACTGAACTGGATACCTCTACATTGAATAGAAATTATTTTAAAAACTATTTTATGAAACCTTTAACCTATTGACGAAAGCATAAATTGGAGCATTTTCAAAGCTTATTTTATTATGACCCTCTTATAATTATACTAGCATTCACACCTCAATATAAACAATTTGGAATTAATGAGACATTAGTTTATTTATGAAAACAAAATGACGATTGAAAATTTTAGTGAAAATATTGCTAGAATTCTATCTCGTCTCGACTTCATGAACACCATACTGTGAATGGATGTGTACGGGCACCCATTAAAGGATGAACTTCCCAGCCAAAAAAAGGGTAAGAAGATAAATATCGGTGAAAATATTACTGCAACTCTAAGTAGTAATACATATTGCAACATAACACTTTAGGATTAAAGCAACAATGCTACAGCCGGTTAATGCTGTAAATGGTTTATTTGGCACAGCAGTGGATAAAAGTGATTATCTTCACAATAAAAATAATTTGAAAGAGAAACGTCATTTTGAGGAACTCTAATGAATGCTGCTTTCAGAACCCCCTCCTGAGATTGCTTAAGTTAGATGAACGGTTATGCAAGTGGGCAAAAAGGATTGTTTTTCAATTGAAGACACAGAAAAACACACACACACTCACACACACATTTTCGTCACAGCCCTTTGCTTCCTTACAAATAGCGAGCCGACTTCCCAGATAGCTGATGTGAGCTGACACACAGCGGAAGAATGAGCTGCCTCTGTGTTGTCACTAAAAAGCCTGGCTGGAGTGCCGAGCGGCCTCACTGTGTGTGGCGACACAGGTTGGCACACTCACAGGGGTCTTTATTGGGGTGTCGTCCTAAACTCCAGGCAGCATGCCCGATGTTGACAAAGCCCGGTATCGCCTGCTGTCAGCCCATTCTGTGTGCACCCGGCGGAAAGAATCAATTAGGCCTAGCTCACAACAGAGCACTTTAATATTTGACTTTTAATCGGTGGGCAGACGGCAGAATAGATCATAAAAGCAGGCTGGCAGAGTCAATTTTGCTGATGTGGAAAATAAGGGTCACAAAAATACTTCAGGGATCACGAGGTGTATGTCATGTACCCCATTTGATAGCCTTTATCATCATAAAGTTCCTCAAGAAGGGAAAATACACCTTTATTACTCACAAGATACTAAAAGTCTTGCAACCAGCTGCAAGTAATAAAGCAGGGTTGTCATAACCTTGTGCATGAAGCAGCACATCACTCTGCAAAGGACAGTGCTTTGAGAGAAAAGAGCTGAACTGAATTTTGAAGAGTTTCTCCAAAAGACTTTGGTTTTTAATTCCATACTGCTGAAGGCCCTCCGTGTCAACAAAAGCATGAGTCAGAGAGAGGGAGCGAGGTGAACACTGCCCTCATACTGAGGGTTTTTGAAGTGCAGATCAGTCCTCAAAGAGAATTTCTTACCAAAGGCACATCTTTTACCTGTCGGCTCTTGCTAGTGTCACAGACACAAGATGAAGAATCAAAGTTCAGCTCCATCAACTATTCTGTCATAAAAAGTTTCTCGGTTTGGCATATATATATTCGAAACTATTACCCAAAGAAGGTCGTTTGTTCATCCAAGGGTGAGCTGATTAGAGCTTCACATACTGCTGATGTTAAAGTGCTAATGAGTCACAGCTGTACTCATATCTTTGCTGCGATTTCCCAGCTGTTCACACAGGATCACAGAAAATAAACCTGTACATTACAAGATACTGCCAACACTGCATGGCTACAATTAGTTAACAACAGCTTCTACTGTAAGCACATGGCGGTGGATTAATGCTAAGGGTTGGTGGGGCTGTAAAAAGTCAGATTTGATGATATAATAGTATTCCCCACACTCCATTCCACCTCAACATTGCATCTTTCATTTCTTTCATTTCTGCTGCCTTATTGGACAGGGAGGTGGCATCTGCTGTGACAGCACAACACCATAAGATCTGTTTGACCAGGAGCTCCATATCAGCAACCATCCTCTCACCTTGCTGAACATAGAGCAAACTGGCAAAAAAACCCAAAAAAAAAACTAAATGAAGTTTTCAGATTTTCAGAGTCACTAAACCAATATGATTCACAAGTCTGCTTCGGAGGTGATGAATCTATTCCCCTGCAGTACATAAAGTGTTGACAGTTACTGCAGCGGATAGCGTTTGTGTTTTATTTCCTCTGGGAACTGTAAACTCCATGATAACAGCAGCAGTAATCAGAATCTGACATATGTAACCTCAGCTGGAGGAACGATACCCACAGTGGTGTAAAACAAGAACACATCAGATTGTCTCTAGAAAGATAAAGTTTCGCACAATTAGGTTGTGCGATTTCATAATTTGATTTTAGGGTTAAAACAGAACTACAATGACTTGAATGAAGGGACTGATCTGTGTGACAAAAACTATAGTGCCTTGCAAAAGTATTCGTACTGCTTGAACCTTTACACGTTTACACATTTGTACTATTGCAAAAACAATCTTAAATGTATTTATGGCATTTTATTTACCTCCTCCTAAATAAAACCCAGTGCAACCAACTGCCTCAGAAATCACCTAATTGGGTCGAGTTCATCAGTGTGTAATTAAGAATAAATATAAATGGTCTGTGAAGGCCTTAGAAGTTTGTTAGAGAACTTTAGTGAACAAATAGCATCATGAAAACCAAGGGGCAAGGCAGACGGGCCAGAAATAAAGTTGTGGAGAAGTTTAAAGTACAGTAAGGTTATAAAACAATATTTCAAGATTAAACAATAGCACAGAGCACTGTGTAATCTATCATCTGAAAATGTGAAAAGTATAGCACAACTGAAAACCTCCAAAGACACTGTCTTCCAGTTAAACTGACAGGATGGGCATTAATCAGAGAAGCAGCCAAGAGGCTTGTCTTCAGTCTGAAGGAAATGCAGAGATCCAACATTTTACAAAACTTACAAAACACAAAATATTCACACCAACACGGTACATAACCCTAAACACACCACCTTCCTGCTTAAACATAGTAGTGGCCACATCATACTGTGGAGACAGAGTTGATTGGAAGATGGATGGAGCTAAATGCTGGACAATTCTGGAAGAAACCGGTTTAAGGCTGCAAAATCCTTGAGACTGGGGCACCAAACCTATCGGAGCCCTATTTTAAGCCTAGATTGCTCTGGTGATATGAGGCCCAAACATAACTATGGCCAACATGTAAAATGCTATGTATCATACAAAACAAACTACAAATCCCCCGAAACACCCTATCCCCATGGTGAAAGACAGTGGTGGTCACATCATGCCAATAGGATGCTTTTGTTCAGCAGGAACAGAGAAGCTGGTCAGAGTAGAATAACATTCGCAAACCATCCTTCACAGATTTTTATTTGTAAGAAAGATTAATAATTATATATCATTTTCCTTCCACTTAACAATTATCCACTACGTTGTCTTGGTCTATCAGATAAAATCCAAATAAAATACATTGAAGCTTGTGGTTATAATGTGATAAATTGGGAAAATGTTTATGGGGTAAGAATAGTTTTGCAAGGTTTTCTCTATGAAAGTAGGGAAGGATGGGTTTCAGTGAAACTCTGAGCAGGTGGCAAACAGCCTTACCTTCTTTTCTAAACAGGCTTCTTTAGATGTTCTCCTCTCCCACAGAAATCAGCCTCACGCTGCCAAGTTCTGTAAGCAAAAACAAGGTGAATCAATTCTTGGCAAGCGTGAAGCTTCAACACAGGAGCCCAAACAACTTACATATCTTTGCCTTTCCAGCTTGTTTTCAGAAATCCTTTTTAATTAAAAATGATGTTCCCATTCTGATTCATTCAGGCTTAATCTATGCTTGTCTGTCTCTACCCTGGCAGGCAGTTATCATAATCCTGATGCCCGTCCCCTTCCTTGCACTTTACATAATGATGATACCAAGTCTGTTAAATGACCACAGAGAAACGCACTACAGGACAGGACATGCGAATGACAATACAAATGACATTCACGCTTGATACTTTCATATTTTACTCCTACTGTGACGCCCTGAGGACAGAGGAAATAGTTCAGGGGAAGCTTTAATTAGACCTGCGCCAGGAACAAGAGTTAAAAATGGCCTTCCTTTTTAATATTTAATAATATCCTCATCCTTGTAAAACTACCATAAGCAGATGGGTGAGTGATGTTTCTTTTGTAACATATTATTCCAGGACAACAGCAATAATGTTAAAAATATATTTGAGTTGGTAATACTGTGAAGAAGCTGGTCGCTATCCCGGCAGGCAGGCACAGAGAAATCCTTTTAACCCTTTAAACTATGTGTCAGAAGCAGGTGAGGTACTAAAAAATTGCTATTTTCTTTCAGCTCTTTCCATCAGGCTGCCCTCTTATGGTATCACTATGTCTCCAAGTACCTTGTATTTATAATCTTGAGAGCTACGAGGCCTTGTTTTTCATTGCCTCTCTGTCTTTGAAGCCACATTGACAAGAATGGAGCTGTCTCATGCTTGCTTAAATTGGACAGGTGTCAGTGTCCAGCTTGTAAGCATCTGAGTCAAACCAACATCTCCTCGTGTGGTAAGGCACACACATCCGTGCCTCTGTTATACACTGCATAGCTGAGAATAGTAGAGAACTTTATAAACCCACGGTCATCTCACTGCCAACACAAGTCAATGACCCTAGCTGCTCTCTGTCTGCCAGCACTGAAAGCCATTTGTGGACATTAAAAGCAATCTAGTACAGGGGTTTTCAAAGTGCAGTCCAGGGGCCATTTGTGGCCCTTGTTTAGGGTTTTAGAGCAAGATTTTTACACACAAATTAAAACGTTCTTCAAAAGGAAGAATTTATAAAACTTGCTTTTTGCTTTTACTTTAAAAAATAGTAAACAGGGCCACAAATAATTGGTGGCTTTTACTGAAAAGCAGACTGTGGCACACACATTCATTAAATATGGCTAAAAAAAAAAAAAAAAGATCTATATCCACTTTTTGTTGCTCAACCACAAGATTTAGCCCCCCCAAAACTGTATCCCTTTCTTTTAATAAGTAATTTGTGCAAAAATCTTTTTATTACTTGGATTGATATGAGTTAGAGATCCTCAACAATCAAAATATTGCATGTTTAGTTAATTGTAGGTGAAACAAAAAACTGAAATGACAAAAGATTTTTGTGGCCCTCGAGTAATTGTAAACAACTTGACGATTTTGGCCCATATGACAAAAGTTTGAATACCTCTGGTCTAGAGAAATCTGCCTGTTCATACAGATACATTTTATCATGTTACAATCACAAATAAAGTAGTTCTGCAACCTATTTCAGGCAGTCAACTCGAGCTCTGCTGCTGCTTCTAACATTATCTTTCTTACACTCTGCAGAATATATCAAGTGTACCCTAATGATTAGGCAGTCAATGTAGCTGCAGACCTCCAGCTACAATCAGTGGTTCTTGCCTGCTGCCACCTTCTGCTTGGTTCTCTTGAGCCCCTCCACCACTCCATCACCACCCTTGGACTCTGAAGTCAGAGAACCTCTCCTCACTTCCTAAAATGAGGAAGACATCAAGGGGGTAGAGATGCACTGACCACTTCATGACATGTATAGCAGCTTGGCCATGAAGTGATGAAACTGGAGGCTAAACACCAACTGTTGTCTATACTGGCTAGTAAAGATGTATTGAAACATTTACGCAGGAGTCAACTGACTAAAATGTATTTATTGGGATTTCATGTGTCAGACCAACACAGAGCAGTGCATAATTGTAAAGTAGAAGGAAAATGATGCATAGTGTTGGCAACATTTTTACAAATAAGTATCTGAAAAGTGTGGAATGTATTTACCCTCAGCCAACCTTTACTCTGACATCCCCTAAATAAAATTCAATACAATGAGTTAGTTGACCAAGGAACACAGCAGACATGTCACTGTAAAGAGTTAGGTTATAAAAGAATATATCCCAATCTGAACATCTCACTGAGCTCTTTTCAATCCATCATTTGAAGACAGAAAGAGTATGACCCAACTGAAACCTACCAAGACATGGATATTCACCTCAGCTCACATGTCAGGCAAGAAGGGCATTTTTTAGAGAAACAGCCATAAGACTTTTAGGGAACACAGCAAACATGTGGGAGAAAGTACTCTGGGCATATGAGACAATGTAACTGGCCTTATTGCTAAACACCATCTGTTGAGGGAAAACTAACAATCCAAATCACCCTGAACACACCACCTCTACGGTGATACGTTGGTTGTGGCAGCCACATGGTTTTTTCAGCAGGCACTTGGGATTTTAGATCAATAACTATTCCAGTGTTTGATTGGCCTAGTCAAAGTTCAGACCACAATCCAATTAAGAATCTGTGGCTAGACTTGAAAATGTTCACATATGTTCTTATTCTAGTCTGACTGAGCTTAAGCTACTTTCAAAGAAGAAAAGGGGGAAAATTAAATCTCTAGATGTACAGAGCTGTTAAAGACATGCCCCAAAAGACTGGCAGGGGTAATTGCAGGGAAAGATAACTCATGGAGCTGAATACAAGTGGACAGCACAGTCTCAGATTTTATTTGTGAAAAATGCTGGCAGCCATGTATCATTTTCCTTCCATTATGTGTTAATTTGTGTTGGTCTTTCACATAAAATTCAACTAAAACACAACAGTTATGGTTGTAATGTGACAAAATCTAAAATTTGTAAAGGGGTATGAATATGTTTGCAGGACATTTAAGTCTATCTAAAGCTGTAAAAGCCAAGTTCAAAACAAAATTAAATTAGTATTTAAAACATGGACACATGCGGAGCAAGTACTTCAGTTATCATGAAAAAACAAAGCTGTCGAGACAAAATTAATTTTGACAGCTTTACACAAGGCCAAAAACTCACACCCACATGCTCGCTGCGGCAGACACAGTGGGCTGCAAATGGCAAAAATGAATTACTTTTCGTTTTTTCCCTATAAAATAGAAGAATGACAGATTTAATTTAAAAAAAACGAAGAGGAGGAGGAAGAAGGGAGGGGGACTGGTAAAGGCTCCGGGTGACAAGGCACTGTGACGAGCGTAGCAACCGGGGGAAAATGCGACACCTGGCCTTGTCCTTGATGTGAATAAGAGGATGATGCATCAAAAAGTGACAGAGCAGAAAGATGGTTATTACCCTGCCAAAGAGCAAGAGAAAATAAGGAGCAAGAGTAGAAAGTGACTATTTTTAGAGGTAGTGTAAAAATACACCAGAGCTTTACTTGATATTCCTTTTCATCAGAACATTTTGTCGTTCCAATATTTTCTTGTTCCTGGCAGTTTTGCACCAAAACTGAATTTCAAAAACTGATTTCTAAACAACGGACAAATTGAAACGAATCACGCAAGTCAATTCTCTTTTCGACTAAGATAAGTGGAAATGAGTTTAGGTTGGTTTAGGTCGAAGTCCCGCAGAAGCCAACCGGTTACAGAGTCCTATCACTGCCCATAAACACCTTCTCAATAAACTTGTTAAAATCTTTCTTGTCTCTGCCGTGTGCTGCTCTAGAGTCTCCTGGTTCCAAGTCCATTATGACAGGTCGCTCTTGTTGAAAGTTTGATCAAAATAGTGAGTAAGCAGCCGCCTGAGGCTCTGTTTTCTTTCTCCAAGCCAGAAAGAAGGCTGATTGATTTCAGTGTGCTGGAACCCCTGCTTCGCATCTATTGATCCCTGTCTCTTCACCAATTAAGGGTTCACTAAGAGGCAGCTCTTAATTATTACCACCTTACTGCCAAGATCCCTGCTGTATTTAATTCTTTTGTTGTTTTGTTCAGGGCTACTCACCTGCAGCTGCAATCATCACTAAACATTAGGAGTGAAATTGATCTAGACTAGCGATATGGTAGGGTGTTAAGGTTGGAGAAAGAAAAGCCCCCCTTCTTTAAAGATAACCCTGCCACACATAGTTTAAATCACAGTGCATCGCTGAGTACTAGCTGTTTACCCTGCAGCCAGATTTGAAGGATCAGAACGAAGTGAAAAATTTTGGACGTAGAAATCGAGGATGTGTCTGAGTGTCAGGCGAGGAAGATCAAAAGATTCATTAGACGAGAATTAGATCAAACACAGCTGATGTTGTGTGGACACAGAGAGGAGGTGTAAGAGTTAGCATGAGAGGATCAGAAATCCAGGCTTTGGAGCCTGAAAGCTGACAAGGAGTTTCTTTAATTACTGAGAATATACTTATACAAGGAATCTGCCTACCTTGTTGTCTTTTTCCAGAAATCTCTTGATCTGCCCACATTCTGGGTGAAGGTTTTATTTAAACTGTTCACAGTCAGAAATGCCAGTTTAAGTCTGTAATCCCACTGGATTGGTACAGTAAAAAAATCCAATTTCAGATATCTTTAATACCATAAACATTACTAGGCACAATAGCGACTGCTCCACCCAAAGGGAGATGCAGAAGAGACGGTGGAGTAGGGTAGCTGTTGTGTAGAAAAGAGAAGAACACAATTAAAACAGTGGCTTGCTATGCCCTGCCCCCTCCTGCGCCTGCTTTGTAAGCTTTTAGCAAAGTAAAGATATGTGTGGGATAATTCAAGTGTGGGGAAAAATTAGCTAAAAGCTAATTGTAGTAGTCGTGCCATGAATGTTTTTCACAGCGCACATGGCCAGGCAGATGTGCATATTACAGGTGGACAACAGAGCTCTAGATCTGCACTCCTGCTCATTCTTCATCTACTCCAAGACCAGGTTTCCCTTACCGATCCTGTTTTGAAGTGAGTCTCAGATGTTTCCTCTCTTTCTCACTTTCTCACACAAAATTATAAATAAGATGCCTGTACTTGAAGCAAACATACTTGGACAGTTCCCTATGATGTCCTGATCATCCTGCAGATGCTTGCATTCTTTGCAGTTGCTGCCTCAGTGTAACTCTGTGATTCAGTTGGTCAGGATGCTCGGGCTGATACAACTGAAAAATGTGGTTTGGATGTTTTCATTCTGGCCAAACTTCCTTGGTTTCTTTTTAAAACTGTTGGTCCTATTTACTTCAGCCCTCCGATGGTTAAGCTGTGGTTTTGTGTCCTACTTAACCTTGTATCCAAAATCATCTCAACTGTGTTAAAGAGAGAAGGTTAATGTTTTTTTGCAATACCACCAGACGTCCCACTCATGACAGCTTCCATCAGTGATCAGCAAGACACCTAAACTACATCTGAATACTTCAGGATGATGGCTGTATGTGTGGCAGCATAGTTCTTCCTTAATACATCTTGAGGCATCCTAGGAGGTCTTCCAGCATTGGACAGCTAATAAAGATACAGTATGCATCTCAATAAAGGCATTAGTCACTCTGAGTAAACCATGAAGCACAAATTATTTAGCTTGTCCAATAGGTATCAGAACATTTTTAATAGTGGTTCCACCTAAATTTGTCTTTACTTCAAACCCTTCATCTCCTGAGGCAAAAATGGTAATTTCAGATTTTTATTCTCTATTATTTTCTTAACAATCACATTAAATATTAATGTGATTGCCTTTTTATTAGCAAACTATTTCAGATGTATGCATCATAACATTTGCAAATATACATTTTAATGTATATTTTTGTATGTCTGTCATGTTGGATAAAGGAGAATTCATTTAATACACAAATGAAATTTTTTTCCCCATATGAAGACAATAGCAAACTGTGATGTGTTATTATGATTGAGTACACCTGTAAGTGAAATGTCCAAACTGTGCCCCATTAGTGACTTTTCTCCCTGGTGTCATGTGACTCGTTAGTGTAACAAGGTCTCAGGTGTGTTAAATTTGGTGTTTTCGCTCTCTTCCTGGTCACTGGAAGTTCAACATGGCTCCTCATGGCAAAGAACTCTAAGAGGACCTGAAAAAATAATTGTTGCTCTACATAAAGATGACCGAGCCTATAAGAAGATTGTCAACACCCTGAAACTGAGCTGCAGCACGGTGGCCAAGACCATACATCGGTTTAACAGGACAGGTCCCACTCAGAACAGACCTCGCACTGTCGCTGCTAGGTGGCTCCCCTGGGACTCTCCACTGCTCTTCTCTGGGGGGGTTGCGGTAGTCCCGGCGGTGGTTCTCCTGGGGTTCCTGTGCTTTGGGGGGCCTTTGGATGTCTGTTGCTCAGATCTCCTCAGTGTCCGCCCGGGGACCACGGGGCAGGTCGGTGGGTCATCACACTCGCAATTGCTTATTTCTGTGGAGAAACCTTGTATACAAAGCGCATCCACACAGGTGTTGATAGATACACAGATGATCTATATTGGGCTGCACTTCTCACTAAGTACATTTTACATTCATAAATACCGTGTGTTATTTTGTGTATAAGCAAGCAGGGTGTAATCTTTTATTCTATTCATCCTTCTTTCTCTCCTCCACTCTCTCCTCCTTTTTCCCCTTTTTCCCTTTTGGCCCATCTCTCTCTTTGTCAAGCTTCTGTTTTCCTTTTCATTTCAGTCTCCGTGTCCGTAACAATTGAAATATTCCCAAAAAAGTTTATAATAAAGTTTCTTTTATAAATATCAAGCAGAGCCTTAAAGCAATAGCTGTGATGCTCCGCTTGTGACAGTAAATCTGTTGGGCAATTTCTTGGCACTCAGACAACAATTCTGAGCGCTACTCTGCTGGACAGGACACGGTAAAAAAAAAAAAAAAAAAAAAGAACAGACCTCGCCATGGTCGACCAAAGAAGTTGAGTGCACATGCTCAGCGTCATATCCAGAGGTTGTCTTTTGAAAATAGACATATATGTGCCACCAGCATTGCTGCAGAGGTTGATGGGGGATCAGCCTGTCAGTGCTCAGACCATATGCTGCACACCGCATCAATTGGTCCACATGGCTGTCATCCCAGAAGGAAGCCTCTTCTAAAGATGATGCACAAGAAAGTCCATAAACTGTTTGCTGAAGAGAAACAGACTAAGGATGTGGATTAGTGGAACCATGTCCTGTGGTCTATTTGGTTCTGATGTTGTCAAGCATGTGTGGCGACAACCAGGAAAAGGAGTACAAAGAGAAGTGGGGTTTTGCTTGTATTCAGTCATGGTGGTAGGAGTTTCATGGTTTAAGGCTGCATGAGTGCTGCCAGCTGTGGGGAAACTATTGTTCATTTAGGGAACCATGAATGCCAACATGTGCTGTGCAATACTGAAGCAGAGCATGATCCCCTCCCTACGGAAACTGGGTCTTCATGGAGGAGTGGAGGAGGAATCCAGTGGCGACCTGTGAAGCTCTAGTGAACTCCATGTCCAAGAGAGTTAAAGCACTGCTGGAAAATAATGGCGGGAGCACAATATATTGACACTTTGGGCACAATTTGCACATTTTCACATAGGGGTGTACTCATTTGTTACAAGTGGTTTAGCCATTAATGGCTGTGTGTTGAGTTATTTTGAGCGGACAGCAAATTTACACTGTTAGCCAGGCTTTACACTGTCTACTTTACATTGTAAGGGGTGCACTCACTTGTAAGATGCTGTAGACAGACAGACAGACAGACAGACAGACAGATAATTTTATTTTATATTTAAGAGTACAAAGAAGTTGCATATTTAAATTAATATTGCAGTACCAACAAATATTTTTCGTTCTGTCTTTTTAAGTTTGTGTAAAATTACAGACGGCTTCCGTTATTTCTGCTTGAACTGTTGCAATGCAAAGTGTGGCAAATTTAGAGAACTGAAAAGGACAAAGGAGTCCTGGCTCTGCTGTGCTTCACATAAGTTGCCATGACAAGCTACAACATAATGAAATGGATAGTGGGTTACATCTTAAGATTCTTCAGCATTCTAATCTCTATTTACAACCAGCTTTCTCTCTGCAGATGAACTGAATTTATAAAAGGATGATGTTTTTTTCTTAAACCAAGCCAGACCAAAAGTCCCCTTTGAAGAGTAAATTACGATGGAAGCAAAAGCTATTTTGAGTCAGAGTGGGTCAGAGTGTCTTACTCTCCTATATTCATTTAATTGTGACTTTAATGGGACACTTAGTCTGTTGCTATCTGAGTGCACTCATTGATTGCCTGCCGAAATTCAGGAGAGTGGGTGTGTCTGTTTGTTTTGGCTTACTAATGGACACCGTCTCAGCATGCACCTCAGCCGAAGGCGAGCGGCAGAGCAAACAGAGAGAAAAGAAAGAAAGAAACTCTGGCAGAGAAGAAAGGAATATAAAAAAGTATAAAAAAATCGATGAATCACATTTTTGTTTCAGCGACTCAGGTAGAGTGAAGGAAGAGGACAATTCAAAGTAATAATTACACCAGACCTGATAAGACCTTGCATATCAGACAATTTAAATGCAATTACATTTTTTCTGCCTATTCTAATATCTTATAATCATTGCTCTTAGCCATCAGTTAATTCTACAGTAAATTATTCACAGTTATAACCAAACAACCACAGATAAATTGGCATCTCACAGTGATTAGATAGGGACATTGGACAGAGAATTTAATGCAAAGTTATATAAATTTATAAAAATATAACATGGCTTTAGCATTGTTGCTGCTGTTTGATATTTGTAGTGAGAAGGGGCCTCAAGCCGCTGTCTCTCGGGACAGATAAGGCAGTGAAGCCTGCACTCTGTGGCCAGCAGGGTATAATTACATTTTCCTGTGGGGCACCTCTGCTGCACCAACTCAGCCATATAGAGGGGAGAGATTGAAATCTGATTGCACTTACACACAGCAATCAAATGTTCACACATCAACAGTGAACGTGCACACACTGTGCACCTCAGTCTGTGTCCAGCACAAACACAGAACCACATTCTGAATCAAATGCACGGGCAAGTAGTTGTCGTTTGTCCGACGGGCCGCTGACTATTTTGCTCTGTCTCTGCAGGCGTCTCCTAGAGGAGTGTCGGAAAGAAGGCATTGTCAAAAGACCCCTTTAGTCTCTCTTTTGCTAGAGCTGATGGGAGCAGAAACACAAATTTCAAATCCCCTAAAGCCACCTCATCACAGGATGCGTTAATAGCTTTTCATATATTCAGATGAACGGGGATTCTGTGCTGCTTACTCTCAAACGGCATTCAATAGAGTCTAAAGAGTCTCTCTATGAAAGTGAATAAATAGTGCAACAATAGATGTTGAATAGCAGGTTTGTCTCAGAAATTAATGATGAATTTCAGCCCTACAAAGTGTTGAAACATTTTTATTTTAGGACATCCTAATAATCAAGCAGCCTAATTTATCATTTAAGCACCTACTACTTACTATTTATTTCACTGCAAGCTTTGTGAATATTTTAAAACATCATCATTTATTTTGCATAAGGAGCTACAGTTTATGGAAGAAACAGAAGACCACTGCAAAAAAAAATTATATCCATAAAATATATTTGCAAAATAAAAAATGAGGCAGGTCTCAATCCAATCCCAGGTACGGGCTTAAGTCCTGATATCAGTATTTCAAAATGACCCATACTGAATCTTGCTGCACAGAGCCTGCATGTTTTCTTTTCGTGTCCTCTTTCTCCATCAGTGTAAAAACATCCATTGTTTGACCTTTGCATCCCTACCTCTTGGCCAATAACCACTAGAGTTGGAACCTCCAAGCCCCCGACACCACAAAGATTAATTTTAAAATTTCTAAAACATAATTTCATTTTATTAAGTTCTAAAACATAAAAAGGGGAAAGTTGATAACTGACTATTGCCAGAGATTTGGTTGAACTTTTTTATATAGAGGTTTTATAGGCCAGCATGGCCAATGCCTGCATAGATAGATAATACAACAATATAACAACTTTAAAATGGAAATTGTTAATGTTAAGAAAGTTTTGAATAAGGCTGTGACCATATTTAAAGGTAAAACATGTTCAAATCATTTTGGAGTAAATTTTGATATTTCCACAACCCAGTGTCCCAGCTGTGCTGCTGTTGGGAAAATCTCCTCTTATAAACAGAGATTCCTCCAACTTTCATTTTATATAATGTACTGTGTTTGGGCTGATTGGATGCTACAAGTAGCCATTTGGACGTCAGCTGATTTTTCGCCAGTACCAGTGATGTTTACATTCAGCTCCATGCTGTTTCAGGAGAGTAATTCAGTGCAGAGCGTGCTGTGTACCTTATTGCTGATTCAAATTCTGTACGTTGACATAAAGATTGGATTTGGATGGGTTTTTTTCTTCACTGTAGCTACATGATACACTTAAATGTTCCCAAAATAGCAGAGTTTCGTCATAGATAGGAGTCCTCTCTGTTTTGTTTTGGTGTCATTTTTTAAAATTGCGCTACAGAAAGCTGCATTGTGGATTTAGTTCCACACAAAAACTATTCTGCATGTGTTCAGGTATAAAACAACACTATATTACTTTAGTACACGTGAATACCGAACCGCTAGGGCTGTACCACATATATTCGGTACATGTACTGTCACACCCCGATTGGATGGGTACTAAGTGGGTCTGGTCTCTCAATAGGCTGCTAGTATAGGACCCACTTGCACTAAATAAGAACTGTATCGCCTATGTAGGTCTTAGTTGGCTCTCAAATTGGTTTTAATAAAATGAGTTCAAACTCTGCAATACATTAAGTACACATGTGGGTCCCACTATATACCCAGATTTCTCTTATATTGAACTTGTAATCTTATTCCCTTCCTATATGGGGCCCATTTGTAAATGTGGGTTAGGTCTTTGTCATGTACCCGCTCTACTCTCTGGGAGAGGGCTCTGTAGAGTGCGATTAAACACCCGTCATTAACTTTTTCTTATATTCAAAACATCTAAACCAAGGCAGTAAGTTTATGCAGCAGGAGAACAACATGTAGTGCAATTTTTGTGTGCATAGAATTAACTGCAACCACTCAGAATTATGTTACAAACCATAATCACCAATAGGTCATATCAAAATAGAGAGTAAACATGTTAATGTAAACATTAGCTGAGTACTAAGGCAAGCTACTTAGCATGGACACATGGAGTCGGATGTAAGCATGTTGAAGACAGTAGCTTTAAATATTGGGTCAGATATATCTTTAGAAACAAATGATAAAGCTCTGTCTGTTAAAATGTCAGAAAAGTACAACGATTAACCCTGTGTTGAAGCCGTATGTTGACGCTGACCTGCAGAAACTCTGATTAGGACCAAACATCAGTCGCTATCAATAAGAGAAAGGGAAGAACAGGAGAGACTGCAGCATCCAGAACATCCTTTGGCAATGTGTTACTGAGTTACAAGCATATAGTTGGCCTTAATTTTATCAACGTTAATGAAGAATTAAATTTTGTTCTGAATCCTGATGTCTATCCTAAATGTCTTGAATCGGTATGAATAGGAAAGAATCTTGATTGACACATTCCTGTAAAAATGATTTAGAATGATAAAATGACTTATCTATAGACAGTTTAGACGCAGGAGGATAGAAAATGAATAAGGTAGACAAAGCACTTCTGAACAGCCGAAATACGGTCTAATGGGGACGTTAGATTTAGGCCCTTTAATTTTAGGTTGTGGTAAAATGAGCAGACATTAGCGCTGCCCAGATATCCTGCAGTGTCACCTTGACTGTTGATATCTGCCACAACACTGCCCCCTGGCCAGGGGAGGAGGCCCAGCTGACAACAGGTTTGTCAATAGCACTTTGAGGGTGGAGATTGGGGGAACATGTTCTCTGCCTTTGACAACAGCTACAGCGTGCAGCATTAGCATACAATACATATTCATGTGTGTTTCCCTTTGACTGCATCAAGCAGCCCTCTTGCGCATTTTGAGCCAATTTTACAATCAGCAAGTCGAGCACCTCATTTTTTCCAGGAGTCCCACAGGCCTCTTGTGTATTCTCAACACGGCTGCTGCACAACACATCAACAGGTCTCAAGGTCATCACCTCCTCTTTTTGTCCACATGTTTGCATGTGTTATGGCGCTTTGAGTGTTAAAAATAGTGAGGGAACAATAAAATTGAGAAAATAGGTGATGGTAAATGGTGATGTGTAGTGCATGAGCATAATTGTATGCAGCGTGAGCATATTAGATGCATGTGTGCAACTAATTTAGTGCAAGTCAGTGGCTGTGATTTTATTTCTTTTCCCATAACACTGGCAAGGGTAACCAAACAATTACGTCTGGAGAGTGTGTGAGCACAAATAGGTCCATCTGGGTGCAGAGTGTAGCGTGCAGTTGCAGATTCGATATGTGTGGGGACTAGCTTACAGGTAGAGTAGGTTGGAGCACCCTCCTTCAGTCCACTGACATTTCAGTGAGAAAAGAGGCCAGTTGATGTGGGGTCAGAGCTTCCATGATTGGTTGGAATAAATAATGAATGCCTGAAGAACAGATCACTAAAGTGTCTTGTCTTTCCATCCATCCTTCCATCTTTGCATTCATTCATCCATCCATCATGAGCATTACAGGCAGCATTCAGGGGGTTGTTCAGATGCTTCCGTCATAAATATTTCAGCCGTTAGGTCAGCACTTACACCCTCCTCTCATCCACTGCTCCTAACCGCCACCGCTTGGTGATGACACAGCCTTTTGACCCATAAAGCTGTTGACAAAACACTGATAGTGATTACAATCACTGAGACCAGCTGTCAGTAGGGCGGCAGCACCTGCAACTGTTGAAATGGCGGCTCTTGAATGAACGCTGACTGGTGGATACCTAATTGGCTTCCAAAAAAAGGTTGCCACTAGATAAAATATTCCACAAAGGACTGCTCCTGACTTTAAAAGTAGTAACATTTTACTTTTGTTCTTTTTGCTGTAATTTAATAAGAATTATATTAGATAATTGCTGCAGAATGTAAAACAGGAGGATGCACAAAACACCAAGACAGGCAAAAGAACCACTACACCTTACTGACTTGCTTAGCTGAATAAACTGCAACCTGATGATGCAGTTTAGTAAAACCAATGGTATATGCAAAAACATAACTTGCAAAGAGTTGCTTAAAAACCAAGCAAAGAAATAGTTCATGTTGACAGGGTCTGTCTCTGAAACTCCAAACTTCGTCCACAAAACAAACAGGCGCATAACCACTCGCTGCTCTGACTCAGAGCCAGATCCTGTGGAGCATCCTTTAAAAAGAGGTCTGATCTCTTTTAGCCCAATGAGCAGCCCTGTTAGCGACATGCATAAATCTTAAAGGCGAACAGAATAGATCAGAGCATTCAAGTGTAAACTAGGGCAAAGCTCCAGCACGGTACCTTCTTGATACGCTACCCTAGAAAGAAGCAAGTCCTGCAGAGGACCAGGATCCTGCATGTTGGGGGGGGAGATACATACACATGCTGCTATATGCCAGCTGTTATAAACGGACATTAACGATCAGATATTTATGCACGCACCTGTTTGGCTAGGCTATACCATCCGCTCCCGTCTGCACTGTTCCGATCTGGTCCGTTTGTGCTGGCAAAGTGATGAGCGAGTCTCACCCCCCACACAGCCCGGTGCAGACAGCTCACTGTTATGGATGCACTGACAAGTGAAAGGAGGGAGGCGTGGTTTCACATGAGATAAATAAAAGAGGGAGGTAGAGAGGGAGGAGAGAGGCTCCCTCAATCTACAATTCAATTTTGCCCTCACTCTCTTTTCAGCGCTGGTTTGTCCTCTTCTTTTAGCATACTCTCTCTGTTTTTAAGCACTCCCTCTCCTTTTTTTCCATTTCCCTTACTGCATGTTATTTATCAATGGTTTCCATTAGTTTGACTCTTTCTTCTTCTGTGTTGCTTCCTGTTTATTCTTTCTCCTTGTCGCATTTTCCTCTTCCTCTTTAGGCTTTTTGGGCTCTCATTCATGAGCAAACATGCTGCAGAGTTGCGTGTGTGTGTGTGTGTGTGTGCGTGTGTGTGTGTGTGTGTGTGTGTGTGTGTGTGTGTGTGTGTGCAGACACTGAACCAGGGCAGTTTTGGCCATCTGTTGGAGCCTGTGAGCCTTACCTATTCACAGTCTCATTAAGGCAGAGGCACACAGAGGAGCAAAATGAAAGGAATGGGAGGTAACGAAGGATCAATCTTTAGGCTACAGGGCTGAGGATGGAAAGCACAGCGTGGCAAATACACTCACACACACACACACACACACACACACACACACATTCACAGTATATCTGTCAGACTGGCACCTCTGAAGATAGCTGGCATGGGCACGGCTGCTCAATGGGTTCAAGCAGCGAAGGGGTTTTGGCTCACATTGCACAAGCATGCGGACAGAAACGAAATGCACACCTAAATCAATTTGTACCGAAACACACAGAAGTTAAAATTCTTGTGTTCAACACACACGCATACACACACATTCTTTCACACACATAAAAAAATCAAAGAAGCCACTTTCCTTAACAAAACAGTACTGTCAAAATGGATAAACCTGCTAATTTAAATGGACAAGTCAATGGAGAACAAGGGACATTTTAAAAAGTCCCTTCTTCATAGCAAACCTAACCATTTTCTTGCCCAGTTTAAGCCAGGTATTTCTCCTGAGTGGGGGTGACACCTCCTATTCCTGACCAGAAGGGAGAGGTGCGATGGAGGGTAGTAGAGGGCAGAGCCATCCATCTCTGTCTGCTCTAGCAGTCCCATGATGGATGCGCCTGTTTATCCCTCTCTGCAGGTTATTTAGATGCAGTCACAGCCAGAAAGATTAGTGATGGGAAACTTCTGCATCTCTTTGCCTCTCCTCCCACCTCGTCTAATCAATAATACTCTTATCTATAATCAGCATTTTGATGCATTTCTCCATGGAAATATGAAAAACTTAGAAAAAAGAGAGTAATTGTCAAACTCCTCTCGTTGTTTTCAATTACAGTGTCTGCATCAGTGGGGCTAAACAGGTTATTTGTGTCACTGTCACCATGTTGTTCAGAGAGAAAATAAAAATCAAACAGCATTTTTCTGACCATGATTGTTTCACACAAAGGCAAAACAAACTGTTAAGTCAATTCCAACCACAAGCGCTTCATAATACGGTGTCTTGCAAAGTATTCATGCCTCTTCAACTCACATTACAACCACAACCCTTAATGTACTTCATTGGGATGTTATCTGACAAACACAATGTATTGCATAATTGTGACCAAGGAATAATGTTGTAATGCTTTCGTTATTTGCAAATACAAATCTGAAAAAATGCAGCATTTGTATTTAAGCCTTTTCTCTGATGCCCCCCAGTAAAATCCAAATAGTAAGAACAGCATTATTCCGAACCAGGTAAATGGAGAGGGGAGCTGCAGAGATCCACGGCTCTGCTAGGAGAAGCTGTAAAAAAATATGTTTAAGGCTTGCAACAAGAGAGCATAGCAAAGAGGTAGAAGAGGATGCTTTAGTCAGATGAGACCTAAATTGACATTTCTGATCTATGTACAAAACAGTCTAATTACAACAACCCTATAGTGAACCATTATGGAGGCAGCATGCTGTAGGGATAGTTTTCGTCAGTGATGACAGGGAAGCTGGTCAGAGTGGTTGGAGGGACCAAAATAAAAAGAAAACATGTCAGAGGCTGTAACAGACCTGATACTTGGGCTGAGTTTCACCTTTCAGCAGAACAAGAGCCAGAATCATAAAGCCAGTGCAATAGAATGGTTTAGACAAAAGTAATATTTTTATGTAAGAATGGCCTAGTCAAAGCCCAGACCTAAACCCAATTGAATATCTGGTTAGACTTGTGAGACAAGTGTCCCCCCCCCCCCCCCCCCCCCCCCCCCCCCCCCCCCCAACCACACAAAACACACACACTCTTGTTTTTGCTATATGGGTTTGAGGGCCATGTGTTTACTCCCATTGACTTCCCCATTGATTTTCAGTCATTTTCAACCCTTTCTATGCCCTACCCTGACAATAACCGTAAACCAACCCATTACCAGTGCATGCCTAACCCTAACCTTAAACCCAACTAATTCACACCTTAGTCCTAAACCTAACCCTTAGCAAAATAGGTCGTGAGGGCCAGCAAAATGTTCTCACTTTGGTACAAACGGCCCTCAATTTTGGGGTAAATCGGGGAAAATGGTTCTCACTGTGATGCCAAACACACACACAACACACCACACACCCCACCACACACAACACACCACACCACACACACACAACACACCACACAGAAAAACAAAAAACTACTCATGTAATTCAGCTGATAACCAAATGAATAAAGGATTTAACAATGCCCTATGAGCATGCAGAATATGCTGGTTTGCAATATAACATTAGAAATTATCAGTAAAACTATTTATTCTGTGGAGGTAATGGTAGCTTGCCGTTTTGGTAAAGGCACAACCCAAATGACTTGCAGCTGTAATTGCAGTGAAGGGTGATTTTAATAAGTATTTTCCCTCTCCTTAACAATTAAGTGCTAATTGAGTTTGTCTATCTCATAAAATACCAAAGAAATACGTTGATGCGTGTGGTTATAATGTGGAAAGATGTGGAAAGGTCCAAGAGTTCTTAAAACCTTTGGCGAGGTACTGAAGTGGATTGAGACTCTTGTAATACTTATGGTAAAGCTTCATCAAACATAAAGTAAAAAAAAATGATTAACTTCTCCAATGTATGCATATATTAGTCATAGAGGAGCTATCTCGCAGCTTTAACATGCCGGATTACAGACAATACCCCAGGGAAAGCCATGTTTTTCCAGACCAGCGCTAACGCACCAACACAGGATCCCAGTGACACCACTTAAGCACATGGTTTATTCATGCTCACTCTCTCTCGGCCCCTCTCAAACGCACTTAAAGCTGTGTCATGCCACTGACTTCTAATTGGGCTCAACACAGATCAAGAGATGTGTATTCAATCAAATCAATCATGAATAGGGCAACTTTTCTTATGCAGCTGGAATTTACGTAAACATATCATCCCCGTGAGAAAAGTAATAAAAGACCTCCATAAACACCATAAAACACAAAAAGGGAAATGCAAAAGAGAAATCAAATGTCTCAATGTTTTCAAAGTAAAATATTCACAGATTAACGCCACTGATAGTCCAGACCTTTGGAAACATATTTTGCTTTTCTGTTTTCTGCCTGATTGAATACAAAGTGGGAGAGACCTTGTGAACAACCCTTTGCATGATAATGTCAGGGAAGGTGCATAAATAAAAATGAAGAATGTGTCCTCAGATGGGACAGAAAGGCACCCATGTCCTATCAGGCTGCGATCTTGTCCTTGCTTTGAAGTATGTTGTAACAAATGAATTTGTTCCTTCTCTTGCACTTTGTGGGCTAATAAAAACATCCACTGTCAGTTGGCTGCATAAAGAGGAAAGAACTCCCTGCAAATGAGGCAGACCACCTCAATGCCTTCTTTTCACTGGCTCACTATCTATGAAAGTTTTACTCCTAATATTTTTGTAACATGGACTAGTTGGTTCAAGGCTGACTTCTCCTCATCGCCATTGAACAGGTATACACTGCCCCCACTTGAGACTATAAATCCCTTGTTGAATGTATACGTCACCATGACTACATTATGGTGAGAAACAGACCTGGTGAGATGAAGTCCCTGAAGCTGACAATGTAAGGCCTCAAGGACACAGGATAGGCAGAACTGAGGAGGAGAGAAGTCCTTGTACTGTGGATCCCTCTTGTGAAAGAGTGAAAACATGGGCTGTGGCAGGTTCCCATCTACCCTCTGAGTGTTTTACTTCAGGCAGGCAGACACATATCTGGGCTTCTTGTTAAGCAGCGTGCATTTAAGGAAAATGTCCCAACCTACTAAAGACACAGCTATCACAGCATTAAACATACATCCAGGGTCAAGGTTTTACTAACCAAAAATGATGGCCATATTCATATGTCCCAGTAAGCACAATGTATTGGACAAGGTGAAGAATTTACCAAATCAAATATTGCAGTAATTAAAGTTGTTTCGCTGTCAAAATTTCTTTAGAGCTGAAAAAGACTTTTAAATATTTGTTTCTCTTATTAAAGTGGCTCACGTCCTTCACGGTTTCTTGTTAATTCCATATGAACCCAAAACACTATTTTCATTTTATTTGTACTCGATTTTAAAAACAAAAGTAAATTAATTATCTGGTGTTTAAACAAGAGGCAGGGTGCAAACCCTGGACAGGTTGCTAGTCCATCACTAGGCGACCCGGAGACATACAAGACAAAAAAACATGCCCAGACACACACTCACTCCTAAGGCACATTTAGAGAGACTAATTAACCCAACATACATATGTTTGGATTTTATGGAGTAAGTCAGAGTGCCTGGAGAGAACCCACGCATGCACAGGGAGAAGATGCAAACTCCATGCAGAAAGATCCAAAATTAGGCTGCAAGGACACAGCACTACCAACTGCACTCCCATGCAACCCATGTTTCTGATCATCAAAACAATTTTAATATTAGACCAGGGGGTTCAAATGACAATTTCAGCTATTGAGGGAATGAAATTATCCAAACAAATTGGCCGTAAATGAAAAAGGAATCGCTCCCTAAACCTACTAAATGGTTAGGCACCTTGGTCGCAACAACAGCCTTCAATATTTTGTGGTAACTGGCGATGAGTCTTTAACATCACTGTGGATAATTTCTGCTCCACTGTTTGCAGAATTGTTTGTACGCCTTTTAGATTATGCAGCCAAAGGGGCATAGTCTGCAACTGTATAAGACACAGTGCTGAGCTCTGGGTTGCAATCCTCATGCAGGCGGTCTGTTCAGATTCATTCAGTGCTTTAAATTCAAGCACAGTTATTGTGTACCGTCCTAACACCATTTTATTTTGTTTAAATTTTTCCCGGGGCTCCTTTTAACATTTCTTGGAAAAAAAGGAAATTCAATTTACGAAAAGGGATGTCTTCACCCTGTGTGCAACCACAGCCATGTGCTGCGGGCCCCCAAATTTTCCCTTTTTTGTACTCCCGCATTACCCCTAAAGTTCATTTTTTTAATTCCCCGGGTTTTTCAAACCCTCCCAAAATGTGGTTTGGTTGAATTTTGGTTTGGGGGGACATTCAAAAAGAACCTTTTTTTGGGAACCCCTTTAAGTTTGATCCCCAAGGGTGAAATAAAGGTTAAGGGTAAAATCATTGGGAAAACAAATAAGGGTTTTGTTTCGGGAAGAAGGGGAATTAAAGGTCAATGACTTTTTTCCAAAAATTTTTTCAATCCACGGGGTTTTCCCCGGGTTTTGGTTGTTTCATTATTGGGTTTTTTTTTTTACAAAATTACTGGCTTTTTATGTTCCCCAAGGGGTTTTGGGGGGGGGCCAATTTATTTAATTCCTTTGGGGGCCAAAAGGTTTTTCAATTATTATTTTGGGGGGGGTTTTTTGTTTGGGGAATTTTTTCCCAGAATTTAAAAGGGTTTTAGTTGTTTCCCCTTAGTTTACTGGGGTTTTTTACCCTTCCATCGGGGTTTAAAGCAAAAATCTCAAAAGTGTTCCCTCCATCCTTGAAATTTTTGGGGGGGGGTTCCTTTGGGGGCAACCAAACCCGTCGGGAAAAAAAGGATTTAATGCCCCGGGGTTTTTAAAGGGGGGTTAAAATTTGCGGACCTTCCGGGTTAGGTTGGGGGCCGGTTAAAACTCCTGTTACTCGGCCCGATTTAAAACTGGGTTCACGCCCTTTTCCTTGGGGTCGGTGCCCCCAATGCCCGGGGGTTGGGCCCGGGAAAAGACGGGAAAATTTGGCGGTTTTTATTTTTGGAAATCTTTCAAAAGGCCCCGAGTCCCTGGCCCCCTTTTTGGGGGTTAAACTAAAAACCCCTTAAAAACATGACACAACTTTTTTTTAACCTCTTCCCGCCCCCTTCCCAAGGGGATTTGGGGGCCTCTTTAAGCTCTGGGCTGCCCTAACTCTGAGACGAAAACCCTTGGGTTCGGTGCCCCAGTTTTTCATCGGGTGACTCCTTAAAAAAGTATCTACTTTTTTTCCTTTTTCCCACTGACCACCCCTAAAAACCCATAAAAAGGGGGGTGGGGGGGCCAAAAAGAAAGACTTAGACCAAGATTTTTCATTTTTTTCCCGTTTTTTGGGGCAGGATTCAAACTTTGGTTTTTTGTTTTTCTTTTTCTCTATTCACCCTTTTTTCTTTTATTGGTTTCTTTGTATATTAGTGGGGGGGGGAAATTTAAAAGGGTGTGAAATAATAAAAAAGGAGTGTTTTTTGGGGGAAAAAACCCCTTTGGGTTTTAGGACCTTTTCCCAAACCCACATTTTCAATTGAAAAAATTAAATTCCCAAATTTCCAAATAAAATTGGTGCCAAATTTGGGGCCAATTTTGGCAAAGTTAGGGGTCCGGGGCCGATTGTTTAAAAGGAAAACCAGGGGGGGGTTTTTGGGGTTTTAATTGTTTGTTGTTGCCCCCCACCAAAACTGGGGCCCCAAAAGGCACGAGGATGCCCCTGGTAGATTAAAATTTTTTGGGGTTTAAAAAATTGGTTCAGTCTTTTGGGAACCGGGAAGTAAGAGGTTTTTGGGGTTTTTTAAACATCTTTTTTTTTTTAGGGGGGAAATTTTTTTTGGGGCCCCTTTAAAACCTCTTTTCCTTAGGCCCAGAAAAATTTAAAAATCCTCAAAATTTTTCAAAATCCAATCATCCCCCAGGCCCTTTTTTGTTATTGTTTACAAAAAAAAACCTTTTCGGCAAATGTACAAGTTAAAAGAAAGCCTTGTAAATTTATGAGTGGGGCATTTTTGGGAAAATAGACCCTAGGGCTTAAGAGGTCAATTCTCTTAGAATGGGCCGTGATGTGTTCCCTTTGGGGCCCTTTTTAGCCCACATTTGTGTTAAAAAGAGATTTTTTTTAAAAGGGAAAGTTTTTTGATTTTTTCAGGTCTGGCAGTTTAAGGCCTGGATGGGGGTTATTAAAATTTTAACAATTTGATTAAAATCCCGGGGTTAAACCCCTTTTTTTTAAAAAAACAAAAGGGGAAATTTAAACTTTCTCCAACGGGCAAAACCCTGATTTGGGTTTGGATAGCTTTTTCTTTTCCCCGGTAAAAAATTAAATGACCCTTTTTTCAAAAATTTAAACCTTTTTAATTAGGGTACTCTAAATTTTTTTTTGGGCCCGGGTTTTTTCAATTTAAATGAAAAATACTTTTTTGGTACCACTTTATCTTAAATTTCAAAGGAGGGTTTTTTAAGAAGCGGGAGGAAGCAAAAAAGGCTGTAAGAGGATTTTTAAAAAATAAAACTTTTTTCAAATTTAAACCCAACTCTGATCATCATCTAGGGGGTTTTAAAAGGTTTCCCAAAGAAGTCAAAGTTTTGGCCAAATTTTGCTTTTTTAAAACGTTGTGAGTTTAAAAATATCTTTTGGGTATTTGAAATTTTTGGGTTTTTTTGGAAATCTCACAGTTAAAGTTAGGGTCTACTTTTAGTAAGGATATTAGGTTTACGAATAATTATGGGTCTAACTGTGGGTAGGACACAACAAAAATATCCAACAATTAAGATCTAATTATATCTTCACTAAAATTGTAATACTGGGAACCATTTTTCCACTTTAACAAGTGGAAAACATTTATTACATATTATGTCCTCTGAAACACTGGTGCTGGGAATAATAACCCATTTTAATGTTAGTAAACATTTAGCTACAGCTGAGAAAAATCTCATGCTGTGACGTACAGTATGTAGAACTCACACAAGAACTGAAATGAGCTGGACAGAATAAAACCTATCTGTCGCTGAAGACAAACAACATAAATGATCAATAGTCAAACATGAAAAGTTAATTCAACCTGACAGTTAGAAGCTGACAGAAAAGGAAACTTTGGCAAAGAAAAACTGTAGACTAATTGGATCCGTCACAGAGACAAACACACACCCACAGAGACACACTCTCGTACACACTTTGTTCCCATCCGTCTGTTCTTGAACTCTGCAGAGGTTGGGAAGTGTTGGCAGACCGTGGGATCTACGGATCAAAGAGCAGCCCCCCTGCCGAGGACTGCAGTCCCAAGGAACACAAGCCGCTATGGGCCAGAGCCAGCATCACATCCCCGGCTAATTAACTAAAACCCCTTTGACACCATGTTATTTGCATTCCTGATGTACAGCACTCAGAAAGTATCTGCTTCACATATTAAATAGGAGGTTTGTGGATTTGCCGAAAAAGGCACCCCAGTGTTTTCAGCACAAATGCATTTGTAATCACTTTAAACACTGTGAGAACAACTACACAGAGAAGATTAAGGTGAATATAAAACTTAATTAAACAAAAGACTTGTGTGGACTTGATTGCTCTTTACTTTAATACAGATTGGCACATGTAGTGTAATTTTGAGGCACACCACACGGCACAACGAAAGACCCCCAAGTTTTGAGTGCTCTCAAGTGTAGCCTTTCGATTTCGCCACTCACTGAAGTGAAAGAGCAGTGTGAATTATAAATCAACCAGCCTTAAAGGAGTATGTAGATCAGCAAGGAGTCGTGTTTGGTGTCCTCAATAATTAATCACTTGTTTGCTACTACTGAGTGGACCTTGCTTCTTTATTGTGTGCCTTCATGTCTGCAAACAAACACTGCCAGGCATGCAATCAGGAGCTGCCAGGATGTGAGCGGAGTTGAAGAAGAGGGGGGGGGGCTAAAAAGAAGCTAAAAAGAAGGGCCAGGTTATAAAGCACCAACCCTAAATTTGAACATATAGAAAGAGTATGTTGCAACCTATCAGATATGGCTGTGCATCTAAAGTGACACACCAGGCAAGGAGAGCATTAACACAAAAAATGTATAAAACTCTGGAGGGGAAGCAGAGATCCACAGCGCAGGTAGGGGAATCTATCTATTAGTCACATACTATAAAGCTGGCCCTTGTGGAAGAGGATCAAGCAAAAACCTGTTGTAAAAAAAAAAAAATCAGGAAAAGAGAATAACTATTTTTGCCGTTTTCACAAGCCATGCAGGGGACATAGCACACAGGTGGAAGGCGGTGCTCTGGTCACATCAGCAATGAACTTACGCTCAACATTACCCTGAACACACCAACCCCTTGGTGAATCATAGTGGTGGTAGCAGCTTGATATGTTACATCAGGGACCAGGGCATTTAGATAGAATACTATTCAGGTGTTAGAATGGCCCAGTCCAAGTTCAGACCAAAATCCATTTGACAATCTGTCGCAAGACTTGAAAGTTGATATTCAAAGATACTCTCCATTCAATCTGACTGAGCTTGAGCTATTTTACTAAAAACAATGAGCAAACATTTTACTCTTTAGATCTGCAAAGTTGTTCTTTCTACCTACCTACTTCCCCCAAAAACAATTATTTGTAAAAGATTTTAGAAAACCATGAGTTTTTTTCCTTTTACTCCATAGTTATTAATTGCTTGGAGTTGGTGTATGCAAATATAATACATTGACCATTATCATCATAAAGTGGCAAAATGTGAAAAAAACTTTCCGAGGTATGAATTTTATTGGAAGGCACTGTATGTAAACACACATTCACCTATTGATGTATACAGAGCTGCAGGATTCCTCAACCCTTGGACCACTTACTGCCAACAGGATCTACAGTCAGAATGACACCTGTACAGCATATTCATGAAGTTTTCTGTCTGTCCATTGCATTCTAAAGCACTGTGGGAAGGACATGTTTTCCTTACCACAGGCCTGTGGCCATGTTTTCATAGGTTCTCCAAAACAGCCAACTAAGCAGACTACAGTCAAGAGGAAGGATGAAGCAGCTCCTCCCTCTAGCCTGTGAGGAGTAAAATGATGAATTGTGTAAAATCTTATTTGGCAGCTCATATAAAAAAAAACAGAGATTAAGCAAGCAACACAAAAGCCAGAAAAAAAGCTGATGCAGCTGGAGCAGAGGAGGGCCCACTAGAGAGAGGCCCCTGTCTGTCTTTCTGTCTAACTGTTACACCTCTCCCCTTAATGAGCTGTCTGAATTGAAACAGGAGAAATACCAGTACAATAAATTACCATGCTTATTTCTTCTTGTTCGTCTCCCCTTAGACATGGTTGAGTAATTTTTCTAACTGGACTCACATCATCCAGAATGAAAATCACATACTACAATCTGCTAGGCTATTTACATAACTACATTTGATGTTTCCAGCCAAACGGGTAAAACGTTTTTTTTCTACAGTTAATTAGATTTTGGAATTAGTTTTTCTAACAATAAAACAGAAAGGAAAAAAGGATGGTTTCTCTTCTGCCTGGAATAGAAAATATTCCCATTTGGAAGTAACAAGATAAAATTGTGTATGAAGCTAATTGCGTGGCAGCAGTGGCAAAATTAGAGCTGGAGAGGAAATTTATTTTTGCAGTAAGGAACTAATACTTAGCTTGAGTCTATTTAGCATGCTTGCTGTGAAGCGCTCACTCGGACATGGCGAACCTCATTAAGATAGAGCAAAGTAATTCACTTGAGGAAAAGAGCCAATTCTTCATATCTCTCTTTTCTTCTAGAGATTTAAAGACAAACTGAAATTAGGTGCTGAGGGTATGGAGAAACTAAGGTAGACCTTTTGTTCTGCTCTTGTCCTGACATATTTAATGTAGATTAAGGAGTCAATGGTGAGAAAATAACCTTAAGCTACCATTAAACTAATGTTGACATAATTAGAGAGCAAGCTGAGCTTCATACAAGTCAACTCTGGATAAAACTATCAGAAATTGGAGATATAAAGTAACTTCCAAAAGGATTCTTACCCTTTGAACTGTTTCACATTTGTTAATGTTACAACTAATAGTTTCTATGCATTTAGTTTATTTTATGTGATAGAAGTAGTACATAATTGCAAAGTAGAATGGAAATGATCCATAGTAATGATATATCTTAATTTTTACAAGGAAAAAACTGAAAAGTGCAGTATGCATTTATATGCAGCTCCCCTGAGTCAGAATTTTGTAGAACCAGGTTTGACTGCACCTACAGCTCCATGTCTTTGGGCTATGTCTCCAACAGATGTACATATATAGGAAAAAAACTTAAGGTCAATCAGATTGGATGGGGAAAGACCCTGAACATGCTTGTGTTTGCTACACATCCTCAAAAGGATGTAGATCTGGACTTTGAGTGGTCACGATCTAATACCTGAGTACGCTTTGATTTAAAACTGGATAGCCAAATCCAGTCCTCTGGACCTGCTTGCTTTAGATGTTCCCCTGGTTAAACATACTTGAATCAGGTAAATGTTTCTGTCATGATTTGTGGGTGTTTTTGGTTTCTTCTTCTTCTTCTTATTATTATTATTAGTATTATTCTTGATAGATTTTGAATCATGCTTCTGGTCATGCTTTAGTTTTTGTCTTCTTGTTTTGTCAAGTTAGGTTTTTTTGGATCTGGTTATGCTTTAGCTTCATGTTTTTCTAGTTATTTTTCTATTAGTTTGTATCCTTGGATTTCGGTTCTGCTCTAGCCACGTTTTGTTTTCTCCTGTCAATCAACTTTATTCGGTTCAGCTGCACCTAGCTAATCTGTCTTCTTGCTTCACGTGGTTCACGCTCCATAAATACACACCTGTTCTGTTACTCATGGCGGAAACATTTTCAGATCATGTCACCTTGTGTTTCGGATCATGCCATGCTTGTCTCGCCTGCCTGTTACTGTTTTGTTCCAGCCTCCTCTATGAGTGAGTTTTTGTCTTTTCTAAGATTAAACCATTTTCACATACCATGCTGCCTGCTTGTCTGCATTCTGGGGTCCTCCGTTACACCGCACCTGACAGTTTCATTATCAGGCCTCTGCAGAAGTTCATTATTTGCGAAGGAAGTAATTGTGCTGTTAGTTAGCTGTGTTGGAGCAGGAACAGGAACAGACAGAAAACATGCAGGGCACTGGCTCGTGAGGAGTGGAGTTGGCCAGCAATGATCTGAAGCATTCTGTTGTAGCTGTGCCTGTATGTTTAGGGCTGTTTTCCTGCTGGAATGTGAACCTCTTCCAGTATTATTGTGTATTAACTCCATACATCTTCCTATCAACTCTGACCAGCTTCCCAGTACCTGTTAAAGAAAAGCATCCCTACAGCATGATGCTGCCACAACCATCTTTCACCATTGAAATAGTGTGTTTAGGGTGATGTGCAGTGTTAGTGTTCCACCACACTTAGCACTTTGCATGTAAGTCAAAAAGTTCTGTTTTTGTCTCATCTGACAAAAAAAACAACTTCTTCCATATATTTGTTGGTTTCTACAATAGCTTTCTTCTTGACATTTCCAGAAATGACACGTTTGTCAAATGCACGACTCATAGTACTTCTGTCAACAGATTATCACCCTTGAGTAGTAGATTGCTGCGGCTCATCCAGGCATCTTGGCTGCTTCATTTGCAGTTGTGTCATACTCTTTCCATTTTCAAATGATTAATTGAACAGTGCTCTGTTAAATGTTCAATGCTTGGGAAAATGTTTTATAGGCTTTACATTTCTCCACATTCCTCCCTGACCTGTCTGCTGTGGTCTTTGTCTTCATGATGCTGTTTTTTTCCAAACATATGAGGTAGTCAAAGAACAGCTGGATTGATACCGATATTTACTTATTCCTAGGGCAATTTGTTGCACAGGATTTTATTTAGGGGTATCAGTGTAAAATATATTGAAGTTTATTGGCTTTATGTGATAAAGTGGTAGGAATAATATTGCAGGGCACCCCGACTTTGAACATGTGAGGAAAAAAAGTAGGACAGAGAGTGGAGAAAGAAAAGAAAGTGATATACAGTGCTCAGTCATCCATTAACCAAGTACTCCACATGGGATACAGCAGGTACAGAGAACAGCCAAATGCCATGACGGTTAATCAGGGCCTTGAATGACATCTGTTTCATTTTTCCTTGTAACACTGCTATGGATCCACATTTACACAGAAAAACAGGCACGTTTTAAAATGGACCTACACTTTTCTCTGTATTTGCAGGAGCAGCAATATGTGGATGAAATATTGTCACTTGTCTCCAGACTTCTGTGTCAAACTAGGACACACACAGAGAAACGGAATGAATACATCATTTACGCAGCCCACAGCAGGGCTGGGAGATGCCACACAGTTTACTCTGCAGGGAGTTGCAAATTTCTTTTGAATAACCAAGGTCTAATTGACAGAAAAACAATGTGCTGTCACTTTTCTGGTGCGACTGTCATTAACACATTTTTCATTTTGTACATGCTCCAAGGCATTATTGTTTTGTTGGCCCGATCCCTCCCCAGTGCAGTGAATATGTTTTAAAATGGTTGTGAGCAGAATTTGTTAGCTGCACAACGCTCCCTTGGGGGAAAAAAAAAACACAAGAACAATTGGCTCATTAGAGGCAGAGAGACTTCAAGCTGCAATACGGCTGGAACACACTCAGAGGAGAGGCACAAAGTCAGCAAAGGAAGAGCACAGATGGATAGGTAGGAGGGACGCTGGAAGAAACAAAGGCACATCAACAGAGGAGAGGCAACTTTGTGTTCGCAGCAAACCACAGTGAGCTTTGTAAATGAGAGAATCTTGAGACAACCTGAAATACAAACACTTCTTAAAATGAGTGACGGAGGAGTTAAAACGTTATACATATTGTAGTCTTATAATAAAAATCATCATATAGTGCTAGTGCTAATCACTTGTACACAAACACGTTAGTTTAGTTGAATTAGTTTTAAGCATTTTAAGGTGTGATAATTTCAGGATTTTATTAATTACAGGTATTGCAAGCCTGCATACGATATACCTGCAACCTTGAACTGTAAAGTTTTTTTTCTATCCCTATACACAGTTTAGAGGCCTTTATAATATCTTCTTTAATTCACACACACACACACAACATTTATTCATACAGCTCTTCTGTAATACATAGCGGGGTGTTACAGGCTCCTTGCGCTCCGCGCAGGTCGAGGTTTTATGTAGACAAAGTCACGTACGTGACATGTAGCCTACCTGGCTGCTGCATCTAGAAGTAGCACCTACGTCTAGTCTCTTTCTCACTGTCGACTTAGCGTGCTTCGCAAGTTGATTGCTCCATAAGGGCGAGGAAGAGGGGTGCGCGAGACCCTCGCCGTCAGTTTCAGGGTGCTGCTCCTCCGCAGTCCGCGCAGCAGAGCTAGGTTGACGCTGGAAGGGTTGCTTTGACCTTGAAGCTTTACCTGGCAGCAATCTCTATCAATTATCGCAATGTTGAAGGCAGGCAGGTGGGGGCGCATTACTGGCTGACGCAGTTTTTCCGAGGAGCAAGGCGGCTGCATCCTCCCTGACAGAGGCCGGCAGCTGCATGGGACCTCCCATTGGTGCTGAGGGCATTGAGTGGGCCTCACTTTGAGCCGATGTGTGCCGCCCCACTGAAACTGGTTTCTTTGCTTGTATTTTGGCTGTGACTACAGCGAAGGGTATCAGTGAGCTCAACGCCCTTGCTATTACCCCGACCTGTCTGCGCTGGAAGGCAGATGTTCCCAGGGTGACCCTGTGGCCGAACATCGCTTTCCTGCTTAAGGTTCTCCCACCGGGCTATGTAAACAAGGCCATCGAGTTGGGAGCATACTGCCCTCCCCTGTTCCAGACCATGGAACAGAGGTTGGCGAACTGTGGAGGGAGGCCTGTAGCATCACAGAGAGCAAGGGGGAGTGACCTGTAAGGTGTGCTTGTTCAAACTTTCTGCCTAAGTGCACGTTTTTCTCAGAACTCCCTTCTGCAGCTTTAAGCAAGAGACAGTTTTGAAATCTAATTTCTAGAAACTGTTTCATGATGTTGCTGTTCACATGCATATTTAATTCTGAGTTTAAACCTAACCTTTCTTGGTCAATGTGCCTTTTATACACTAAACCTTTTTAAATTTTGACGACCCAACCAAATAAACAGGTAAACAGACACCAGCATAACTAAATGTAATAAAAAAAAGATCTGAATAAATGGTTTAACCAAGCTTGACTTAAAACATCTACATTAGGGTTATATTGGACAGCACATATTGAAAAAGCTAAATTTCTAAATAATTTTCCAGGAAAGATTTTAAATAAAAAAATGACCACAGTGAAAAAATATCTGGCAATTGTATGTTACCTTTTCAAGTTTGAAAAATATCTAATTTAAAAAGTAAATAAAATACTATATCTGATAAGAGAAAAAAGAAAGAAAAAGAGGATGTCCACTGGTGAGAAAATGTTTAACTGCACTGACCGAGAACATGGCTTGTTCTGCTTGCAAGACGTAGAGAGTTTTAACAGCAGAGTAGCTTTTACTTCAACTCCAGAATGTAGACTGAATGTTGCTGCCTACTAATGATACACAAAGTGAACAAAAAACATGATTTATGGATTCTAGGAAACTCTCAAGAATAAGCAGCATTTTTTCCATCATGCTATTTCTAAGCCTTGTACTATGGTTTTAAAAAGATCAATAAAGTTTAATAAACATACTTTTTTTTCTTCTGTCCATGTCTTGTGCTGCACACCACTGTCATTCGTTATGACTAATAACACCCATATTCTTGACTCTTTGATTAATGTGCAATAGAGAAATTGTGGTCTAGTGGGTCAGGTTTTATATGGTAGTACTCCAAATATAGTTTCTAATCTGCACTAAAGTCCTATACTGGAAACAAACGGGACAGCTGCTGCTATATTTAAGCTCTTTATACTTCTTGTGTGCCATAGTGTGTTCTCTCTTTGTTTCCAACAATCCCAACTTGCTAATGTACGCATCTATCCTCTTAATTGTTATTCCATAAATGTTTTACATAGCAGCCTCTGTGTTAGTGACAAGGTCACTTAGTATTGAGGAGGTCTGACACTTAAAGCTTACAAGAGACCAGTAAAAACATGCATATGCTTGTCATTTTCATGTGCTTGAAAAATTACAGTTACTCTTCTGATACTTGGATAAATACTGTATCTGTTTATCTATTAGATCTATTAAAGATGATCTGACCAATTTTCTGCAGGCACTGTGCATTAGGAAGAGCAGCACCCATTATCTGCTCTGTTTGAGGTTTTGCACATGATCCATGCAACATCAACATGGGGTACCAAAATGCCTGTTGTGAATATTTCCCTACATAACTTTTTAAAACATGTTTTAAGATATTTAATTTTGAGAAAAATAGCTTTATTGGCTGTACACAAAACAGCAATGGTAGAATTAGGTGCATAAAGTGTCATGTTCTCCAGGTGTTTAGGTTTTTTTCCTTTCTTTCATGTTTTTGATAATTTCCTTATGTTATTTGGGTCTTGCCATGTTCAGTCTATTTCTCTGTGTTCATTATTATTAGTAAAGTATTTTTATAGTAGTTCATTCCTTTATGTTTAATTCTTTTGTTTATTCTTGTCACCTGTTATTTGAGCTTTTGGATTTATTTATCTCAGACCAGTATTAATATATTTTACCCCTGGGTCATTGTCTTCCTTGTGTGTTAGTTCAGCTTGACTCGTCTTAATTATTCTACCTTTCCTCAGTTCCCTGCTTAGATTATCCACAAGCTTCTCTTCACTCTGTTGATTGTACTCACCTGGTTTCCATCTTACTCTTCACATTGTCACAGTATTTAAGTCTCTCAGTTTTGGTCATTCTTCACTGTATTTTACTGTTGCTCATGTCCTGGTTCCCATGTTTATTTCCCTTGAGTTCTGTAAGTTCATCATCTTCTTCATTAAATATTAGATTTCCATCTGCCCCTGTCCTGCTGCCGCTTGGGTCCTTACCAAACATGACATAAAGACAGTCAGTGCTGGATTAGAAGAGATATTTTGAGTGTAACTGTCTTATAGTACAGGACCTATCTCTCGGTTAAATTTTATTCACCGAGTAAATAATGTTTGCAGGACACAACACTGTGCAAGATGAGGAGGAGGAGAGGAGAGAAACAGAGAGAGGCTGTTTAGTAAACCTTATTGATTTTTTTAACCATAATTCATCACACAGAAATAGCAACACAGCCAAAACATAATTTTTAAGAGAGTTCACAAATAATGTCTTTAGTAGTGCTGGTGTATTATTAAGAGACACCAAGCCCAGTTCAGTCTGCACAGGGGAGGTGTAGTGAGGCTCACTGTAATTCCTCTTATTTCTTAAGAATGCAATAACTATGTGGGCAGAATGAAATATATTTCATTTTCTCTGAAGTAAAATAGCTTTTTTTTTGTTGTCTGGGGTTGTGAAAACATCTGTAGTCAAAATATGAAAAAGATACATTTAATCATTTCTGCAAGGTGGTAGTTTTAATTATTGCAACTTTATCAGAAAATAAACACCAAATTTTAGAAAAGGTGATTGATCCATCTAACCACGAAAACATCTGTGACATAAAGTTGTCTAAATATAATAATAATAAAAAAAACAATTAATTTTTTCCTCAGTTCTAATACTGGCAAGAAAATCCAATTAGAAAATGATCCACAAATATTTTCACACAGCAGTCCCCTTATGGTGTAAACCATCTTCAAAAGGTCCCCATTTCCCCACCATTCAGATGTGTTGTAGCGTTGGCTTCCAAACAGAAAAATAAGCTAAATGACAATAATGTTGTTGCCTGTTACGTCTGTTTTAATTTAAATATTGAAAAGGCATAAATAATCACACATTTGAGTCTGAACTGAATGTAAATAACAATACATAAATAACCTGTAGCACATTTTCTTATCTTACAGTTAGTGTTTGATTCCTTTTTAGTTGTGGAATGAAAACAACATTTACATAATGAAGTTTGTATTTTTTAATAGTGTTTACGCCAGTATTTCTTTTTTCACCATGGATGGTGGAATATCTAAAAATGTGTTGCATGCAGGTTTAAATGTGAATAATGAGAAGCACCTTTTATAAAATATCAACTGCCATCATTTGTATGGAATATTTGTTGCTTTTTATTGTGCATGCATACTGGGATGAGGGGTGTGTAGTCTGCTACTGTGTCAGGATAGAGTGAGTTACTTTTACAGAGATGTCAAACTCTATTTTTCCTTTTCTATACTTGGTGAACACCTGACCATCTCAGTCAAAAGTTTGATGCAATTTACACAGTTAACGAGTGCCCACAGTGATAAAATAATCATAAGCTGAATTTATCAGAAAAGGGGTCAGACTGCCCTCCTGTTGAAGCCACTTCAAGCATTTGACATGCCGAAGTGATTGAATCTTCATCAGTGTACAAGAAGTATCTGCAGAATAACAAAGGTTTAATGTTTTTACCATGTCATTGTGGTGACATTTGAGTGGCACCTGATACTGTTTTACATTTCATCTGATTTGTGATGCTAATGTCTATGAATTTTTAATTAATGGTTTTCAACATTATCTCATCCACACAACACAATATAACAGTGCCAGAGATTTGTCCACCCAACTACAACCGATGAAGGTATATACCACTGCTAACAACCTAATTAAAAGACAAAATGTCATCCATTTGTTATGGTGAAAAGGGGGTATTGGCAATTCAAATTATCTCCACCACTGATCCTTAACCTCCATTTGGAAACCACTGCTATCTGCTGCAGTTGTGTCACACATAGCTGTGCTCATAAAAACTTTAGGGACCTCAAGCACAAATAAATCTAACCATTCGTTTCAATAAATAATCCAAAGCTTTCCTCAAACAGCTGTTAGTAATCTCTCAATTCCTACCTTGTGTGTGTATGATTTCAAGATCCTGACTTTGTTACTGCATTTTGAGACATTTGTCGAACTGAGCATCTTCCCTTTGCTGATAGCCTTGGGGGATCTATAATGAGAATAACAGATTATAATTCAGTGAATGGATGCAAGACCTTTTTGTGGCAACCACCTCAAGACAATTGTCCCAAATACGCGAAAACTGTCTGAGTCCCATCACAGACATTGGGATTGATGAGCCTGTCTCAGTACGACAGAGAAAGAAGGGTTCTTAGAAACAGTGGGAATATTTTATAACAGGAGCATGCCTCTCTTCGGCTGAAAAGTCTTGGGGCAGTTTGAAAGACGACAAAGCAGTTCTTGATGTCTTTAGTTTTTGGTTCATTTTTAGTACAATTTTCAAGGACAAATCATCTATAATTCATGCATTTTATTAAATCTTCAAACATCACTCACAGACTATTGGTACTGGTTTCAAGGATCTGCAGTCAGATGAAAGGATTATTTTGAATGACGCAGATCTACAGACACCACCACATAAGTTCATTATTTGTTGTATTAGTTAGCCTCATAGCTTAATTTCCTAAGACATAATATGACTTTGGGAATTATGCTGTGAGGCTATGTCTCAAACATTCCCTTGATTCATCCCCCTAGTAGGATTATGAAGAAACGGCCCCATAGGCACAAACATGTAAAGAGGCATCCTACCCATCCTGGCAAGGACCTAGAGGATGCATTTCTTAATAGTCAGCTGACAGGTTTTTCATCGAAGTGATGATGAAGCAGCTAAGAAGCAGTTTTCTTCTTAAGTAAAGGGAAAGGAATAAGGTAGCGGCATGAGGTCATCAGAGGGATCGGAGAACATTACGTCAATAACTAACAACATAAAGGAGAACTAACAAGAAATCTCAACGAGAGATTACTTCCTGGTTAACGCTCAATCTAGGAATTAATCATGTTTTACAGATTTATTGAGTTTATTATTTAATACAACATTTCTTGCCAGCTGACCTGCACAGGTCATGCAGCGTCTCCAGCTAATGCACCGTTTCAAATTGGGTTTAAACTCTACCTGGTTCACCACTCTGTTCTCTGGGTGACAAATGGTGCACACCCAGTCGCACTAAATGAAACAAAAGACCTTAAAATCATGTTTGAACTCTCAAGCAGACTGTGTTTCAGATGTTTTAAAGACATGTTGTTACATTTTGTTATCTTTTACTTTATTCATTTTCAGAATTTTGTATTTGAGGCAATAGTTTTTTTTTTGCAGTCTATGATTTAATTTTTTAATTTTTAAAAATTTAAAAAAATTTCTTTATGTTGAAAACATACAACAATAATATAATAATCATAACAGGAATCACAACATACAACAAGTTATAGAGAAGTGGGGTCCCACCCCTTTGCCACAATTTGTCAATCAGTAAATCAGTAAACTTGCTTCTTGGACACACCTTCTGCTAATAACATCTCGCAGTTACCACCTACACTAAATGTTAACATTTTAAACCAAATCATTGTATTATCTTGTTATGTTTCATATGTTTCCTTAGACAGAAAAACGTTTTATACAATTTGAATAAATAACTGAATCTGCACTGTTCAATGGTTAGGACTAACTGGAATGAATGTACCTGACTTTTGTGAAGTGCCTTGAGACGACATGTGTTGTGAATTGGCGCTATATAAATAAAACTGAATTGAATTGAATTGAATATTGTAATTCTGCAGCTGCATCACTTTGTTTGTTTCAGTAATACAGTTCATAAAGTTAAGTTGATATGCTGCATAGATTTATTAAACATATCTCAAGTATTTGTTTCTCTTAAAAGTTAAATATTACTTAAGACCATAAACAAAACTGTAATACTGACAAGTTTGCCAACTGAAAAGCATGTCCGTGTACACTACCGGTCAAAAGTTTCAGAACCACTTTCTCATTTAATGGTTTTCTTTATGTTTATGATTATTTACATTGTATGTAGATTCTCAATGAAGGCATCAAAACTGTAAATAAACACATATGGAATTATGTAGCAAACAGAAATTTATAAAAGAACTTTAAATATGTTTTATATTTTAGATTCTTTAAAGCAGCCGCCATTTGCTGTGATGACTGAAATACAGTATTAACCTTTGACCCACTCTCAATAAACCTCTGGGAAGTTCTTTCAAGACTCTTTGGAAAACCATTTCAGGTGACCCCCTCATGAAGCTCATGGAGAGAATAATAAGTGAGCAAAGCAGTAATCAGAGCAAAGATTTTATTAGTTTTGCAATTTTCATTATTTTTTTTTTTTAGTTTTGACATCACATTTTCAATTCTATTTTAGTTTTAATTAGATTTTAGCATTTGTTTGCTAGTTTAGTGTTTAGTTTTTATTTTTTGAAAATGCTTAGTTTCAGTTTAGTTTTTATTAGTTTCAGAATAAATTTTCATCTTCAGATTTTCAGATTAGAGATTAAACGTATCGTCAAGAAAAATGTCAAGATATAATGAAAACATTAGTACAGATACAGTTTTATTTATTTAAAAAATATGTATTCATAATTAAACTATAAAAATCAAGTATGATAGCAGGAAGGTCCATCTACACTGTTACCATTAACAAAGAGTAATAAAACAAATGAATAACGTCTGTCTTTTTTCCTCTCCTCCTTTTTCTGACACTCATCTGCTCTTTCCCTGCTCTTAGCTTCACTCTTCTTTCTATCAGTCTATTTTCCTTTTCTCTCTCTAACTCTTCCAATTGTCCTCTGTTCTTTCAGTCTTTTTTCTAACAGTCTTTCTATTTTCCTCCTCACTCCTCTTCTATCAGACATCCAGGGTTCTAAAAGAGACATAATAAAATCAAATTCCTTTCCATAAATATTATGTATGACATACTGAAAAATTACAAATTAACAAATAAAATAAGATATTTGTTTCAGATACCCTTTAGTAGTTGGATATTTTTAGGTACTCAGAAACTAGGATAACTAACCCTTTAAATATTAACTTTTGTTAGATATTGAACTGTTTTCTTCAGTTGATGAAATACCAAAATTTAGCAAAAAAAAAAAAAAAACAACAACTTTATTTACTTAAAGCTACAGGCTCATAGAACAAGAAATGCATATTTAACCAGGTGATTCTTTCTCCCTCCTCAATCTCAGTTCATGCAGTTCTAGCCTCAATCACTTTTCCTGTTACTGACTCCTTTCAGTAACTTTCATATGTCCAAACTGAATGAAAAACACCCCTCAGCCTGAATTTAAAAATCACTACAATAAATTAAAAAAACAACTAATAACTAATTTAGGAAATATAAACTAAAGATCGCCAATCAATTCTAAAACCCCATATTTGTACAAATATAAACAACAGAACTTTGTTCTGTTCGTTCATAAAACTGGGTTTATTAGCATTTGTGTCCTCACCTTTAGTAAAACAAAACACATGCAAGCCATTTGTTGTTTTTTTTGTGTGTTTTTTTTTTTTTTTTTTACATTTTTTTGAATGTTGACAACACTAATGTTTCCTACCGCGAAACAAACCTTCATCGCGGTCAGGATCAGTCCAGTCCAAGGCGTTGCACTCAGCGCTTCTTCTCCTCTCTCTAAGGTAAACTGCAGCGCGACCAGCTGCCGTAACAGCTGTTGTTGCGCACATGCTCACTTGCGCTTTCTAGCCCCGGCTACCGTAATAATAGTCTACACACGACATTTGTTTTTCTCATTCACAACACGCTAAAATCGGGGACATTTCCAGGGACAGTTTTAGCCAGGGACAGGTTGTCTAAATCGAGGACGTCTGGTCACCCTACACTACAAGACACTTGGTTTTTATCTAAAACGCATTCATATTCAAAGTAATCCCAATTTGGACTCTGGCGCTTTATCCCAAATTTAGTTGATATGACGCTAGGTGTGGACGGACCGCTCGGATGATTTGACAGACGTACCCGCCATCTGCTGGCGTCATGCGGCACAGCGAGAAGAATAAACAACAATCGGAAACTAGACTTCATACTAATGCATGAGACACACAAACGAAAACTAAGCACATTATCTCCATAAATTCAGTTAATTTTAGTTATTTTAGTGAATACTCATTACAGTTTCAGTTAGTTTTCGTTTTTTTCTTTGCAAAGTCTCCTTTTTATTTCAGTTAACGAAAATGTTTTTTAATTCTAGTTTTGGTTATTTCTTGTTAATAATAACCTTGATCAGAGCAAAGGGTGGCTATTTTGAATAATATAAAATAATGTGCTGCACGGTAGCACTGTTGCCTTTCAGCGAGAAGGTCCTGGGTTCGACTCCCGGCTGGAGGTCTTTCTGCATGGAGTTTGCATGTTCTCCCCGTGCATGTCCCCCGACTGCTGGAGATAGGCATCAGCTCCCCTGTGTCCCACTATGGAATAAGGGGTATAAAAGATGAATGAATGAATAACATATAATAATGCACATCTTTGTGTACCAGTCGTTATCTTTCTACTTAACGTTTCATTAATTTATACGGCTCTGTGAACAGTCAGCTTATTTATCAATGCCCTGTCCTTAACACATGTATTAATGAAAAATGCTTTTTTAAAGATTGTCTAAAAGGTCATTATAGATAGATTAGATAGACAGATAGATGCATACACAACCTGCTTAAGAATTGTCAAAAGTGCTTAAGCCAGTGGCAATTATTTACTGAAAACACATATCTAAAAGTGTAGTAGCTACCTACTAAGGCTTTCATTTTTAAACCAGAAAAGTTTAGCTCAGTAAAGGAGCGGGTTTTTTGCTCTAACAGAAACACGGACGCCTACTGTACTTTTATCAGGCGATAAGCCGTTCTCCTCTGAAAAATATCCTGTTTGCAGAACTGCCCAAATCTTAATAGAGAATGTTGGTAATGACTTTTTTTATTCTGTGCTTTATTTACATCCGTTCTTCTAGAGGTAAAACTATATTATGCATATTTATTTAGGCTGAAAAACTGAGTTCACTGCGTAGCCTTTTGTGGTAGCTACTTGGAAAATATTTTTGCACCATTATTTTCAAGCTAAATCCAACAGTGATGCTGAGCTATAAAGCCCCAGCAGATAAACATATGACATTTTTCACGCACATTGACCTTTGCTTCACACCGGAAACGTGCACGTAACATGTAGGCTAAGTTGGAACATGGATCTAGGAATGACATCAAGCCTAAATAAAAAAATATCCGTAAATTTTACAGTTAAAGGAAGTAAACCTTGAAAATTTTAAACCGTAAATTGGAAATCAGTTTTAAACTGTTTATTTAACAAGTAATTTTACATTGCCCTGCTGTTAAAACAAATCTTGTAATACTTTTACCAGTAATATACTGTAGTTTTTCTAGTAGTGCATACCGTAGTTTTTGCACTTATTTTTCTTAAATAATACAGTTAGTAGCTGTTAAATGTGGATACTGTTGTGACAATTACAGAAACATACTGTAATTTTTCTAGCAATGTATACCGTAGGTTTTGCATTCAATAATTCTAAAGTATACAGTTCGAAACTGTTCAATATGCATACTGTTGTGGCAATTACAGAAATATACTATAATTTTTCTAGCAGTGTATATCGTTATTTTTACATTTAATTAATCTAAAGTATACAGTTCAAAACTGTTAAATATGCATACTGTTGTGGAAATGAAAAAAATAGAATGTCATTTTTCTAGTGGAGCATCCTGTAACTTTTGCATTTAAATCTCCTGAATAATACAGTTGGTAACTGTTAAATGGGCATACTGTTGTGGCAATTACAGAAATATGCTGCAAGGATTTGAAGAGTCAATACTGTAATTTGCAGGTTTTATTCTTGGAAATTTACATACGCTCATTGGGACAACAGAAATATGCTGTACATTTCTTGCATACTTTCTCTTAAGAAATAATGCCTTTAACTGGAAAGAGTACATATGGTTATGGTGGTTATGGGAAAAATATACAGACCCTTTCCAAAAAATTGTAATAATTGAAAAGTTGTTTAATAATTCCATTCAAAAAGTTTAACTTTTCATAGATTATGGACTATAGAATTTCAAGTGTTTATTTTTACCTGATTTGGGTTTTCAGCTTATAAAACCTATGAAAACAGAAATAAAAAAGTAGAATACTGTGAATAAATCACAATTTATTTCTCAGTTTTTGCAGAAAAAAAGAAAGAAATTATCACATCAAATCAGTTGGGTCCTTCAAAAACAATATGTCAATCTTCAGTACTTGTTTGGGAATTCCTTTGACATAATACCTCAATGAAACTTGCATTGAGGCAATCAGCCTGTGGTATTGCCAGGAAGTTAGGAAGCCCAGATGTTCTTGATGCTTACGATCGGTTCTTCTTTGTTAGTGCCCCTTATTTTCCTCTTGAGAATATGCCAGATTCTCAATGGAGTTTAGGTCCGGGCAGTTAGCTGGCCGTCAAGCACTGTGCTGGCATGGGCATAAACCTGGTTTGGTGCATCTGGTATGGGGAGCGGTTAGGTCCCTGCTGGAAGAAGGAATCTGCATCTCCATTCAGATCCTCAGCAGAAGGAATCATGAAGTCCTTAAAACTTTTGGTAGACTGTTGGGGAGCTTGGTTTTTTAAAAAGAGGTTACCAAACACCCCACTGGACATTGCATCCCAAATGACGAATGACTGTGGATATTTTCCACTGGACCTCAAGCAGCTTGGGTTTGTCTTTCACCCTTCTTCCCCCCAAACCCTTTGACTTTGATTTTCAACTGAAAGGCATACTTTTTTTTCATCGGAAAAAGAGGACCTTTGGACCCTGGCCACAATCCGTTCATCTTCTCCATGGGCCCCGTTGAGACGTTTCCTACATTGGCTCAGGTTCAGAAGTGGTTTGACCTGAAAAACCCGACAGCTGTACCATCTCCTGAATGCGTCTTAATGTGGTGGTTTTTTAAAGGCCCCCCTTTTGGTTGAATTTTTTTTCCCCCTTTTTGGCCCTTTTTT